>CM033474.1:169386853-169780719 GCA_019447015.1 Hymenochirus boettgeri
TAGTAGGTATTAGTAATAGCTGTTGTCAGTAATAGTAGGTATCAGTAATAGTAGGTATTAGAAATAGTAGTCATCAGTAAAAGTAGTTGTCAGTAATAGTAGTTGTCAGTAATTGTAGGTATCAGTATTAGTAAGTATCAGTAATAGTAGCTGTCAGTAATAGTAGGTATCAGTTATAGCAGGTATCAGTTACACTTAGCCAGTGAAAGGCAGTTAAAAAAGTAGATAAGATTTAAACTAAATTATTCATACCCATCAGTATACATTTCAGTATTGGGGGAAAAATCTGTCAATGTAGTATCTAAACATTTATAGAAAACTAAAACTTACCATAAGGGATATTTGACATTAAAGGAAGTTAAGCTTTACCAGGATCCTTTAGGCAAGGCCACCACTGCAACGCAAGCGATTTCGCTTGCGATTTCCAGTGTTGCAACGCACTTGCGATTCCCCAATTCCGATTAGGAGGTGTATGCCCATTTATGCGATTAAAAATGGTGATCGCGTGCGCTTCCAAAATGGAATCGGAGTCGCAAACAAACACCATTGGAAATCGCAGAACTTTCCCCCACGATTTCCATTAAATCAAAACCGAACGTGCAACATTTTATAACCCTTCCTCTGGATCAACTGTTTTTGGGATGCAGGAGTAAGATAAAAAGGTTGGATAGATCGGACATCTGGACATTTACTGGTTGCCTATGCCTGGACTAGATGACCATATGTCTTTATTTAACCTACATACTATGTTTGTGTAACTGTTACCAGAATCTTGATAGACCATTCTGTGGCTGTGTTCAACTATATCTATCAAAGATGTTGCAGTGTTGAATATAGGGTAATACAGAATTTTCTCCACTGTTTGTACAAACAAAGTTTATACATCCTAAATGCTATACTTCTCTGCTTTTGAAAGGCAGAATGGGCTGTAGCTAAAGAGTGGATTGAGGGGTGTTCTACTGCATACTGAGTGCTAACATTTTTTTCTTTACAACCTTGCATTGCCAGGGTGTTGTGAAAAAAAAATCATTGATTTATTATGGCTGAGGGGAAAATGCATTTGATCGTTTAATGGATGTAAAGAAAATGGACTCTTATGATGTGTGCATTCTGAAGATCAAATAGCTTGTTTTGTTTTTGTCCTATATCTTTAGACTTGGCTAGCTCAAGAGATTTTGTTGATGCTTTTAAGCAAACACACAGTACAACTTCTTGCCAGACATCAAAGCTTATAAATAGAAAAGGTTAAAGCATTTTCTTCTTCTAAATCAATAGGGCCAGTCTCCTCACAAATTCAGCTGAGGTGTCTTATTAATTATGAAACACTCATCTCAGAACATGCAGCTTTTAATGCACATTTGCAGTCCTAACAGTGGTGACCTTTTGTTCATGAAAAGGTGAGGGTTTTTTCTGGATATATATATCTTGGGTGTTGGGGGGGGAGGACATTACTAATTTAACAGCAAATACTTGATTGCTCAGAGCATCATTTTAACAAGATTTATCCCAAATTAATACAGAATTAATCATGAGCATGACAGCACGTTTATGTTGACATAGTTAACTATGTTCATTTATATGTAAAGCATTATAAAAAAGAATAGGAAGTGCTTTCAAACAAGTTAATCACCTAATATAGCATAAATCCCCCCAAAAATATAAATGGACATTCCAACTCATTCTTGAAACAATTATAATTTTATTTTAATAACTTTTTCATCTATATTCTGTAGCAAATTTTTTTTGCTGATTTCAGTTTATAATAATTTTTGTTTCTTTGTTAAATTATATTTCTTTCTCTTAAATCAAGTCCTCTCTCTCGTTCTCTTCCCAAAATTTTGAATTATAATATATATCTATATATATATGTAACATTGTATGGTTATACACTTATTTTCTCCCCATTGTGGGTTACACAGTTGGATAAGTAATATTTTAACATCTATTCCAAGAAAAAAAATAGAGGCAGTGAATTTTGAAATATATCTTGGCAACAACGATAAGCTGAACAGACTCAGCGCTCCATGCATCCAATATAACCATTCACACACACATACATACATACATACTATACATACATACATACATGCACCCCCAGGATTACACCATTGTCTTTCTCATGTTGTGTGTTTGTGAATTTGTTGTTGCAAGAGGATTCCTCTTTTGTTGATTACACAATGATTTCTGTGGAATGATGAAGATCATGGTTCTGTGAGTGGTTGATCTAATGGTATACATAGAAGAGAGGTGATTGGATGCCCCATGTGGGTGTGACCTCTAGCAGCACACATTGATTGGATACATATAGTTCCCGTGGCTTTATCTTTGCAATCTCCTAAATAACCATGTTATTTGCTTTATTGGTATGAGCCCAAATAATTTCCTCCTTGCTGTATTGTTATTACAATGATTATTATTATTATAATATTATTATTATATTATTATTATTTGGCCCAGGGCCTTTCCTGAGTTTCTTTTTTTTTTCCTTAGTCTTTTTTTTTTTTTGTTGTTGTTGTTGCAAATCTTAGGGTCAACTTTTCTGTTGAAATCATATTTAAAGCTGAGGTCCGGATTTGGCTGTTGTTGCTCACGGTTTGGTTAGAACAAACACAAAATAAAGTCCCCACTCCCCCCCCTCTCTTTACAATCCTTAACCGGTTTATTCTCAGTGTCACGGTCTTGTAGCGCCCCCCAAAGGCCGAAATGTAGTTTCCTCTAGATATCCAGCAGGTGCAGAACTGTAACGTTATTCCTGGAGCTTTGGGCCAAGCAGAAGTCCATTGGAGCAGAAAGGGGGTGTGTGGAGACATCTTCTTACTGGAGATCCATGGCAGTGGGACAGAAATCGGGGCTTCTATTGAAGAATCCAACTGAACAGGAGGGAACCATAAGCAAAGGCAGGAGGGCAGAAAAACGGATCATGGGGCCCCCCGATCCACCAGATCCACCGCAAAGTTCGAACAAGCTGCCTTGGATGTTGAGGTTCTTGGATTGTTTTTTTTTCAGCTTCTCCCAGATGTCCGCTGCTCCTTCCTGCCAGTTCCGCCAGGGCGGTGACAGCGCACACTTGGAACTCATTCCAGTACCTGAATGTGAACAGAAAAATATGGTCAGTAGCACAATTATCTTCTATTAGTCAATGGACAGTTCATATATGACACCTGGGTCTTCCTAACAGGGTAACAGGTAGTCAGATGGACAGTTCATATGTGACAACTGGGGAGATTCTTAACAGCGTAACAACTAACAGGTAATCAGATGGACTGTTAATAGGTAATATTACCACCTGAGGAACCGGGAAAACACCTAAGGGGGAAAACCCCCAAAACGTTGTGTGTATTTTGGACTTTGTTCACACTGAATAAGTAAGTTATGCTGTAAAGCACTTTTGGAGTGTGCCTCCCTTTCAGTATTTTTGTTTATAACCCTTACCATTTCATGGCACGGAGATAGGGATTGCACCTCAAGACTTACCTGTTACAACTCCCACATCCTTGGTTTAAAGGGTATGTCCACCCCTTCTAAAAAATTTTTACCTATATTCCCCCTGTCCCTTCAGCCCCAACCGCTCTATTAGTATCATCAGAAAATGCCCCAAACTTTACTTACCTTCCCTCTTTCCTCCGCCACGCTCCAGGCCCTCTGCTTGCGAAAAATGTAAGCAGAGGGACGGGACCGGCAGTCGCTGTCTGTGATGGCTGAGCGGCAGCAAATCACGGACGCGGCTGCCGGGAGTTCAGTGCGGCGGAGGAAAGAGAGAAGGTAAGTAATGTTTTGGCCCATTTTCTGATGATACTAATAGAGCAGTTGGGGCTGGGGGGACAGGGGAATGTTAGGTAAAAAGGGTTTAACTAGGGGGAGGAATCCTAATTGGGAGGGAGAGGGAGAGGAGAGAGAGGGGAGGGAGGGGAGAAGGGCTGCAGTACGCATGCCAAACTTCTCCCGGAGGCCAATAGGAGCAGAGTCCTATTGGACTCTGCTATCCTCCTGGTGGGCATGTTTTTGTAACTTTTTGGGGGGGGGACTACAGAGAACCATATGGAGCTGGGATGTGAGGTAAGGATTAAACTACACTACACATGGGGGCCAGTAGAGGGGGGGGGGGATTATAGTTTTTGGGGGTGGACATGCCCTTAACAGACTGTTAATATGTAATAACTAATGGCTTCCTCAAAAGGGTAGCAGGTTGTCAGATGGACTGTTTATAGGTAATAACTAATGGCTTCCTAATAGGGTAGTAGGTAGTCAGATGGACTGTTTATAGGTAATAAATAATGGCTTCCTAACAGGTAGCAGGTTGTCAGATGGACTGTTAATAGGTATAACTAATGGCTTCCTAACAGGGTAGCAGATTGTCAGATGGACTATTAAAATGTAAATAACTAGGGGCTTCCTAACAGGGAAGCAGGTAGTCAGATGGACTATAATAGGTAATAACTAATGGCTTCCTAACAGGCTAACAATTAGTCAGATGGACTGTTAATATGTCATAACTAAGGGCTTCCTAACAGGCTACAGGTAGTCAGTGTTACTCTGTGTCTGTACATATACTGATATCTTAAATAAATCCATTCTATGCTGTGTCTTCAAACCCAGCTGTCTGGTTCTCAGCTATAAAATGACAAACATCTCATATCCTTTTATAATTGGTGTACATAGGCGGAGGGTGACTTTCAGAATAGGAAAGGCTAATGAGATATCATTGGCCGCGCTAAGCGCGGCGCAAAATTTTTCTAGGCCACGCCCCTTTCCCCACCCAGGTCACACCCCTTTCCCACGCCCCAGTCACACCCACTTTGTATTTTACACAACATAAATACATGTATACAAATATATTTTATTGTTAATTATAGATAGACAGACAGGCAGACATACGAGTGGACAAAAGGCATAAGACAGGTTAGACAGGTGGATAAGATACAGAGACAGAAAGAAGACAGAAAGAGAGACAGAAAGAGAGACAGAAAGAGAGATAAGATAGATAGATAGATAGATAGATAGATAGATAGATAGTGAAAACTTTTTCAAGTGACTAAAAAGCATGTTACGATATATAGATAGATAGATAGATACGCTGCTAGTCGTCGTCGCTTGCTCGATGTGTCGATCTGCTCTGCATCGCTTCTATAGCTGCTGTCGCTACGTCGCTTCGCTCGCTGCTCGCTCGCTCTCTCGCTGCTCAGCTCGCTCTCTCGCTCCTCGCGCTCCTCGCTCGCTCGCTCGCTGCTCCTGCTCGCTCGCTCGCTGCTCGCTCTCGCTCGCTCCGCTCGCATCGCTCGCTCCTCGCTCGCTGCTCTCGCGCGCTCGCTTCGCTGCTCGCTCGCTCGCCTGCTCGCTCGCGCTCGCTCTCTCGCCTCGCTGCTCGCTCGGCTGCTCGCTCGCTCGACGCTCGCTCGCTGCTCGCTCGCTCTCTGCTCGCTCGCTCGCTAGCTCTCGCTCGCGCTGCTCGCCCGCTGCTCGCTCGACTGCTGCGTCGCGCGCTCGCTCGCTGCTCGCCCCGCATCGCTCGCTGCCTACGCTCGCTCTCGCTCGCTCAGCTCGCATCGCTCGCTATCGCTGCTACTCGCTGCTCGCTCGCTCCTCTCTCCGCTTCCGCCTCCGCCCGCTCCTGCCTCCCTCGCCGCTCATGCTCGCTCGCTCGCTGCGCTCGCGCTCGCTGCTAGCGCTGCCTCGACCTGTCCTCGCGCTGCTGACGTCGCTCGCTATCGCTCTGTCGCTGCTCCCTGCTCCTCGCTCGCTCGCTGTCTCGCTGTGGCTGCTCTCGCTACGTGCTGCTCGCTGTCGTGCTGGGTCGTCTTGTCGCTCGCTCGCTCGCTCGACTCGCGTGGTTTGCTTTTCTTCCTCTCACTCCCCTTTCTCTATCTAGCTTCCTCTCCTGCCCCCTCCTTCGCCCCCTCCATCCTGTAACCAGCAGAACAATTGGACACGTCAGTGCTGAACCTGTCCCAGACCATGTCCTTTCTGGAAGACTGCACAGTACTGAGTGCACTCTCTCCCTGGCCTCCCTCTCCCCAACCCAGCTGCGCAGCTCTCTACTCACTACAGTGGTTGGGAATATCTGATTCACCAGCCCCAGGGTTTGCTGCCCTTTTCTCTTTCCTCATAGCTGCCAGGAGTCCCAGAGACCCCCTCCACCAACGCTGGAAACTAGGTGAGTGCAAGGAAACCTCAGCTCCGGGCTGCTGAGAGGGAAGGGGAGGAAGGGGGGAGGCCAAAGTCCTGCAGGCTGCAGCTAACTGTGACAGGGAGAAAGCTGCACGCTGCTGATAATATTAATCATTTTTTTTTTTTTTTTTTCCCCACAAATTTTTTTTTCCCCCTGATTTCACTTAGGAAGGCTAAGCCCCCCCAAGCCTTATGAAATCCGCCTATGTAGGTGTAGCAATAATAGTGGAGCCTTAGCTTGTATAATAGTAGTTATTAATAATTATATTATTAGTAGTAGTAGTTGTCAGAAATAGTAATTATCATAATAGTATTTATCAGTTTATTACTGAATTACTTTTGTCAGTAATGGAAGTACTTATGTATGTTTAGAATTAGTTATTTTGACCCACTGCATCACATGTTCACAATTAATTATGGGTTTAGGGTAAGGGAAGGGTCAGTACTAGTAGTTGTCAGTATATATAGTTATCAGTAATAGTGGACAGTAAAAGTAGGTATCAGAAAAGTAGGTTCATTAATACTAGTATTAGTAATAGTAGTTTCAGCAATAGTAGATATGTATAATATTATCATTAATAGTTAGCAGTAATAGTTTTTATCAGCAATATTAGTTGTCAGTAATATTAGTTATCAGTAATAGAGTTGTCAGTAATAGTAGCTATGAGTTATCAGTGCTAGTATCTATCATAATAGTAGGTCAGGTATCGGTAAGAGTAGGTATCAGTATAGTGTTTTGTCAGTAATAGTTATCAGTTATAGTAGGTATTGGTAATTGTAGTTATTAGTAATATATTTATCAGTAATAGTAGTTGTCAGTAATTGTAGGTATCAGTAATTAATTTTAGTTAGTTAAGGGATCAGGTATTTAGGTATCAAGGTATCAGTATAGTAGTTGTCAGTAATAGTGGTTGTCAGCAATAGTAGTTGTCAGTAATAGTAGATATCAGTAATAGTATGTATGAGTAATAGTTATTAGTGAAAGTAGATATAATAATAGTAATTTTCAATAATAGTTAGGTACTAGGTATCAGTAATAGTAGGTATCAGTAATAGTGGTTTGTCATTAAAAGTTATCAGTAATAGTAGTAGTCAGAAAGTAGTTGTCAGAAAAAGTAGTTATCAGTAATAGTAGTAATAGTGGTTGTATGTAATAGTAGGTATCAGTAATAGTAGTTTCATTACTAGTAGGATCAGTAGTAATTGTCATTATATAGGTATCAGTAATGGTAGTATCATAATAGTAGTTGCCGTAATAGTAGTTTACGGTAATAATGGGTATCAGTATAGTAGTTTGCCATTAATAGTAGGCATCAGTAATAGTATTTAGCAGTTATTACTCAATTACTTTGATCAGTAATGGGAGTGCTGATATATGTTTAGAATTAGTTATTTTGACCCACTGCATCACATGTTCAGAATTATTATGGTTTTAAATATAAGAGAGGGGTCATACTAGTAGTTGTCATAATAGTATGTATCCGTAATAGTCCTGTAGGTATCAGTAATAGTAGTTGGTCGGTAAACTAGGTATCCGTAATAGTACTGTAGGTATCATAATGTAGGTATTAGTAATAGCTGTTGTCAGTAATAGTAGGTTCAGTAATAGTAGGTATTAGAAATAGTAGTCATCAGTAAAAGTAGTTGTCAGTAATAGTAGTTGTCAGTATTGTAGGTATCAGTATTAGTAAGTATCAGTAATAGTAGCTGTCAGTAATAGTAGGTATCAGTTATAGCAGGTATCAGTTATAGTAGGTATAAGTATTAGTAGTTGTAAGTAATAGTAGGTATCAGTATTAGTAAAAATCAGTAATAGTGGTATCAGTTATAGTAGGTATCAGTATATTAGTTTTGTCAGTAATAGTAGTATCAGTAATAGTGTTTCAGTAATAGTAGGTATCATAATAGTAGGTATCAGTTATAGAGGTATCAGTATTAGCAGTTGTCAGTAATCGTAGGTATCAGTAATAGTGTATCAATAATAGTGTATCATTATGTAGTTGTCAGTAATAGTAGGTATCAGTAATGTAGGTATCAGTAATAGTAGGTATCAGTATTAGTAGTTGTCAGTAATAGTAGGTATCAGTAATAGTAGGTATCAGATATTAGTAGTTTCAGTAATAGTAGTATCAGTAATAGTAGTTATCATATTAGTAGTTTCAGTAATAGTATATTAGTAATATAGGTATTGTATAGTAGGCATCAGTATATTATTTATTTATAATTACTGAATTACTTTGATCAGTAATGGGAGTGCTGATATATGTTTAGAATTAGTTATTTTGATCCACTGCATCACATGCTCACATGTATATCCTATATCCATAATTAATTTGCTTCTTTTTGTCCCTCCATCCTTACATTTGTCAAGTCTCCCCCCCACACACACCTCTACCCCATTTTATGTCCCTAGCCATTTATTTTGTATTTATGTCTTCCTCTTGCCCTTTCTTTTTACTTCCATATCTTTTCACCATCACTGCCACTGTGTTATCTCTGTCACTTACAATGTTTAATGTATGTGACTGTCAAACCACTGTCACTATCTCTACATTGTCAGCCCCTACCTCACAATATTCATTCATTCTCTATTAATGTCCTCTGTTCCCCCATGTCCCCCATGCCCCTGTCTCTCTGCCCTACACAATATTATATAATTTCTCTATCATGTTCTTCTGTTCCCTTATGTCCCCCATGTCCCTGTCTCTCTGCCACCATAGTGTTAATAATACATTACGTACAATCTGCCTGCACTTCTAACCTTTACCATGTGAATATCATTATTATTATTATTATTATCATCATCACCATATTATTATTATAATTATTATTATTATTATCGTTATTATTATTATATCATTATTATTATCATTATTATTATAATTAATCTATATCCTATATTATATCATTACCATTATTATTACTTATTATATAATTATCATTATTATTATTATAATTATCATTTATTATTATTATTATTTTTATATTATTATCATTATTATCATGATCATGATCATCATGATCATGATCATGATCATTATCATTACTATTATTATTATTATTATCAATATTATTATTATTATTGTTATCGTTATTATTATTCACATTCCCACCATGGTCTTTAATAGACTTACCATTGCACGTGCTTGTTCGCACTGTGGAGTGGCAGGTCTTTATTGATTGGTTAATTGGCTGGGACAGGAATTGTGTCTGCTCTGCTGGGGATTCCATCTATTTGGATTCAGAGATCGAGTTTGTGTAAAATAATAATATTCTCTATAATTGTTTGGAGACCAATCCTGACCTACTGGATCTATCGGGATAACCCGAGTACGAGCGCGGTAGAAAAGTGGCTTTTTTCCGCACCCCCAGGACAGTATGGCAGCTCCACGATCTGATTTCGTAGCTCTCAGTTGGCGGTTGGAAACTCGGATGCTTTTAGCTCTTGCTGATTCATAAAAATCTCACTATTCCAGAGCCAGGAAATCTCACATTGTCTGTGTCTGCATTGGAACTTAATATCCCATAGGATAAATAATCTTCCTTAAATCCCCCCAGTGTGGAAAGCCAACAGTAATAATGTGTTTTATACATATATAATGGGGGGTAACCCTGTACAGTTATAACATGATTATTTCATCTCATAAATATACTAATAACTAACTGAACTCCCACCTGCAACTGAAATGTGGTTTAGATAAATACATGTGTGTGTGTGTGTGTGTGTTGTGTGTTTTATAACCATATCAGATTGTAACTATGGTTTAAACAGATAAGGAAGCTCAATATGTGTATTTGGTTATGGGTGTAGGCTGTGCAGGATTAAGTGTGCGCTTATATACGTGTTATATTGGAAGGGAATTGGCTCTAATGTAACCATGGATAAATCTGCAAAATGAGTGTAAAATCCAAGATGACGTTGTGCGATTTTTGTTGCTTTACCATGTGCAGATCGTAGCGATCTGCACACGGTAAAGAACACAAAAAATCGTCACAATCGCTCATCTTGGATTTTACACTCATTTGCAGATTTGTCCATTAAAGGGAACTGGGCCAATAGCAATGGGACGACGACAGTACATGTCACACAATGTATTTACTAAACCAATTCCTCCTCCTACCATTCCCAGCAGCCTTATCGACCAGTCTCCTAAATAAGTTGTGAACCTGACTAAAGATGAAACACTGGGAAACTCCTTTATATGATGGTTGTATCTAGGTAACGGTGATGACCAACATGGCACTCCAGAGTGCAACCAAAGCATGCTGGGAGGTGTAGTTTTCTGTACATCACTGATAGGATTACGGATAAGGTGTAGGCATCCAGTGGCCTTACAACTCCACGGAAGGGAGTGAATTCCATTTGCTGATCAGCACGTGATACTGAGTGCTCCTATTAACTGACAGAAATATTAGAACTAAAGATAAAATTAGATCTGTAACGGATAATCTAGTAACTGAAGGCTGTAACTCTGAAATCAGCAGCATTGTGAAGAAATCCGTTATTGTACAGTTCTATGCCATTTCCTTATGAAATCAGCAGCATTGTAAAGAAATCAGGTATTGACAGTTCTATGCCATTTCCTTATGAAATCAGCAGCATTGTGAAGAATCATTTTATTGTACAGTTCCTATGCCTTTTCCTTATGAAATCAGCAAGCACTTGTGAAGAAATCATTTTTATACAGTTCCTATGCCGTTTCCTTATGAAATCAGCAGCATTGTGAGAACTCAGTTATTGTACATTACAGTTCTATGCCGTTTCCTTATTACAGAGGTAAGGATTGAATCCATGCAGGGTCATTTATATTTTAGCTATAGTTCCTCTTTAACATTTCAGTTTTTATAATAGAAACATACGAAATAATAGCAGAACGATATAGACTGATATATTTTCACATTGGATATTCAATGCCCCACAATTATTAATTTACCATTTACCAACATTATGATGGATTAAAAAAAAACATACAATAAAAGTCGATTTGTTCATATTGCGCAGTCGTGACTTACGTGCATACGGTGTTAAGATTTTTCTCTTCCTCTAGGTCTTGAGTGGGCTGGCCACTTTATCGCCCATTGTGTCATACAGTCCGATAAGCCCTTAAATACCGCATCACACTTGCCTGCAGCCTTTACAGCCTGTACCAGGTATGCTAAGAACAAAGATCACACCACGTTAGAAGGACAGCTCCCTGCTTGCTGTTATTTCTGCTACTCATTGATATGATATAAGTGATATACAGTCACATTGATTGCTGCACACACACACACACGCCATAAATTACACGTTTTTTGGATTTCTAGCATTACATTAGTTTCTTAACTTGAAGAAATAAATTAAGTTTTCTAGATATTTCTAGTTAATAATAAAAAAGCTGTCACTATGACAAATACAGATCTCTGGAATTCCATATTCTCCAGCATAACACTGAACAAATCTTTCATTTGTACTATATGGATCTGGGGGTAAAAAGCCCTAAATATCAACAATCTCCCCCTATGGATCCAATTATCTGTTGTTTAAATATCTATCTACATATCTGTCTGTCTGTTTGTCTATCTATCTATCTGTCTAATATCTATCTATCTATCTATCATCTGACTATCTATCTATCTATCTATCTATCTATCTATCTAACTAATATCTATCTATATTTATCTATCTATCTACCTATCTATATGTCTGTCTGTCTATCTATCTATCTCTCTCTCTCTCTCTCTGTCTGTCTGTCTGTCTTCGACTATCTATCTCATGAAGTCTTTTGACATTAATACCATGATAATCAGTGCTAAATATTAGACATAATTTTCAGCATCACAGAACATTTAGATTTAGGAAAACTCTGTCATTTTGAATAACTACATTGAGTTTTTACAATCCGTTACATTGGACATTTGGGTTTTACATGTATAAAACGCTGCAGTCGCCAGATAGTAAATCTAAGAGATATCGTTGTGCCATTGGAAAAAAGCGATCCCGTTTCTGTCATTCATTACCGAAATATAGCGATAAAAAACCCTAAGATTATTTAGATTTTCTCATCCATAACATATGTTCCAGTGGGATCTAAATAGATTCGATATAATTGCACTGGAGGTTTTGTTGTCCTGAGATAACAGCAATTTATAGGCATCCAGTACCGCATTCCTCTTTCTACAACATCCAGGAGATCTAGGGGAGGCAGTGGGCAGGCTGGCATTAAAAATGCATGAAGGAATTACACCGCTTCTTCTCTCACCCACTGCCCATATTAACCCAGCACTGCCCCCCAGTAACCTTCCCTGTCAGGGTATCACTCTGATCACAGGCATGCGGTGCTAGGTTCTATATAATTGTCTAGTGTAGTTGTTATCATTTGTATGTGTGTTAATTCAATCTGTTTATATACAACAGTCAATTACAAAAACTTCAAAGGAATTCAGTTCTGCTATACAATACATTATTATAACATTATATTATTATATTATATTGTATGGCTTCTAATGCAATCTGATATAATAGCATCGGTAGGACAAGCAGGGCATGTAGCTTATAATGATAAAAAGTACTATCTAGATTTGTAACAATGTATATTTGTGCTGTACATGGAGCCCAATGGATTAGATATGATCATAATAAAAGTCCTGAGACTGATAGGGGTATATGGGATATACAGTGGAAGCTGTAAATGTCCATTTGATGTTCAAAGCTGAACAGTTGTGGTTGATATCATGGCTGGAGATAAAGCAATATAGACATGGTTGCAGGTACTTGGGTAGGTGTCTAGCTGTACCACGAATGTATCCTCTGTCGCCTCGCTACACTCAACGATTTCAATGGATATTCATCAGACACTCAGTACATTTTTTTTATCCATTGAGTCATTTTCATACCGTAGCCATGCGCAATGTAAGCGGGAAAGAATCCCTCCCAGACATATTGCAATTTGTAATTAGAGATGGAAACTTAACTCCCCCAGTGTGATTCAGCTCCCGATACGGCAATGGAAAGGGCAACCTCAGACTGTTCTGAACAGCAGAACAAGCAGTCTGGCAACACCCACCAGGTGTACACACCAAGCACACACTCTGATGTACACACAAAGCACACACCACGATGTACACAGCAACACACACCATATGTACACAGCAAGCACACATCATGTTGTACACACCAAGCACACACCAATGAGTCACAGTGTGCAACAGAAAAGGACGAGGTTGAGGTTTAGCAATAATTAGAATAGTAAAGGTGAATCTGCAACCCTTCTACCTGCCTGAACCTGCCTGCTGACTACCCATCTGCTGCCAGTTAACCACCCATCTACATAGCTTAGAGTTTACCAGGGAGCCCTTCTATAAGAACATAATGAGGAAATATTACCATTACAAACACCAAGGGAATAATTATAGTTACATTCTTTATAGAACCACGTGTCCTTTATGTCAAGGGAAGAAACCAGCGTCCTGGAAATATTATTTTGCACCTGTCACATTGCCCCAGACAAGGGAATAATTGGAACCTATATATCTATGTGTATTATTTAGTTATTATTATTATTACTAGTTGCTAGTTTAATTGGTCCAATGTACACTCTCATTTACGGCAGATGTGCCATTTATTTTCTTTAAATACAACAACCCCACATTAACTATTAACACACATGTCATTCATTCCTGTCTGTTTTTATGAATGGTCATCTCCTCTCCACTCCCTACACTCGTAATATACTCTATTCCTCTATATTGAAACAGGGCTGCTACAGAATCCCCCCAAATGAGACGATACACCATGTTATAAAGAGAGAGGTGCCAGATTGCTGAACAGAAAGGGAAAGCTGAGTGCTCAGTGTCTGTGTAAATAATAATGATGTCTTCACCTCCCATCCACTGCTCGTTTTATAATTAGCAGAGCTCTCAGATGTGTTGCTGCCTCCCCATGTATAGCTGCTAATGCATTATTGGTGTAAAGTCAATTTAACACCTCACATCAAAGTCATAGGGCTACAGAATTGTGCAGAAGAGAGACACAACCTGCTAACCGTGCTACCTCCCTTTACAGATTTCTACACTGTAAAATAAGGGAATAGCCGATCCTTTTCTCCCTGTGCCTGACATCATTAGTTTGCCTTATTCTGGGAGACTGTACATCATTACCAACCAAGCTGCTTTATTTGGATATTTTTTTCCTTGCACCATGTCTAATTGGGCATTTTCCTGTTCCAGACACATTCTACACTGGAGAAATAATCCTAATTAAGAAAAGCCAGAGCCTAGGAAATGCACAACAACCAGAAAGAAAATCCTGCCCATTCCCCACTTAGTAACCTGGAGAGATCTGCCTGTGATGCTCATTAAGTTACAAGGTTGAAAGAAAGGTGCAACAGACAGCACACCTGCAGCCAGTGTCGCGTGAACCTGGGTATGGTTAGTGCAATCCTGATTGGCACAGTCATCAACACACACACCATTTTACTACACAAAATGTGTGTGTCTAGATAAATATATTTACAAACACAAACAGCTAATAAATATTGTACTGGATTATTATCGAGCAAAATACCCCCACAGACGAAATAATATCAATACATTACAATGTCATTAATACAAAGCTATATGCGTGTTAGTGTATTTATTATATTATAATTTAAACAAAAACACACAAACCATTGATAAAAAAAACGAAAAAACCACATCCTCTTTACACCATTTCACTGGGGTTGGTTTAATTATTTAACAAGCATCTAACAGGATATTTCAGGGTACTATATATTGTATAGAATATATTGTAGTTATGAATATAGTATAAATTGTGTCGTGTACAGATATAGTTATATTGTTAGTGTATAAAATATAGTATAATTGTGTAGTGTATAGATGTGTATATATGTATGTGTATTGCCTACAGTATATATTGTATAGCGCATAGCATATGGTATATATTGTATAGTGTATACCATATAGTACATATTGTATAATGTATAGCATAAGTACATATTGTATAATGTATAGCTTATAATATATATTGTATGGTATATAGCTATGTACATTTTTGGTTATAGCATATAGTATATATTGTGTGGTATATAGTATATATTGTATGGTGTATAGTATATAGTGCTATTTGTATATGTGTAGATAGTTACAGTGTTACCATTTACATTGCATACAATTAATCAATCACTGTTCGCCATATGTCACTTGGATAAATGGCTGGGATAGAAAACAGATAATTATATCACCACACACACACTAGATAGATAGATATATAGCATGTATTTATATATGAATAAATTAAAACAATCTAAACGATTTCGATCGGATACAAGCCTTTTTCGATATTGAGGCTTAATCCTTATACAGTTATTGGCAGGAGGGAGTAAACTGCAGACACCATTTTCTAAGCAGTAACTGCAGTGGAGTCTATCATACCGATCGCCCTTCCTTGTACGGGAGAAGCCACTAGTGTGTAACTGGGTCCTATATCCATCCATCCCATATAATAACCTACAGACTCACTTACCTAGGTGTACAGCAAGGACCAAAAAAATATATCTGCCGTTCAACTTAAGTCCCATTCTACATTGAATAAAACCATTGGAGATTGCATCTTAAATAGTCAAATGGGAAAGGCTTGGTGGATATTGCGAGTTAGGCATTGCCAGGAAGGTCCCGCTGCTTACACTCGGCACAGCCCGAGAGAAGGACAAAGGAGGGAAGAGAAGGGAAGAGCCAGGAATGGTCACCACCATTCGAGATGGGCGGATGGACTGCAGCCCCCGCCCACCACCCCCTGCCTATCTGGACCTGACGTGGGGAGGGTTCCATTGGGTTAGTTGCCTTATGTGGGTCCTGAAAGAAGAAACCATTTTCTTATAGAAAACCTCACGTTACAGACACATTCATGTTTAATTGACCAATCGGGTTAATCCTCCCGTTCCATTGTGTGTTCTGTCTAGTCCCAGGTAATATCCTTACCCCTCACACTGCGTCTCCAACCCGGGAGGTACCGAGTGTAATGTGCTAGGTATAGGAAGGGTGAGTGGTGCTTTCCCTACCCATGTATAATAATAAATCTATAAAGCAAGGAAGTCTTTATTTTTCTGTTGGAGAGAATGTTATGAAAGTTTCCATTTTCCTTTCTCATTCATTGCACCTTGGGGCCCCCCGCACCGACCACTAATTAAACAAAGACTCATCACCCCACACTCCAACCAAACCTGTCATTTTTCCGTAGGCCACGCCTCTTATGGTTTGGGGCGGGCGAGAGACAGAATGTAATCTACGGCACATCCATTTTAATTCACATTTTTGCCTCAGTCCTCGCTTTGGGTCCGCTGCAGATCTTATTACGGTTTCATGTTTTACTATGTGAACGAACTAGAAAATACAACGAATTCAATCCCATTGCAACATGTCGGAACTTTACAATTGGATTTCCATAGATTTAGAATGAACTAAGGATTTTTGACATGATTCCATGGCAGTGTACAGATAGGTCACGTGTTGTTAACAAGTTTCTCATCGATCTCTGGGAAACCTAATCTAGATTTACTGGTGACTGCAGTTAAGTCAGTCTGATTGTTTGCTGCAGATTAATCTAACACATCAGGTAAAGTTGTTATAATCTGTCTGCCTTCACACGGTTAAGCACAGACACCAATGTGTGTTGTATTAAATGTATTATTGCAAATCTTCCCACTAATACATTGATTTCCTAAATTAACCCAAAAGGTGTATGTGTACTTCCTCTCCCAGTCTACCTTTTCAATAGTTTACAAGTGGCCTAGATAAGTTTTTAAACAAAAAAAAATATTGAGAATATCTGGTATTAATACGTATACTGTAGTTTTGGTTGGTACAGGTACTAATAATATTGAGAATTACTGGTATTAATACGTATACTGTAGTTCTGTTGGTACGGGGATCTATATAATATTGAGAATTACTGGTATTTACGTATACTGTAGTTTTGGTTGGTATGGGGATACTATATAATATTGAGAATTACTAGTATTAATACATATACTGTAGTTCTGGTTGGTACGGGGATACTATATAATATTGAGAATTACTGGTATTAATACGTATACTGTAGTTTTGGTTGGTACAGGGATACTATATAATATTGAGAATTACTGGTATTAATACATATACTGTAGTTCTGGTTGGTATGGGGATACTATATAATATTGAAATTACTGGTATTAATACATATACTGTAGTTCTGGTTGAACGGGGATACTATATAATATTGAGAATTACTGGTATTAATACATACTGTAGTTTTGGTTGGTACGGGGAACTATATAATATTGGGAATTACTGGTATTAATACATATACTGTAGTTCTGGTTGGTACGGGGATACTATATAATATTGAGAATTACTGGTATTAATACATATACTGTAGTTCTGTTTGATCCAGGGATACTATATAATATTGAGAATTACTAGTATTAATACATATACTGTAGTTCTGGTTGGTACAGGGATACTATATAATATTGAGAATTACTGGGATAAATACATATCTGTATTTCTGGTTGTTACAGGGATACTATATAATATAGAGAAATCTGGGATAAATACATATACTGTAGTTCTGGTTGGTACGGGGATACTATATAATAATGAGAATTTGGTATTAATACATATACTGTAGTTGTGGTTGGTACAGTGTTTTTTTGATTCTGGTATTAATACATAATTGTACAGGTAACTATATAATATTGAGAACACTGGTAATAATCATATACTGTGTTCTGGTTGGTACGGGATACTATATAATATTGGGATATACTGGTATTATAACATATACTGTAGTTCTGGTTGGTACGGGGATACTATATAATATTGAGAATTACTGGTATTAATACATATACTGTAGTTCTGTTTGATCCGGGATACTATTATTGAGAATTACTGTATTAATACATATACTGTAGTTCTGGTTGGTACAGGATACTATAAAATTGAGAATTACTGGGATAATACATATACTGTATTTCTGGTTGTTACAGGGATACTATATAATATAGAGAATTACTGGGATAAAACATATACTGTAGTTCTGGTTGGTACGGGGATACTATATAATATGAGAATTACTGGTATTAATATAATACTGTAGTTGTGGTTGGTACAGTGATACTATATAATATTGAGAATTACTGGTATTAATACATAATTGTACAGGGATACTATATAATATTGAGAACTACTGTATATAATACTATACTGTAGTTCTGGTTGGTACGGGATAATATATATTATTGAGAATTACTGGGATAATACATATACTGTAGTTCTTGTGGTACAGGTATACTATATATTGAGAATTACTAGGATAAATACATATACTGTAGTTCTGGTTGGTACAAGGCTAGTAATTCTCAATATTATATAGTATCCCTGTACCAACCAGAACTACAGTATATGTATTTATCCCAGTAATTCTCAATAATATATATTATCCCCGTACCAACCAGAACTACAGTATATGTATTATTACCAGTAGACCACTGAACTACATTATATGTATTTATCCCAGTAATTTCTCAATATTATATAGTATCCCTGTACCAACCTGAACTACAGTATATGTATTATCCCTAATTTCTCAATATATATAGTATCCCTGTACCAACCAGAACTACAGTATATGTATTTATCCTAGTAATTCTCATATTATATAAGTACTCCCTGAACCAACCAAACACAGTATATGTATTTATCCCAGTAATTCTCAATAATATATATTATCCCCGTACCAACCAGAACTACAGTATATTTATTATTA
Organism: Hymenochirus boettgeri; assembly: GCA_019447015.1. NCBI lineage: Eukaryota > Metazoa > Chordata > Amphibia > Anura > Pipidae > Hymenochirus > Hymenochirus boettgeri. The sequence goes on from CM033474.1 coordinate 169,405,803, forward strand.
CCAGTAGTTTCTCAATATTATATAGTATCCCTGTACAATTATGTATTAATACCATAATTCTCAATATTATATAGTATCACTGTACCAACCACAACTACAGTATATGTATTAATACCAGTAATTCTCATATTATATATGTATCCCCGTACAACCAAACTACAGTATATGTATTTATCCCAGTATTTCTCTATATTATTGTATCCCTGTAACAACCAGAAATACAGTATATGTATTTATCCCAGTAATTCTCAATTTTATATGTATCCCTGTACCACCAGAACTACAGTATATGTATTAATACTAGTAATCTCAATATTATATAGTATCCCTGGTCAAACAGAACTACAGTATATGTATTAATACCAGTAATTCTCAATTATATAGTATCCCCGTACCAACCAAACTACAGTATATGTATTAATACCAGTAATTCCCAATATTATATAGTATCCCGACCAACCAAACTACATGTATGTATTATACCATGTAGTTCTCAATATTATTAGTTCCCTGTACAATTATTATTATACCAGTAATTCTCAAATTATATAGTATCACTGTACCAACCACAACTACAGTATATGTATTAATACCAGTAATTTCTCATTATTATAGTATCCCCGTACCAACCAGAACTACAAGATATGTATTTATCCCAGTAATTCTCTATATTATATAGTATCCCTGACAACCAAAATACAGTATATGTATTTATCCCATAATTCTCAATATTATATAGTATCCCTGTACCAACCAGAACTACAGTATATGTATTAATACTAGTATTCTCAATATATATAGTATCCCTGGATCAAACAGAACTACAGTTATGTATTATACCAGTAATTCTCAATATTATTAGTATCCCCGTACCACCAGAACTACAGTAATGTATTAATACACAGTAATTCCCAATATTATATAGTATCCCCGTACCAACCAAAACTACAGTATATGTATTAATACCAGTAATTCTCAATATTATATAGTATCCCCGTACCAACCGAACTACAGTATATGTATTAATCCCAGTAATTCTCAATATTATTAGTATCCCCATACCAACCAAACTACAGTATATGTATTAATACCAGTAATTCTCAATATTATAGTATCCCTGTACCACCAAAACTACAGTATACGTATTAATACCAGTAATTCTCAATATTATATAGTATCCCCGTACCAACCAGAACTACAGTATATGTATTAATACTAGTAATTCTCATATTATATGTATCCCCATACACCCAAAACTACAGTATACTATTAATACCAGTAATTCTCATATTATATAGTATCCCCGTACCAACCAGAACTACAGTATACTTTAATACCAGTAATTCTCAATATTATATGTATCCCTGTACCAACCAAACTACAGTATACGTATAATACCAGTAATTCTCAATATTTTTTTTTGTTTAAAAAACTTATCTAGGCCACTTGTAAACTATTGAAAAGGTAGACTGGGAAGAGAAATGTACACATACACCCTTTTTGGGTTAATGTTAGGAAATCAATGTATAGTGGAGATTTGCAAGATAATACATTAATACAACACACATTGGTGTCTGTGCTTAACCGTGTGAATGGCAGACAGATCTATACAAACTTTACCTATGTGTTAGATTAATCTGCAGCAACCAATCAGATCTGACTTAACTGCAGTCACCAGTAAAATCTAGATTAGGGTTCCCAGAGATCGATGAGAAACTTGTTAACAACACGTGACCTATCTGTACACCTGCCATGGAATCATGTCAAAAATCTTAGTTCATTCTAAATCTATGGAAAATCCAATTGTAAAGTTCCGACATGTTGCAATGGGATTGAATTCGTTGTATTTTCTAGTTCGTTCACATAGTAAAACATGAAACCGTAATAGATCTGCAGCGGACCCAAGCAGAGACTGAGGCAAAATGTGATTAAAATGGATTGTGCCGTAGATTACATCATCCTGTCTCCTAGCCCCGCCCCAAACACTAAAGGCGTGGCCTACGGAAATTTGACAGGTTTGGTTGGAGTGATGAGTGATGACTCTTGTTTAATTAGTGGTCGTGCGGGACCCCCAAGGTGCAAAATGAAAGAAAAATGGAACTTTCATAACATTCTCTCCACAGAAAAATAAAGACATTCCTTTGCTTTATAGATTTTATTATTACATGGGTAGGGAAAGCACCACTCACCCTTCCTATACCTAGCACATTACACTCGGTACCTCCCTGGGTTGGAGACCCAGTGTGAGGGGTAAGGATATTACCTGGGACTAACGAACACACAATGGAACGGGAGGATTAACCCGATGGTCAATTAAACATGAATGTGTCTGTAACGTGAGGTTTTCTATAAGCAAACTGGTTCTCTTCTTCAGGACCCACATAAGAGCAACTAACCCAATGGAACCCTCCCCCCGTCAGGTCCGATAGGCAGGGGGTGGTGGGCGGGGGCTGCAGCTCATCCGCCCAACTCCGAATGGTGTGACCCATTCCTGCTCTCCCTTCTCTTCCCTCCTTGTCCTTCTTCCCGGGCTGTGCCGAGTGTAACAGCGGGACCTTCCTGGCAATGCCTAACTCGCAATATCCACCAAGCCTTCCCCATTTGACTATTTAAGATCTGCAATCTCCAATGGTTTTTATTCAATGTAGAATGGGACTTAAGTTGAACGGCAGATATATTTTTTTGGTCCTTGCTGTACACCTAGGTAAGTGAGTCTGTAGGTTATTATATGGGATGGATGGATATAGACCCAGTTACACACTAGTGGCTTCTCCCCTGTACAAGGAAGGGCGATCGTATTGAAGACTTTCCATCTGCAGTTACTTGCTTAGAAAATGGGTGTCTGCAGTTTACTCCCTCCTGCCAATAACTGTAGAAGTTAAGCCTCATATATCGAAAAGCTTGTGTATCCGATCGAAATCGTTCAGATCCTGTTTTAATTTATTCATAATATAAATACATGCTATATATCATCTATCTATGTGGTGTGTGTGTGATATATATTATCTGTTTTCTATCCCAGCCATTTATCCAAGTGTATATGGCGAACATGTGATTGATTAATTCGATTATGCATGTAAATCGGTAACACTGGTAACAGCTATAAAACTACTACACTCATACAATCTATGCACTATATACTAAATACACCATACAATATATACTATATACCACACATATATACTATATGCTATACATCGCCGTGACCATAGTGTACTATAATTCCTATAGAACGAATGCCACAGGGATACTATATAATATTGAGAATTACTGGGATAAATACATATATTGTAGTTCTGGTTAATCCGTTGATACGTTCCCATTGGAGTCAGGAATGAAAATCCCACCCTGCCCCCCATTTAGCTGTGTTTTTTTGCCTTCCCTGTGGATCAACTGTTAGGTAGGGTTAAAAAGGAGGTTGAAAAGGTTTGGATTGATGGACGTATGTCTTTATTCAACTTCAATTACTATGTTACTATGACCATCTCCCCAGTACCTATGATTATCTCTCCATTACCTAAGATTGATTATATCCCCTGTACCTATGATTATCTATCCCGTATCTATGATTATCTCCCCTTGTACCTACAACTCTCTCCCTTGTACGTACAACTCTCTCCTTTGTACCTATGATTATCACCTGTCTACCTATGATTATCTCCCCTGTGCCCATGACCATCTCCCCTGTACCTATGACTATCTCCCCTGTACCTATGACCATCTCCCCTGACCCTATGGTTATCTCCCTTGTACCTATGACTATCTCCCCTGTACCTCTGACCATCTCCCTGCCCTGTACCTATGACCATGTCCCCTGTCCCTATGGTTATCTCCCCTGTACCTATGACTATCTCCCCTGTACCTATGACCATCTCCCCTGTACCCATGACTATCTCCCCTGTACATATGACCATCTCCCCTACCTAATCATTATATGTTCCCTGTTTATCTCTCTCCATTTATCTCTACAGTTTCCCCCTGATTTCACCCAGTCCCAGTTTTGCGAAGTGTCCCAGTTTCTTTCTTCTCCACACACAAAATCCTCCCCTTTGACGTCAGTGAGGGAGAGAGAGAGAAGCCTCCCCGCACCTTCCCTGCATTTTAATGCTCCAAAGCGGGGAGACCTGCTGCTTCCCCCAGTTCCCCTGATTGCTCATTGCCTGGGCATAAGGAGGGGGCGGGGGGAATCCTCCTTCATCCACATGATAAAGCGCCCTCTCTTCTGCCTGACGTCAGCATGCAGCACAGGTAATACAATCGCCACCAAATGCCCTTGAGCCTTTTCCTATTCGGTCACGTTCCAATACGAGTTTTCTGTTTGATTCAGTGCTTTAACAGGCTCAGACTCTGTACCGAGGCAGCACAAATACCAACGTATAAAGCTCCCTAATGCCACTAGATATGCCACTGATGCAAACAGTAAGAACACAATAAAAGCTGCCACATGGATGTGCATGTAGCTTTCATTTAATGAACACACTGTTTCTCATGCTGATGGAGGAGAAGATTGCACATGAATCAGGTTTCTACAGAACAGACTGTGTCTGTGTCTGGCCAGCTAGGATGTGTTAACCCTGTGATGCCACAGTAGAACAGTCCTTGTCATATTGATCTTGTAATCTATATTTCATGCCATAAATAATGTGACATCAAGGGATTTTTTATAAGGTGAGAAGACATAGGAAAGAGATCTAACATACATCCTGTAAGTAAATCACCAGTGTCCCCCTATCATAATTATCTCTTATTTACATTGATACATTGCCAAACCTCTACTGCATTGTGTGGACGTTCATCTGCTCCAGTCTCGCTTGCTTATGGCTAATTAACTACCAGGACACAAGCAGGGTTATTCAATAAAAGTTTTTATTGTTTAAAATGGTGCTAATTTTGCCCCAACCAATCAGATGTTAGCTTTCAAATGTTAAATAACATGTGATTGGTTGGGGCAAAATTAGCACCATTTTAAACGATAAGAACTTTTATTGAATAACCCTGAAAGTGTAAGTAGCGTCTGTTTCCTATGGGCTGTCTGTAGAGTAGGGACGTCAAACTAACGGCCCTTGAGATGTTTAAAACTACAACTCCCTGCTCCTGCAGCCAGGAAATCTGGGAGACATCAGGAGGGCCACAGGTTTGACATCCCTGCTTTACATAGATTTAGGGCTAGGACACACTTTTGTGTTTTTGATGCGTTTGCGCACGCATGCATTTTTACGATCATTGCAATTGTAGCAATGCACCAAAAACCTGCGTTTTCGGGTGCGATGCAATTGCAGTTTTTCTATTTCTAAAGAAAAAACGCATGCGCATATGCATCAAAACCGCATGCGATTCCGTGTGCAATTGCGGCGCAGTGTAGCCGTTCCCTTAGATCTACCTATTTATCTACCTATCTATCTTGGTAAGAACTGCAGATTGGACCATGAGTTAAAAAACGCACACTAATGCCAATCGGTGTGGCCACACTAGGTGCACTTGAGTTTGTTGTGCCGCAATCCGATTTTCGGAGAGAGCACGTGCATGCCATCACATGCACTCCGACAGTGCAAAATTGCAGCGCAAGCTGATAGTAACAATCGGGTGCGTAATTTTGCGTGCAGTACTGTCCAGTCTAGTGTGGCCTCACTACTAATCTTTAACACATGGTAAAATACAAACTGTCCATGCTTCCCTAAAGGGAATTCACTAAATGTATGAAGGCATCACACATAGCATTGGTTCAGCATTATGTATTGTACTGTTAACCCCTCACCCAGTTTGTCAATCTCCTGTACCAGGTGTATTTATCGTGGTACCTTTTCACAGTCGCTCAGTTGAAGTATATGTAAAATGCAGTAAAATATTTTAAACTTTTATTTGAAATAAAATAAATTCTACAATACTATATCTGCCAAACTGCTATAACAATAAACCGTATAAAGGAGAATGAAACAAACTTTTGGTACCCCAAGTTACAGTACATAATTCCTTCACACTCTTTAGTCTCAGAAGATTCCAAGATAGTTCTGCTAGTTTGTCTAAAAGGATTACATCTTCCTGTCCTATATCTCAGTGATGTACAGTCCAAGATGGAACTCAGAAATCTAAAGCTAAACTTTTCCTTTCCCTTTAAAGGATAAGTGCACTGTAAAATCAAGTTATGTTCATTTGGAAGCTGCAGCTTTAAAAATACCGTTGCCATATTTTTATTTTTTTACCTATGCCCCTCCAGAGCCTAGCTTTGTGCCTTGAAAGTTGCTGACATCTTGTTACTGGTTTGCTGAATGTTAGATTTCCTCTGCTTTCTCCTGCTTGAGCCTCAAACAGTAATGCTTGTGAGTTCTGTGCACACGCACGTGCACGGAACTCACAGGCATTACTGTTTGAGGCTCAAGTAGGAGAGTGCACGGAACTCACAGGCATTACTGTTTGAGGCTCAAGCAGGAGAAAGCAGAGGAAATCTCAGAGGGGTGGAGCTTAACATTCAGCAAACCAGTAACAAGATGTCAGCTACTTCCAAGGCACAAAGCTAGGCTCTGGAGGGGCATAGGTAAAAAAAAAAATATGGCAACAGTATTTTTAAAGCTGCAGCTTTCAAATGAACATAACTTGATTTTACAGTGCACTTATCCTTTAAAGCTTTGTGTACCCAAATCTGCTGCGTCTGACTTTAATGGACCATAACAAATCGTATCTATTTAACCATGACCATTAACCATCCATTTTTCTTGCAGACTGACTGTAGCATTTCCATCAGACTCCTAATGTATTGTACAAAGGTGAAGAGGATGTTGTCACTTTATAAATAAACAATCTGGACAACATAATGGAAACTGCATGTTAATGGCAATGACCTTACTGGTAAATACCACGAATATAGATATCATACCATATGCACACTGTATACCATTTGTAAGGGTAAGAATGTATAAATACAACAAATTTATTCTAGTTAACACAAGACAAGGTCCATAAACAATTCAAAACATGAACCTCATTAAATCTCAAAGACTTGATTGAGTATACACCCATAGGTCCTTAGAGAGCTTACCTTAGCTTTCTGGAAGCTGTTGTTTCTTGTCTTTTTAGAATCCCTTTTGCCTTTCTCTATAGTTTAATGAGGGAAAGATATTATCAAACAAATGGAATTACGCTGGTCTATTTTATTGCAGTGGAACTACCGCACTTTGTTTTGTTCGTAAAAGTTTTTGATATTCTGCCACATAAGCAATTACTGTATAAAGGCCTAGAAAAATCTATTTGCAAATGGTTCCATGGGACAGTCATTTTCAAGGCTTTTAAATGGACCACATTTAAATGGACCACCAATTATAAAGTGGTGTTTCAAAGGTCTGTATAGTGATCTTTTTTAATTAATTAATTAATTTTTTAAATTATATTTATTTAAAAAAAGTGATTTACAAATTGATACTGAAAGTGTCTGCTGATATAGGAAGGAACTAAAGACCTTATTATTTATCATATTTGCTATTATTCTATAATAGTTGAGTTGGTCATCTACAATGCAGTTAACATAAAGTTCATTTAAAATTTACATTATTTAATAGGGGCAATGCGACTTTTTTTCTTGAAATGTATAAATTTGGCCTATCACTGATGTAACCAATTACCAGGGGAGAAGTATATGCTGAATGGGGTTGGCCATTTGGTCATCATATGTTAATCTATAGTCATGGTTTGATCTTATCTAGATCCAGCAAGACTTTCGGGCATTTTAATAAAGCAGCTCCTATTGGAGACATTTGGATGAACTTGACAAGAAAATACATACTGTAACATGTTCAAATACCAGATTAGGCATCTTTATTTTAATTAGGTATTACAGCAAGTCAAGAAAATTAACTTCAAACACTCTGAAAACATATGTGACATATTCTATCACTTGAACTAGGCCCCTATCTATCCCTGTTGGCATTTTAGGTCATCATCCTGGGTACTTACAAAAGCTAGATCTGGGGTTTAATTCTCCTATTAGAGGACAAGGTCCCTAAAATGCTAGGACCTCACCGCTGGGTTTACCTTTAACGTTATTTCTGCATTTAAGTTACAATACTTGGCTACCTAAGTCCTACCTCCTGGATTGTGTCCAGAACCTGGACAATGGGAACTCATACATCTAACAGAGCGAGCCTTCTGCTTGGCCAATTATTGGGCTGTGACAACTTAGCATTTTAGTTTTTTTATCAGGGGTACCGGTACTTTTATTGGGAGGAGATAATTAAATCATGGAAAAAGACACATCCTAAAATAATAGTACCCAGTGTGAGGACCTATACCTAATACAGTATTGTGGTGGGAGTGGGGCTGGAACTGGCCAACTTTAGCTGGCTGATTCTAGCAAATTACATAAAGGGTCACTTAAAGGGTCACTATACTCACTCAAACATTTTTATATTATCTGAAACTACAATTTGAGAGAAGTAAAATGGAGGTACTCACATATTTATCTGTGCTTGCTTTGCCATTAAATTATTATGTGTAGTAAGCGCTCCTAATTGCCCCCACCCTCCCTTACTCACTGCCTCCTTGTTGTGTCTGCGACACTTATAAGTTCTACAAAGCCTCACTATGGATACTGCTCTGCTTACACATCTCCCCCTCCCTCCCACTGCCTTCTTTTCTCTGCTGATTCACTTAATTGTTGCAGAAAGTGTGCTGGCAGGCAGCCAAAGATCCTAGTAAGAGGTCAGAGATGGGGAACATATTATAATTTCTGCTTCTGTAGTGACAGGTCTTTCCCTGTAAATGCTGTAATTTCAAATTATTATTTCTCAGATTCTACAGCTCAGATTTAAAATCTGGAAAAAAGTTGTGGAGTAGTGGGCTTTAGCTCTATATGAAGGTACAATTTCTGAAAATTCGATTTTTAGAGTAAAGATACACTTTAAACAATAAACAGCCTTATTCAAACCCTGCAAACACTGCCCACAGGAAATACAACCTCTGTAATCAGTCTAGGTTTCACACTACAGAAAATGAAGGATTGCTAGAATTGCTGCAGATTTCTGTGTTGTGGAGATAGTCTATATTGTAATGCACTCTATATTCATATTAGGAGCTTGTCTTTACATAGACACAGAATGCATTATTGACTGCCCTAATGTGAAGTTAGTGACTGTTCTAATTCTGATCTAGTGTGAAGTAGGGGATACATTATACCCACTATATACATTTACTGAGGTTATCTATTGATCTATTGATTATGACCAGAAAACAAATGAGCTATAATTAGATGGAATAGATGTGTTCCATAAGGAATAGACGGAGAGGCACTTATCAATATTAATACCTGCTTTTTTGTTTTCGCTTTTCCACAAGGAAAGTATAGATTGCTATTACAAACAGATTGATAGCATATTAATCGTATCAATAAGAAGAATAGGAAAAGGAGTTTTAAAGTGCACGTCCAAAGAGAACTGCACAAAGTACATTTAACACACTACAGGGGTCTTTTTACTCCTGCTGTTTGTGATAACTATTGTTGTCCTCAAAATCCTCCAGACTTAAAGGACATGTCCACTCCAATTGTAAGAAACCACAAACCATCTTCTTGTTTCTAGTAAGTCCCAACCACTTCCCTTCCACAAAAAAAGATACAAGACCTGGTTCGTCGCCACCTAATTGGTTCCTCCTACTGCTGTTGCGCTTCCTTGTCATAGCTGTCAGCTATTGGCATGACGTCACGTCATGAATTGGAAGCAGAGGCGTATCTTTGGGGAACGTAAGTTAATCAAAAGTGGTATTTGGGTGGGGGGATGCTAAATGTACCTGTTGGTACATTTTAATTTTATTGCTGGGCATGCCCTTAAATCTATATACTGTGCAAATATGTGTAAGTAGCAGTTACTCTGAGGTACTTGTTGTGCCCAGACTTAGAACCCCCCCTCCCTCATTTAACCACTCCCCCTTCCATCTGATAAGACTTTCTTAGTAAAGCTGGGTACACACAGTACAGATCCTGTCTGCCATCTTTCAAAGATCTGCATACACACAGTCCTGAGCGTTCTCCCTATGAACATCATAGGGAGAACGCTCGGGACTATGTGTTTCCATCAGCCGCGCTAGACTCCTCCATTGGTAGTCTAGCGCGGGCGATGAAAATTTTCGGTCTTTCCCGATCGTTGGGCGGCCGCACGCTCGTTCGGGGAAACTAAGGTACACACATAACGATAAAGCCCTGATACTGTTGGATCTGACGGTATCGGGGCTTTATTGTTACTGCGTGTACCCAGCTTAAGCCTTCTAAGCATTCTTAGTAATCACAATGAGTCAGTTCTGGGAGAGGGAATTTCCTACATACCAACTGTCAAAACTGCACCCAGCATACAAAATACTAACTGTCAAACGTCTGTCACACAGCAGAAGAGTTTGTGATAATATGCGCAGAGCAGCCTTCTTTAGGAACCCCAGGCACCCATTGACCATGATGTTCCCCTGGGCTTCCCTGTTATCATGCAATACCTAAATTTGCAATTCTGTTCTGTTTCTTGCAGAGCGCATCTTTCCGTTGGTTAGGAAATTGTTGCTAACTAGGGAAAACTCAGGGATGAGAGTATAGTGTTTTGGGTCCTGGTACTTCATATGTGAGGGATGTGGTCATGAAGGTATAATTACTCTTTAAACCCTAACTTGGAGTGCTTCAGTGCTATATAATTAAAGTAATAGTTCACTCAAAATGTGAACTTTTCCTTTAATGTATTCATTGGAGACTGGGAGTTTAAGGAGCTATGTCTTACCTTCTGTTCTTCAATCAATTCACCAGGAGCGATGGACGAAGAAAGAAGAAACTTACCTAACTCGCAATCCACCGTAGCAGCAGTGGAAATTCCCGACTGCTTCCTGTTCAAAGTAACAATAGCGTGCATTATTGTACATGCACGCTATAGTATCTCTGAACCAGGAAGCAGTTGGGAGCTGTTACTGCTGCTGCGTTGGATTGCGTGTAAGGTAAGTTTCTTCTTTCTTTGTCCGTCGCTCCTGGTGAATTCATTGAAGCATAGCTCCTTAACCCCCTGGGCCTCAATCAATATATTAAAGGAATAGTTCACTTTTTGAGTGAAATATCCTTTTACAGACATCCCACCCTGACAAATCTGGCTTCCGGGCAGGGTGGGGAGGAGGAGATGGGGTGACGTCAAAAACATCACAAAGGGGGTGGAGTAAGGGGTGGACCACTGTGCGCAATGTAATTTACATCACAGAAGAGGCGTGGCTAGGGGGAGTGAAACGTAAGTTATGTCTCAGAAGAGGCGTGACAAGGGAAAGAAGGTGTTCTGGAAGTGAAGATGCCAGAAAAGTTTGAGTCGTGGGAGTTTGGCGTGGTCTCTTGAGACCACCCCAAAACCCGGGAGACTCCCCCCTGCTTTTAAATACATTTATATAAACATCTATACATACAATATAAAATTTTCAGACCTTAAATTGCCTTAAAAAAATGAAGAAAATATGAATCCACAGGTGATGGTGGTTATTTCAATATCGTGTTTATGCAGGTTTTCCATGTGAAGTGTTGGATCTGAATCACAATGAACCTGACTGAATGAAGAAATGTCATTGATTTCCTTTCTTGATTTCACTTGAGCCCACAGCACTGGTGTTTGGAACTCTTCACCTTCGCTGATGAGCAGACAGATAAAGTAGAAAACAAATGGAAGTGTTTTAACCTGCATGTAACAGACCTTCGCCTAATCCCTCTAGGGCAGATCAGCAGAAACATGCACACAGTACATAAGGGGTGTGTCTAGCTACCGGTTGTATGTTCTGCTTGGATACTTGTTTATTAGTTGCAACATAAACTAGAAGATAATGAAGTGTAGGAAAAATAATTCTCCTTAGCACTAGTATTACAGTGCTGAATAAATACCTATGGGACGAAGTAACTTACTGGAAATGAGTTTAAATCCTACGTGGTCACGGAATGACAGCTAAAATAACAATTATTATGCATCAAGGGACTACAGGAGCAGACACGCACATGAGCAGGTGAGATATCTTTTGTCTGTGTCTGCTTCTCAGGATCTGTGGATCCAACAGGTTTAGTGGGTGCAGACAAGTGGCTCTCTGCCTTTCCATTAAATATACAAATAAAGAAGTTCAAAAAGGATTAAGAGCTAAACACACTATTCAGAGAAGAGACATTTACTATAAGCATTTATCAAAAGAAAGTGTGATTAATATTTAAAAAAAAAGATAAACTAGTAATGATAAGACTTAAGCAAGGAGATTCAATAAAAGTTCTTGTAAAAATTGTTCTAATTTTGTCCCAACCAATCAGATCTTATTTAACATTTGAAAGCTAACATCTGATTGGTTGGGGCAAAATTAGCACCATTTTTAACAATAAGAACTTTTACTGAATCTCCCTGAAGGTTCGTACACACGTGCGATTGTGGGTGCCGACCCGCGACGCACAATGTGTATGAACGTCCGTTTCGGCCCATGTATGGGCACTTTATCGGCACCTGCGATGGCCACTATATCGGCACCCGTGATCGCGCATGTGTACGAACCTTTTCCCAACATACAACAATGTCCAGGCCTTATGAATATAAAGGGGATCTACAAAAGATGTAAGCAAGAGACAATGATGGACTAAAGAACCTTAGTTATCTTTCATACTAACCGAAAGCTGTCAATATGCACGGCCGCCGGACGCGTTTGCGTGCGACATGTCATGTAGTGATTAGAGGGGGCCAGGGGGGATGCATGTGTGTGGGGGGCCAGAGGTGCACGCGCATAGGGGTGGATGTGTGTGCCAGGTGCATCAGTCGCGGGGTTTGCTAGTATATTTCTAATTGACTGGACTTTGCTGTATAAAGGTAGCCTCTGAGGGTAGAAGTGGGAATAAGGTGGTACGTGTCCTTTACCAACAGGTGAATTGTATGTACAATTTGCAATGCTTATATACTTCAAGTGTTCCCAACGCATGTATCAGTTTAGATGATTTTTTGGTGGTATTTTTAGAGAAAACATTTGCTCACTAGGTAAATAGCCCTGAAGGTTATTGGTGACATAACACTTAAAATAGACAATTGTTCATTGTAGAAAGTATTTAGCAATAAGCAATGTACCACCACGCTCCAGATTTCTTAGCTTTTTATTTTAGATGTCTGTGTCTGTGCAATCTGCACTTTCTTCAAGATTTGTATACAGTTTCTTGATAATAAAAGGTTAAAAATGTGGAGTGTGGTGGTCCATTACTTATAGTTGAATGCATGATGAGTGCAGCCACATCGACCATTGAGTACCCAGTACATATAATAATTGCAGCATGTGAGGCTCATTTGTCCATTATAGGAGAAATTCCTCTTGTCTGCCCTGCCACCTACAGGTTTGGAATCTTGTTTCCTTATGTCATCTATGCTAAAGTCTCTGGCCTTGCTACATATAATGTGTACCCTTGATCCAATGCCCCCCTCATTACTTTAACACTGCACGGATGTCCTTAACCCTGCTCATGCTCAAATCTTTAATTCCTGCTGCCTCTCCCTGACCCCTCCTTTCTGGCTAATTACTGTCCTACCTCTCTTTTACCATTTGTTTGTAAACTTCTACAACACTAATTACCTCCATGTTAATAATCTCGTGAACCCCCTGCAATCAGGATTTCGACTGGGGCTTTTCACTAAAACAGCCCTCTGCAAGGTTACTAATAACCTTCAATCAAAACCAAGGGGCAGTTTTTCTCCTCATTCTCATGGATCTAATGGCTGCCTTTGATACTGTGGAGCATTCTATTCTTATTCAAAGTCTTCATTCGCTGGGCATCTGAAATCTAGCTGCTTCCTGGTAGTCTTATCTTTCTAACAGATCTTTCTTTGTCTCTTTTGCTAATATGTTTTCCTTCTACAGTATTTCTCAGAAGCTTTAAACTGTTAATTTTACTTCTACTTGTCCACCCCTGCACTAACCCCTGATGTTCAATCTCAAATCTCTAAGGGCTCGCTCACACAAGACACGGAACAAAACCAACCTCAACAGACAGTCGGTTTTTTTGGTCCATTTTCAGCGGTCCTAATCAGCCGTTATAATTAAAACAAGTTTGTTTCCGGACAGAAATGTGTGCAGCAGTGCGTTATTTTTAAGGGACTGAAACAATCCGATCCATTTAAATGAATATCACAACGCACGTTTATGTCTGGAAATGGACAGAAATGGGTCTAGTGTGAACGAGGCCTAACTCCTGCTGGATGGCAAAATGCCACCTTAAAGTCAATTTAGCTAAAATGGAATTAATCATTTTTCTAGTGACTTTAGTAATGCTTTTTAAATAAAAATATACATACAAATAAAGCTTTATATACGGTGATAAGCCCAATTCACATGTGTTTGTAGGGGACTGTTTAAATGTCCAGCCTAGAAAATACTTCTTATAGTATTGTAGAGAACTCCCCCCCCAAAGTCCAGTTTTGCATTTTGCATAATTGCGAAAGATGCCCCTGTAGGGACCTACATGACCCGGTCCCTCGCCGCTCCTCTGCTCTTCAGTGCTTTTCTTCTGGGTCACGGCTGTCAGTCAAACAACGTTATGTCACTCTGACAGCCGCAACCAGGAAGTGGCTCACTGCTCCTATTCTTGCTCGAAATGATTTCACACTTTTTAACTGGTTGTGTACCATACAATCAAAGGCTGTGGCCTGTTGAACATATGTTTAGGGGGACTGTAAGGATATAGATTTTGTTACTTTCTGACTAAGGGTTAGGCCACACCACAGCGATTAAACATGCAATCAGATTGCGTGTTAAAAAGCGCACGCTATGTGTGTCCAATTGGTCTGGCCATACTAGGTGCACCGCCTTGTGCTGGAATATGCTTTTCGAAGCAAATGCGTTCACCATTCTTGCGCAACCGCATGCATTCTGATTGCACACCGTTGCGGAATCACAGCACAAACGCATAAGGGCGCATCACTTTTCCAGTGCTAGAGTGCATGTTTGTAGTGTGGCCTCAGTATACGCTTTGAAAAATATTGCAGATTTTATTTAGAATAAAAAAAATTTCCATGTAAAAAAACTTAAAGTTTTTAAAGCTGGCACATAATTTGTATATTTAGATTTCTTTAAGCAATTACAATTTTTTTTTAGCATGAAAACATTGATAAGACATACTTAAATTAGCATCTGCTAGCAACAGTTTTTTTTTAAAAATTTTTTTATAAATCAAGAGCTAGAAAATGAGTGCATTTCCTAATAAGAAATAACTCTACTTGGCTGTATGACTAATTTATTAACTAACTTTTTGTCCTTCTTTTCTGAGACAGAAGAAAAATGGAAATATCTTTAAAACAGTGACCAAATATTAATTAAGTATGAGAAAATTTTTTTTTTAATTTGCTCATACTTTATTTCTCCTTTAATAGTAAAGTTTTCCAATGAATAATGTGCTGTAATGTTAAGAGGCAGTACCCAGTAATGCTAGTGTGAAAATAAAATGGAACCAGTTACTGCTACTTTTTAATTCTGGACCTTGTACAGTTACCTTTAAGAAGAAATATTCTTTAGAAAAGAGGATATGCAAAACTAGGGCAAACAAATTAATTAAATATCTATGTAACAAGCACGGCCTTGAAAAACTCGTTTTCCCCCCCAAAAAATATTTGCCCAAGAGAAGAAATGTTTACATTTTTAGCATACATACTGTATATATATCCCTTATATTATATAAATATAATTATATCTCCATAGGAGATTGAATTGAGTTTTTAGGAGCTACTAATGTGGTAGGGGGTATATAATATTACATATAGTAAAGGTGTATATGTATGTGTGTACTATCTCACTGTTACCATTTAAATGACCATCAGTAAATTTATATAAAACTTAGCACTGACTTATATAAGTTACAACACAAAATATACAAAATACATAAACTTACTTACAGAGCTGAGATCCCTATTTCAAAATGGAACGGTCAAATGGCAGCTTAAACCACACCCCTGGGTCTGCTCCATGTGAAAGGAAGTGTAATCCAGAAAAAGTTTCTGTCTGCTACACAGGATGTGATGTGTATTGTAATGGACATATACACCAAGGCTCTTTATATAACATCTCCAGCCTGCAGGTGGCATCAGTGAGTAATAAAATACAAGACACCCCTGCTCACACCCCTGCTCTATATGGCTAGGAGGACAGAAAGTGAAAGTAGATTGTGGTGTGTGCTTTGGAGAGATATTGACTGCAGCACAAGATCCTGTGGATAAGATCCTGTTACCACAGATTACCACAGATTATTAGACAGACAATTTAGCTTATTGGATACAAACTCTGAGGCAACAGATAAGTGTACACCAGCTTACAAGGACACACGCTGTACAGGCCTGGTCAATATTCAAAGTGGTGAACCATAGACAGGGACACTCCTCATTACTGCACATGTTGTGTGGGGAACCTGTTTATATGCACTGCCTGCTTTGTGCCAGACCACCACAGTAACCCACTGTGTGCCATGCTACCCATAATCCTTCCATAAAGCAGTGATCTGGTTCAAATTGGTGTTGCAGCGATGCTGTTAATACCATTTATTCTCCCTGTTTTCTTTGTATATTTGTTCTCTGTATTAAGCTATGGAGGCTGCTACTGATAGCATTGATTTAAATCCTCCTGTCCTTGTACCTGCAGATGAAATGCCCCAATTAGACTCAGTAGCTCTACCAGGCCCAATTGCCAAATCTATTTTTTAAACCTGATCCATTTGATGGGGTGACTAGGGAGTGGACTGATTAGCTAGAACAATTTGAATTTGCAGCCACTATTAATGGTTGGGATGAAGGTGCTCGCTGGCAAGTCCTTAGCCTTTTGCTTAGTGGTAAAGCCAGACAGGTATACCAAGAATTTACTGTAATACTGAAATAAAAAGCAGTTATCAGTTATTAAACATTGCTCTGAAGCATTTTTTTAATTAGATCTGTATAAAAGAGTATATAAAGGATAAATCCATTTCTTTAGGTAAACTGGGAATTGGAAATGTTTGTTTATACGTTAGATTATTAGGGCAATTCTATTATAATAACATGATGGTGTGAGGTACCTTCTGTTATAATATATGAGGTACCATCACAACTTGCCATGGTGAATACTAATAAGTATTAACCTAGCATGTTTAGTTTCAACCACACAGTGTGGCAGGATTGCCTGGGTCTACTCTCAGACCTGCAGAATTATCCTATTTGGTTCCTCTGGAAGCTGGTGACTGTCTGATGTCATTGAGCTACTTCCTGTATTCCATTGCCCCACCCCTGTCTCTCCCTCCCTGTATTAGTCATTTTTATAGGAAGCCCTGTTTATTGTTGACAGATGATGATCAGTCCTTCTTTCTTTTTTTTAATAGGAATGGTAATAAAACTATTTATAATACAGGGAGGGGGAGAGACAGTGCTAGGATAGGGGGAGTACCTGTGCTGGGTTTTTGTTTTGTGTGTATTATTACCTACAGTGTAATATATGGATTTGTGGTGCTTCTATATGGTCATGGAACTCCTTCTTATCCAACCCCTCTTATTCTGTATGGATGGACCAGTTTACCAATCAGTAGTGTAACATCTCATCAGTCAGTAGGATCACATGGGTGCTGCAACAGCAGATTTGTAAGCAATTAGCAGGCTAAATAAAACCTCTCTTTCAAGGGTACCCTGCTCAACACCAGAAGTTCATTTTTGAAACTCCATTTATTTATTATATTCCTACTATGATCATTGCTATCACCATTATTAATTTGGGATGTATTTCTTTTCACAGGATTACTTTTAACCTTGAATAGTTAATTTTAATTGAATATTGAAATATTTTCATTTTAGGCCAGCCTGATATATTTTATATGTATTGCTCTTTAAGTAAATGACAATGCTCTTGCTCCCCTCTGGGTGACATGGTTTTCCTTCAGTAGAGAAACAACCCAAACACATGGCAGCTATCCAATAGTTGAGTTAATTACATTTTTGTTCTTCTTTATGACAACATTACGCCTGCCTCTAATGGCCAGCTTTAGCCACTGTGTCCATGTACAACACTGCAATTTAATATATTTATTTCTGCTGTAAATCCCACAGACCCCTTAGTGTTCCCAGTAGCTTTTGGGTTGGTTGCACAGTCATCATTGAATCTATTGTTTCCTTTGGCCATTTTCTCTATGTTGGCATTGAAGAAATTTATTTTAATTAATTGCTTCCAGGTGCCCAAAAAACAAAGCTAAAAACATGTAAAAGAAACAATGCAATTGGAAGTATTTTTCAGCTGTGATGTCAATGTGTTTCTACAGGGTCCTAGTGTATAGGAACACCCAATAAAGGTCATAGTTAAAGGTCGTAGTCTCTGATTGGCTGCCTCTCAGCCAATCAGAGATGCAGCTGCCAGTCCGGCTCCCAGCTTGCAGTTTTGGAGAGATCAGAGCGCCGGGGGATCGAAGAATTATAAGTAGAGTTGTAAAGCTGTTTAAACAACCGGACTTAGCGGTTGGGGTGGGATAGGGTGCCCTACCATAAAAATTATTTTTCAGGTGGACATGCCCTTTAATGTAACCCCAGTCTGGAAAGTCCTATCTTTTAACCTTGTTTACCTTAATTATTTTTTGTTTTTTGTTTTAAAGTATTTCTCAATAATTTATCTGTGGTATTCAGTTAGATCAATTTCACATGTAATTCGACTGTAAAAGAATCTGTTAATAAATACCCTGGTATGTGTCCCATTCAGCATATAACAGCAAGGTGTGTGTGGTGTGTTTTTGCACAAATATAGAATAAGCATCCCCATTTGTATTACTGAAGACTGGTCAGCCTTTCATTCTATTTTGGATAAGTATATAACAGCAAGGTGTCAGGGACCTCCTGAACACAAGATGTTGACATTCTAATCTTCAAATGTGTGGAATATTAACATCTTGCCCAAAGAACAGTACTGGTTCAAAGAAGGTGTCAAGGAGAAAATCATAATAATCTAATTTTATTTATTCAATTATTGTGTTGAACAATACCAGATTTGCTTTAGCAGATCATTAAGTAAAGATTCTGAATACTGTCAGTAAAGCCATAGCAACGTCCACTGGAATATGGTTCCATAGCTTTACTGTTCTCACAGTGAAAAACCCTTTCCAAACTTAAAGCCTAAACTTCTTCAAGTCTTAAGGGATGTCTGCGTGTCCTCTGACATGCTCTATTGGTGAACAATGCCCCAGATAGTTTATTGTATGGCCCGTTAATGTGTTTATACACAGTAATCATATCTCCACGCAAGCGCCTTTTCTCCAGCGCACATAATTGTAACTTATCCAATCTCTCTTCACGTTCAAGCTCCCCTAATCTCCTTATTAATTTAGTTGCCCTTCTCTGAACCCTTTCCATTTCAAAGATGTCCTTTTTGTACACAGGATTCCACAATTGCACTGCATATACATTAGTCGCCTATGCAAAATCCAAGTATACAGTGCTATGTTAACACAGGGCAATATTTGATAGTAAATATTAATGACTATTCCCAATACCTATTATTACTATAATTATTATATTATTTGTATTTGTTATGAAAAATAGAAATTACAACATAGCAGTTACAAAGCACATCCTTGAGCTCTGTTAAAGCACAAACACACGCACAAGCAGAGTCCCACAAAAGGATTATAAGCACAAAACCCTCTCCTTGTCCAAGTGTCAGGGTTCCCTACATACAGCAGCAATTTTGAAATTGAAATTCTCCAGCTTTTTGAATGATTGTAGCTAGAAAAGGAAGAGTGGTGCAAAGGTGCAATGTGGATAAAACTGTAACAATGAGGATTTTAGCAGACTTTCTAGTGTGGAAATTATTTTAATCTTCAATTGTATTTATTTAAACCACAAATACAACACAATAATAATAATCTTATACAAAAATTGTTGCAATAAAGGCACAAACATACATCTGTTAGCCCTGATACAAGAGCCAGTAAAGGTTCTTACACACGTGTGATGCGACGTTTCGGGCGATGACCTTGTATGGTCACTTTCTTGGGGGAAACAGCCGTTCAGTCGGGCATTGTTGCCCAACCGGCTGGGCGGATCTTCGAACGAGCAGGCATTTCTGGCGAGAAAGTGCCCATACACGGCATGATTATCGTCTGACACAGCCGTTTATACACAATGTGCGTTGTGTATTGCGATTGCATTGCGCAATCGCACGTGTGTATGAACCTTAAAGATTTATGACAAATTCCATTGAAAGCTATAAATTCCCCTAGACACATTCCTAATGTCAATTTAGGGTTGCAACTGATGGATCAGCCATTGTTCTATCATACACTTGGATGATAAAAAGCTGTGGGATCATACAAAGAATTATTGTTCTGCAGTTTACCTAAAAAAGGTGGAATTTAATGTTGTGGGAATTTCAAAGAAAAAATTGTACATGATGAGGATTGAACATTTGATTTAGTAAGAACCAGGGGCTTGCCTACCGCCCCCGTGACTCTGTGGGGAGGGTGAGGATGAAGGTGGCCTGGAAACCCAGTTAAAGCTGTTTTAAACAGCACACACACCGATTAGTTGTGCAGAGCAGGTGTTGTGCTGGGGGCCAGGTCTGAGAAGTTTTGCATTAGAGCCCCTGCCAAAATGGCCATTTGCTAGACACTTGCTTGTCAGGTGCACAAATTGCATGTCTGTACATGGCTTTACTGTTAGAAAGACACAATTTGTTGTCCCTATAGAGTGTCAGTACAGATTGTTCTCACTGCGTGGAGGAAATGTTAGGAAAGGTTTCTTTACAGAGAGATGTGGTAATGGAAAGTTCATTAATTAGTGGACTCCATAAGTTTGTAAAAATCAACAATATTGAGAATTACTGGTATTTATACATATACTGTAGTTCTGGTCGATCCAGTGATACTTTCCAATTGGCATTTTGAGTCAGGAAGGATCCCCTCCACCCCCTTTTTAGCTGGGTTGGATTAGATGTACGTATGTCTTTTTTCAACCTCAATTACTATGTTACAATGAAAAAGAACACATCAGTGCTGTAGACCAAAACCAGATTTACACAGGAAGAGTTACAAAACAAATCACTGGCTTACTTGGACTGCTTCGTAGAAGTCAGGGAGAATGGTAAACTGGAAGAAGAGGATTACAGAAAACCAACCCACACAGACTAGACTTCAATCATATATTAGATCACAGGCAGAATCATCAGAATCCAACAACACAGAGCAGAAAACTTCCCCCCTAACACAAAGGCTAAGGCTAAGAAAATTAAACATCTCAGAGGAGTCCTTAAAACTTGTGGCTATATGTGAACTGGGCCCTGGTCAAATCTGAATGAAGGAAAGAAAAGAACCCCATTACCATTAGTGATGAACATAAAACTGAACTTGAAGCCCAGTTCGGACTAACTGGACTAATTCAAACTAGCTCGGGTTAAAACTAGTTTGTTTTTTTCGAATTCACGGCTGTATTTTCAATAATTATCGTAAATTCGATAATTATCAAATTTACGGGCCGTTCAGTAACCCTAGAATCTATCGTTCCATAACCCTTGAATGTATGGTTCATTTTTGGTAACCCTAGAATGTATGGTTTGTTTTCACTAACCCTAGAATGTATTGTTCGCTAACCCTCGAATGTAGCCTTCGACTTTCCGTATCCTCGAATTTATTGTACTATTTTCGGTAATCCTCAAAGTATTGTGCCGTAACCCTGGAATGTAACTTGCGCAAACCCGACAATTGCCCGATCATGAAGTTAGAAGTGTTTAAACAAGTTTTGGTGATATGTAACATGTTCTCCAGACCATTTTCCAGGTGCCGCAGCCATTTACAGTAAGTTACCATTGTTAGTTTATCTGTAAAACATCCAAACTTTTTGAACTATAGCCGTCGACTTTAATAGGTCCGTTTTCAAACTTTAAAACTTTTCCCGAAGTTCAAACAAATCTTTAGAAAGTTCATCCTTGGCCATCTCTAATGGTGGAGGTAAAGAAGCAAGAGAAAAAAACATGGTCATCTCATATGCAGCAGGGGTGTCAGAGAAAGTTAGAAGAATTTTCATGATACACTGTATCCCTGTCTGTTTTAAGCACCCAAAAGACCCAATACTGAAACACAAGAAGCAAAATCATATACTGTATGCAGTGCAGTGAAGAGTGTGGGGGAGACAAAACAACAGTTGCACATAAGAGCCAATTCCTCAGGTCAGGACTCAGACGTGTATCTGCATCTTAAGGAATAAGGATAAACATTTAAAGACTGGAATGTCAACATCTTGTCAAAAGAACAGGATTAGTTGAAAAGAGGTGTCAATGAGCCTTGGTGTTATAAATTCAATGAATTTATTGCTAAACGCATTCTTGTACAAGTTTTTCTGATTTTAGAAAGCCAGTTGGATGACTTTCGAAACGTCACCAAGAACCAAGAAGTCCAGTTGAATTGAATAACACAGATATACCATGACCTGAATAAATGAGAACTTCACAAGCAGAAATGCAGTAAAGTCATTTTTTGATACAGTACCTTTAAATATAACTCTTTATAGCTCTCATTAAAGCTACATACCTCAGAATGGACAATGGATATGATTGTTGCCCCAAACTAAAGTTATATGTGAAGATATCTGTACTTGCATAATACACAATAATGTCTGAGGTTCCATTGACAAAAAACAACTTTCCATTCATCTGCTTTCCCATAATCCCCATTCTCCCTGTCCTATGCATATTATTGCTTTTTTATTGCACAAAGTGAGAAATTACATCTAACCATTTTCTTTTATATTACTAAAATGTACCAGTTTCAGTCTAGGGCTGTCACCTTGACTGAATTTATGTGAATAAGAACAGCATAGATTGCATTTTAGAAGGTTTCTATTAACACATTGTCACTATAGTCAAAAGTCATCCACTTGATTATTTATTTTCCTTTTGGATACCCAATTACATATTGTTGAATGCTTTTTTATTGCTCTGCCCTGTAATCTGTCAGTAGAATCCTGGTCCATTGCTAAATAAATATCAAGAAACAAGATGTGTTTAAAGAGTTTTCCCAGAAATGTGCCAGAAAGAGTCAGTGTCCAGACAGGTGTATGCTGTCCGTTTTGAATCAATCTGATGACTGACAGGCAAATTAACCTTGTATATTAGTTTAGATCAATCCAACAATGTTAGAGCCCAAAGGGGTGGACTACAGCTAGAGTGTGGCAGTGACAGTGAGACAGACATAGTTTTACTTCTAATTTAAACAATAATGAGTATCTCTCAAGCATGGCAAATCATAAATTTCAATTTTGAAATGTTTTACACAAAAAATGTATATTTTGTAATAACCATTGTGAGTTAAAGAAGCTATAATTCTTACCTAAAACTTTTCAATAATCTTGAAATCTTCCTGGCACCAGGTCCAGATGCAGAGAGAAATCTCCTCCAGACTCTTCCCCACACCTTAATAACCACATTGTGTTTGAGACAGTGAAGGAACATGTGCATAAAGATGGAGCACACAACCCCGTCGCCCCTTCCTACACCCATTCTTATAGAGTGTTGCAGATTGCAAAATTTATGAGAGAAGAATGAAAGCTTTAGCATTCATTAACTTTATAGAATATGGTGAGGTAGGACGATAATGTTTGAGTATACAGTAGTTGTCTTTTTAACTGTATTTTAATGTGTTGTATTGGAGTAGATCTAAAGGTTTCCATCTGCATCACAATTGCCCAGGTATAAGTTTTTAGGCCAAGTGAGCATATGACAATGTGCTTGTGAGCTGTTTTCAAATGCATTACATTTGCATATTTGCAAAGGAACAGGTATTATATAAACATACCCAATCGATATAACTAATAAAAGCGAAAGTGTGCTACTTACATATGATTTTGTTAACATGTTGGGACTTAAATGCTTGTGTTTGTACCTTAAACAATCTTTTACGAAATGTTCTATGAAGAAGAGAAACTTCCCATAAAATACATCGAAAAAACTTTATTTAGGGCTATTTTGCTTAGTACTTAATATTGTTATTAAGTGTGAGCTATTAAAAAAGTAATAAGTTCACAATAAACTTTTAGAATGCATTGATAATGGGGTTGCTTTATTTAGATAATATAACATCATAGAGTAGGTAAATCGCTATTCATGTTTTGATTTGATGGCAATATATTTGTACGCCTGACTGATCATACTTATTGCATTACAAAACAAAATTCACAGAGGATTATTCAAGACCTCAATCTCTAGCTCTCCATAAACATTCCGTATTGTCTCACAATCCAGCGTAGCAATTAATTTCCTTATCCCTGGCCATTGGGGTATACATTTCTGTTCCCAAGTCAATGATGAATTCATTGGAATTTCCCTGAAATAAACAAAGCAAAAACATGGAACGCTAAACACTAGTAAAGAAGAAAGAGACTAAAATATTTACAGCCAAAACAAATTACTGATTAAAATGATATTTCATTAAGTAATTCCCAACAAATGATATACCTATGCAATATTAAGCACCCTAGTCACTTCCAACCCCTCCATATCATTATACCACAGACTGGGGTATGCTCAGTGTGGAAACAAAAGGAACCGAAAAACAGTGAAGGTACATGCAGGTCTTGTTATAGTGGTTTGACTTATTGTAGTTAGGAATTAATTGGAAAAAAAGGGATTTTTTTTTTTAATAAGCAGTTTATGGGCATAAGGTAGCCATACACGTACAGCATGTGTACCAACAGATCACATTGGTACCTGTTGGCACACATTCTGTGGGAACCGCATACACATACCCGACCAATCCCCATTGTCGGCACTCCGGATGGTTGGGAAAAGCCCATGCATTTGAAAGATAATGGGTAAATCGTGGAACGACGGGATTTACCCATTATCGTTCGTATGTATGGCCACCTTTAGACTGAATTTCTCCTTTAAAAGAAGCTTAATATAAAATCACTGCAAACATTTATGTTTTAAGGCTGAGGCCCTACTAGGACGCATGGAAGAATTGCAATTCTGCACTTCTGAAATTGAAGCCTATCTGAGCACATGCAATACGCACCAAAAATGGTGAATGCATGCACTCCGAAAACACAACGCATGTAGTGGGGCAACTCCCATAGGTTTACATGGGTCTGCGCAATCGCTTTTGCATCCCGCGACTTACGCCTAGGCCTAATGCCTCGGGAACAATGAAACAACAATGTCTGACTTAACCTAAAACAAAGGGAACTATGCACATATTAACAAGCCACAAGAACATCACATATAAGGACCCTGTTATTGGCATTATACAGTAGATATGCCCCTCAGTTTTAGTTCCTGACCACTTCCCTTTCATAGTAGGAAAATGGATTTAGTATACTGGAACTATTTAAATGTGTGGAAACAGACAACGGTAACATTGAGGTCTGAGAAGACAGTTGCGGTTAGGGATGGCCGGTTCGCGGTTCCGAACCCGGATCCGCCGCGGATTTATCCCGTTCGCGAACGGCGGATTTTTGTGGATTTTCCGCCTTCCGAACTTCCGATTCGCGAAAATCCGTATTTTCGAAAATTTTCGAAATTACGAGGATTACTCGTATTTTCGAAAGTACATATTTTCGAAAATACTAGTTTTCTCGTATTTTCGAAAATTTTCGAAAATACGCGAAACCCCGTAATTTCTAAAAATTTTCTAAAATACGAAAAATCTCGTAAATTCAAGGGTATTTTTCATTTTAATGGGTCCGCTCGCGGATTTTCAAATTTTTCCGAAAATTCGCGGATCCTCGAGCGGACCGGATTTTGCGAAGTTCGGACATCTCTAGTTGCGGTTCCACCACTCACCAGAAGCTACAATTTTAGGGCAGATTCATCTATTCAGAATAGTCAATTCATTGGAGAATCATTAGTACATACAGGTAGATGTAGACTGTAGAAAAGTGCAACTCAAATTTCAGTTTTGCAATTCAATCTCCTTGTGTCCAAACTCTTAAAGGGCATGTCCACCCCATTTAATAAATTTTGGGGTATAGTAGGGTTCCCTCCCCCAGCCCCAACCGCTATAATAGTTTATACAGAAACTCCCCCCAATCATTACTTACCTTACCTCTTTCCTCCGGCGTACTGTCCCAGCCCTCTGCCTGCATAAAACTGCAAGCAGGGGGCCGGACCGGCAGCTGCGTCCATGATTGGCTGAGAGGCAGCCAATCACGGATGCAGCTGGCGGCAGTGGAGAACGCCAGGGGAGAGTGGTAAGGTAAGTAACGATTGGGGGGAGTTTCTGTAAAAACTATTATAGCGGTTGGGGCTGGTGGAGGGAGCCCTACAATACTCCAAAAGGGTTACACACTAGGGGTAGGGAGAGCAAAATGGGTGGGAGAGGGAGTGAGAGGGAGGGGGGGGGGATGAGGGCTGCAGTGCGCATGGCAAAATTCTCCCGGAGGAGAGACAGGAGGCAGAGTCCTTTATGGACAGGCTCCTGGTGGCCAGTTTTCTGGACTTTGGAGGGGCACTGCAGGGCAGCTATTTGGAGCAGGGATGTAAGGTAAGGATTTTATTACACTACACAGTGGGACCAGTAGTGGGTTAAATAATAGATTTGGGAGTGGACATGCCTTTTAACCCTTTAGCTTTAGGTCTTCTTTTCTGAAAATTCATAAAAGTATAACAGCTTATCGGTAAAGTACCCAGGGAGAAGACCTAGCAGTTTAGATTTGCATCCTTGGTACTATCCAAGTGTGGGGCGGGGGATAGGTGAGTATAATTTTCCTTTAAAGCTGTTTATTGTCATAATGCGCCTGGTGACTTAAATGCAGTTAATTTGCTCCATTAGAGCCCCTAGTGGCACAATAAGAGAAGTGCTGCAATAACTGGTATAAAAACAACATCCATTTTTTCCACAAATATGCTGGGAATTATTTTGGAGCAAACAGGGAATGTGAAGATAAGTCAAAGAAACAAATAAAATATTTTTTAAATGATTTTACAAAATGAGTTAAAATTGCAATAATCCTTTCTCTCTAGAAGGAAATACATTGATGAATAGTTCCAAATAATGTGCTGAGCCATCAGCAGGCAGATGCTATTTATCATCCTGAATACCTAGACACAAATGGGATTATTATTTAAATAAACTGCTACTAGCCTTTCCTTCTGCTTAAGCATTCAGAGGCCCTGAAGCTTTTTTCAGACTAGGGAACTTCAATACAATGCTTGAACTGCAAAATCAATAGTTTCAGCTTTAAATGAATTGAGACTCAGTAAGGAGGACTTGTTACTGGCAGAAGTTCTTTAACTTTAACATATTTTGAATAATCTTACTGGGAGGGTACATCAGACAAATATAAGGAAGGTACCATATTGTTGCAGCCTTTAGCAATATTGGAATTTATTTTTTCAATAGTTAGTAGTGTTATCATGTTCAATGTCAAATAAACAGGATCCCAAATCCCCTCTGTACTGGACAATAATCTAACTCCCCGTTAAACAGCGCATTGTATACAAAATCCTTCTCCTAACATTTAAATCCCTTCGCTCTGCTGCTCCTCCTTATATTTCCTCTCCAGTGTCCCCATATGTTCCTGCCCATACCCTCCGCTCATCGCAGAACCAGCTCCTGTACAGACCCCCCCACTCGGACTGCTACCTCTCGCCTTAAAACGTTCGTGGCTCCCATCATCTGGAATGTTATTCCCCTCTCTGTACATCAAAAAACCTCTATAAGCAGGTTTAAATCTAACCGTACACCCTACCTATCTGGTAACCAGCACAGTCTATGATTGTTTGATTTGCACTGCATACCTCTCACTCCAGCACTTATACCCATTCCATTGTATCTACCTAGCTAGATTGTAAGCTCTATGGGGCAGGGACCTCCTTTCCTCATGTGGCAAGGCTCTAGCACTTATATAGTTATAATTATATAATATATATATTTATGTACTCAGCTATTTATGTATTTGCCCCCCTTGTATGACTTCTTTGTAGCGCTGATTACCCAAGTGGCGCTTTGTAAATAAACTTTACATCCATACATACAGGTCAATTTACAAAATGGACTTTTTATTGTTGTTAACTAAGTAGCCTCAATGTGTCCTTACTTGGTGTAACTCAACCATCCAGAGTTATAATAATATATTTGTGGACAAAAGGCTTCCACTCCTCAGTTTATTTCATCAGAAAATTCAAATAGTCTTGTTTGTTTTGGTGTAGGAATACTACCCATACCAATGGAAAAAGATGCTGAATCAAGGGCATTTCATCAGCAGCTGATTAACAGGGCAAAACCAAAGCAATATGGTATCTATTTGGAGATAGTATTATATTAGTATGTACAATGTTCCAATACTCGTGTTTTCTAAAGAATTGCAGGGGGATGCACCAACGGACGCACCGCTCCTGTTCTAGAGTTTAAATCACCCTAACCAATGTTTTATCAGTTTGCGTGACTAAGTTAACCGTGCAGCCGCTGCAAGTGATGTTATGTGCCGGAAGCGGCATTCTATTGGGACACTTTAAACTCCAGCTAATAGCTGGCTTTAAAAGTGCTGTAATAGAAAAATGGCAGTTAGTTATGCACCGATAGCTGCTATCGGCATATAGCATCGCCAGCTCTTTGCACCGGGTTGCTCCTGGTGCATCGGAATGTTAGTATTTATTTGCCACAAATGAGCCCACAACATAAGCATCATGGGGTCAGAACTCCTGGTAACTCTCACTTGAAATTTTGCCTGTCGAGACTTCCAACTTCATTTAGACCCATAACTACAGTATAGAGATTTTTTGTCATGGACCTTCAGCTTCAAACTTCTGAATCAAAACCATTTATTATTATGCAGATCAATATTGGTAAATAAGAGGAAGGGGGCTTGTACCCCGAAACGTTGTGTATTGATGACTTTTTAATAAATCACCATTCACTTTGAAGTGAGACTTGTGTCTTGTTTTCAGCAATATTCAGGGTTATTCAACAAAAGTTCTTATTGTTTAAAATGGTGCTAATTTTGCCCCAACCAATCAGATATTAGCTTTCAAATGTTAAATAAGATCTGATTGGTTTGGGCAAAATTAGCACCATTTTAAATGATAAGAACTTTTATTGAATCTCCCTGAATTGTGTCTTGTTTTCAGCAAGACTGGTAAATACCAATATCAACCCTTTTACCAGTCCCATTCTTATAATTGCAGTCATAAGAGAATGCTGTAGTTGAAAATTACTGATCATTATTATTATTATTTGGTTACTGCATTGTAAAATAACACCTATGTCCGTCAATTGCCCAATACCATGTGGTAGTAAAATAAGTTGGTAATAATGACCAAAGTGGGCCAAAATGACCACTGTCTGTATTTTGTGACCTTGAGGATTGTTAACTGTATTTTCCAATAAACACCGCTTCGCCCATAGCTTGAGGGCGATAACTTTTCTTGAGCCTACAACAAATTCCCAGCATTTGATTACTGAATCCACGGACATGATAAACAGTTCCTTGTTATGATGGCATTTGCTTACATAAACTGGTATTTGTTTATGGTGAGATTACACATCATTGTGCCCTTATAGAAACATTGATAAATAATACCTGAAAAAGGTATTTGTTGTAGATTAATACATAAGATTTAATGCAGTATAAACAAATATACAATCTTTTTAAAAAAGAATGATCAAGTGATGCAATTTACAAATGTTGTCCTCACCCAAAAATTTTACTCCTTGTCCTCATAAGTCCCGGTCCTCCAAGTCGCAAGACAACATCATGGATTGTCTTTTTTAATGGATTAGTGAACTCTACCACAACAGTCATTTCTTTACCAAGATTCTTCTCTCCAAGAGTCTGGAAAGACAGATAGAATTAAACTGGTAAGTGGGCATTTCAAACACGTGTCGGTTAATTCAGTGCAACTTTACACTTTCAGACTGTAGCAAGTCAAACGTTAATGGATACTTCTTGTCCTTTACAATGCTAAGCCCTACCCACATTTTTCTCCTTTTAGAGATGATTGTATAGTGCACATATGCTTTGATGCTTATAATTGCCAATCAACTTTAAAAAAACATTAAATACTAATTTCTTAAAGGAATAGTTCACTGAAAAGTGAACTATTCCTTTAATGCATTGATTTGAAGACTGGGAGGTTAACGAGCTATGGCTTACTTTCTGTTCTTCAATCAATCGACCAGGAGCCAGGAATTACGGTGAGTATATTTACCTTGTGCACAATCCACCTCCAGCTCCATTGAAAATGCCCGCATTGTGCGTCTTGCATGTGCACTTTAGTTAAACTAAACCCGGAAGCGGTCGGGACTTGTCATTGGAGACATTCATAATTTGTGCGCCTTCATTCCTGGCTCTTGGTCGATTAATTGAAGAATGGAAGGTAAGGCATAGGTCCTTTACCTCCCCATCTTCAATCAATGCATTAAAGGAATAGTACACTTTTCAGTGAACTATTCCTTTAAGGGGACACTATACTGAAAAAAAAGACTTTATCTCATCTTAATCTATAATTGAATACATGTAAGTAGCACTTACTCTGATTTGTGTGTGTTGCTGCATGCCTTCAATCCAGCACACATTTTGTTCCCTCTTTTAACCACTCCCACTTCCATCCGACCTGACTTTCCCCCCCCCCCCCACAAACCAACTGTCAAGCCTGCACACAGCATACAGCATTCCAACTGTCAAAACTCTGTTACCATTCCAGCTACAGTAAAACTACTCACAGAAGAATAGTTTTTAAGAGCAAGGAACTTGATTGACAGCTGAAATATAAGAAGTTTTAGATTGGATATCTAAAGACATAGGGGGCAGATCAATAATAAAATGATACAGTGGTGGTTGGGAAGAATTATAGTTTTCAGTTATGATCAATTTAAAATAACCTATTTTTTAGTATAGATGCCCTTTAAGCTTCTTTGCCAATGTTATTCTGTGGCATAAACTTGTGTAGTACATACTTTTAAAAAAAAGCTTTACTGTACTTTATGTGCAAAAACTTATAGTATGTCACAAAAGTGAGTACACCCTCAAATTTTTGTGACTATTTTATTATATCTTTTCCTGGCACAATACTGGAGATATGACACTTAATTCTCCTTCAATGGATTTCATTCTATCTTGTAAAAAACTTTTAGTATATGACTTACAGTGATACGTAGCTCAGGAACTTTTAATATCACAATCTTTTGTTTAACCATTATTTTCTTTGTTTCATTAATGCGTGCCGTGACAAAAAAATGCAAAGAGGCCTGTTCCACAAGCTTGCTTAAGTAGTCATTGGCTTTTACAAGAATGTCCACTGTGTTAGCTAATGGAAAAAAGACAGAAAATGCTATTTATTTTTACGATCTGCATTACTCGGAAAGACACTCCAGACATCACTTTTCTTATTTGTTTCTGGAACCTAAATGAAAATTCACGCAAATTCCACCTTTCTGCACTTAGCACCGAACTAAGGATTATTGTGCTGAATTTAAACCTCCATCTCTCATGTCTGTAACTCTCTATAGCATTCGTTCATGTAACGAGCAATAATAAATAGAGTTTAATGCAAATCACTTGGAAACCATGCTTGCAACATGATGAAAGAAAAGTAGCAAAAGATTATTCTGAGGTCTATTACTTCCTCAAAGAAATGGAACCCACTTTCCAATTTCTGTTTCATTACAGTGCAAACACAATACAAAAAAAAATTAACCATATTTTCCTAGGCTCTTGTGATTTCACAGAAAGTGATTGGATTCCAGGGACTGCTCAATTTCTATAAGAAAAAAATCCAGCAAATATTGGTTCCAGTAGAAAAACTTAATTTAATAAGTATAAGAATAAATAAACTGGCTTGCAAGCAAGGTCTGAGCAATCAATATTTCTCAAGCTTTATAGCATAGTTTTATTAAGCATTATATTAAACTGCATCAAACTGCTGTGAGTGAGGTTTGTAGGTTTGTTTGTTTTTAATTTACTTAGTTGCCAATAGAGATGGCCGAACTTTCGAACTATATGGAAAGTTCGAAAGTTCGAAAACGGACCCATTAAAGTCAATGGGAGTCAAATAGTTTGAAAAGTTCTAATGAAATACAAATAAAATATTAATGGTAACTTAATGTAAATGGCTGTGGGACCTGGGAAATGGTCTGGGGAACATGTTCGAATATCCAGGACATTCGAAAAATCAATTTTACTCTCACTGGCGCAATTTTCGAGCTCTCGCGTTCACGCCTAGGTATCATGGACATTTTACTCGCGGATTCGATGCTCGCGTATAGGCTTTAATGGACAATTTACTCATGGATTCGATGTTCGCGCCTAGGTATCATGGACATTTTACTCGTGGATTTGAGGCTCGCGTATAGGACACTTTACTCGCGGATTCGATGCCCGCGTCTAGATACCATGGACATTTTACTCGCGTATAGGTTTTAATGGACACTTTACTCGCGGATTCGATGCTCGCGTATAGGTTTTAATGGACCCTTTACTCGCGGTTCGAGTTCTAGTCCATCTCTAGTTGCCAAATGGTATAGAGGAATCCTGCCATGGTCTCTTCATGTAACTGAGTGCAGGGAGTTGAAGCCAAATGGAAAACAGAGTTTACATGCTTAAGTAAAATTTAAACAGGCAGTTGATATCAGTGCATGTCCCAGGGTGTATTATCTTCAACACACACATAAATTAAGTTATGTAAGGTGTTCAGATGATAAAACTTAAGAAGTATGCATATATGATGTGGTATCAGAGTTGCTTTGTAGATAAGGCATTTGCATTGCCCCCCAACAGACCTGTATAGCAAGTAAAAGCAACAGTATAGATAACTCATTAAGTCATTATGCAATATATACTGTAAGCCTACTGCATAATGTATTTTTTCTTTGGATTTCAACCACTTTAGTGCTTCAATCATGTTAAAATGGGATTACCTGTAATATTATCTGTACAACCATGAAAAAAAATATTGAAAGTATACAGTATATTTATTTTACACCTAATTTATTTCATGATGTGTCTTTAGCTGTTCTTTAAATATCTCATCTGAATCACTACCTGGACCGGTAGGCTGCTTCTGCTTGAATGTTAACGTTGTGCCAAAAATCTTTGCTATTTTGATTGCTAAAATGGGAACTATTTAAAGGTGAAAATAGACTATACACATTCTCTAAGTGATGATAAAGTGCTTATTGCCCTTTTCACTGCAAACATATGGCATGTTAATAAAATCTCCCTTGTTACATTGGGCCATATAGCTTAGCAAATAGCAGTGCTGTGAATATAAATTGTTCAAATATATATACCGTATATACTCGAGTAGAAACCGAGATTTTCAGGCTAAAAAATAGCCTGAAAATTGAGACCCGGTTTATACTTGAGTCAAAGACTTACCTGCAGAGAAGAGGATCCAGAGCAGGGGAACTGGAGCAGGTAGGAAAAGGCAACTGTGGGGAGTCTCACAAGGGAGGGAAGTACACTAATTCCTGCAGTGGCAATTCCTTGCCACTGCAGATGTTTGGAAAATACAACTCCCAGCAACTAAAGCATGCTGGGAGTTGTAGTTTCCTAACATCTGGAGTGCCAAAGAATGAGGCTTTAGTTGCCTTTTAAATGCACAGAAGAATTCCCATACAGTAATAGCCAAATACAATATGGCTATTACTGTATGGGACTTCTGCTGTCCATTTAAAGGGCAACTAAAGCCTATAAACAATACAGAATTCTGTATTGTTTTGAGGCTTTAGTTGCCCTTTAATGGACAGCAGAATTCCCATACAGTAGTCCCATACTGGATTTGACTATTACTGTATGGGAATTCTGCTGTCCATTCAAAGGGCAACTAAAGCCTCAAAACAATACAGAACCAGAGGGCAGTTGTGGTGCTATTTTGTACCCTCGGTTTATACTCGAGTCAATCACTTTTACTCCTTTTTAAAGGTAAAAGTAGGTGCCTCGGTTTATACTTGGGTCGGTTTATACTCGAGTATATAAGGTACTCTAAGTATAAAATATAGTGAAAAAGGTTTATATAAAAAAGAAGACAACTTGTCCTTTTTAGTCTTACTAGATGCGGGTTTCAAAGTTACTTCTAGGCTTTTATTCTGGAACTCAGACTTCAGGACCCCAGTGTAAAAGACAACATGTCCAGAAAGAAACGCAGACACCGTATAAACATTGGTGCTCCAATTCTTGAAAGTTAAAGTGACTTTGAAGTCACTGCCAAATATCGCATTATCTGCCTGGAAGTCCATCTCCACATCAGGAACAGACTGTAACTGATCATCGTCTCTGATTTCCTTTTTGACACCATACATGATGGCTGCCTCCAGAGCAAGTCTCTCTTCTTCTGTGCCTGAAAAACAAAAACTATTTTTTAGTTTAAACTTTTATGGTCAGATGCAATGAGCCAACATGTCAGTTGTCATTTAATTGCCTTTCATTGAACTGTATGTCTGTACCATTTATTCCTGAGAAAAATAGCTGTATTTGACATGGTCTTCTCTGAATCATTTTCTAATCCAAAATTTATAAACCTACATTTATAAAATAGTAATGTAGATTTCAAACTTGAAAATAAAATTACCCAGCTGTCTGTACTATGCTTTTACTTATATACTATTATACTGCCGGAAAACATTTAACATGCAAATCCTACTAGTTTACATTTGTGTTTTTACAAAAATAAAAGAATACATTCAGAATTGTATTGTAGAGAATGATAAACTACTTGCAAAATGAATGGATGCTCATTCAGATTTATACCCGTGAGCGATAACTGCTTTTCATTACCCTGGGGCATTTGTAATGGTTTCTTCACTCTACTCCCCCACCTCTTTTTCCCAAAGACCAGCAGCAAAAGCATCTTTAGAAGCACCTGATCACATCAGTCAAGTGGATGAAAAGCTTCCAATATCTGTTTTTTTCTCACAAGTAGATGGCTCATTTTACAGGGCTTTATAGTATTTAATGGTCTACAGTCATGTAATGCTTATATTTGTGTTTATTATACAAACTCTTTAAATACTACACTCATTTCTTTAACTTTATTAAACCCTCCTAAAAAAAGCAGTTTATTAAGTCGCCGTTCCTAAAACAAATATCATAAACATTATATACCTGTCCAAATAATAATTCCATGTAGACCCTTGAATCATTTTGGTATCACAGTAAACTAGTCCTTGTATCCTTCATTCAATCCAGGGGTATGACTACGAGGGGAGCAGGGGGACATGGAAGCCAAGGGGGCTCCATCTTCTTATTTTTCCTATGACAGATATACTGTAGCCTCCTCCTGGAAAACCACTGTGGATAAGGCACAGATAGGGGCCCCATCAAAGTTTTGGTGGGGGGGGGGGGCGGTGATTCCTAGTTATGCCACTATTTCAATCCTATACCGATTTGTGTCTCTGTGCTGTCCATTCCGGCCCATTAATGGCATTCTCCTATATTGTCTTGCCATAAAGTCTTTCCATTCAGACTTATAGTTGTTATTTTTAAAAACACCGTACTGTTAAAATAGAATTCATTACTGCTTAAAATGACATGCTCAGGGTACACTTGCATTTGCTACTGCACTTTTGCACCACCACCCAAAGTATACATTAATATGTTGCATTAAATAATAACAAGGCACTATCGCTCAAATCCCTGGAAAATCCATGCTACCCAATGTAATGTCATGTTAGTGTGGGTTTTCTAGTGAATTTGCGAGGGCCTGTGCGTATTCCAATAATTTTTCGAAACTGCACCAGGCACCCGGTAGTAGCGCAAAATTCAACATCTGTTAAACTGCATTAAAATGCTGCCTACCTGACCTGCACCTGCACTGCAGTTCCGAAATTCAATGATTACTGCATTGTAGGTGCGTGGTGATGTAATAAGCGTGTCTTGGCGAAATTACATCATCCCTCTATGTTCACATGCCTTGCAGGTAAAAAGGCAGCAATGCAGTTATCAGGTAAGAAGAGAGCAAGGCAGATTAACTTCCTAAATACATTTTTAGTGCATGCATGTGATTGGATGCTAAGGTAGATAGAATGTGAATGGATAAACTCATTTTAAAGTCCTGTTTAATCCCTTCATCCATTTACATAACAAACAAAACCAAGCAAATAAATGTCATTAAAATATTTAATATTTAATATTATAAGACACCCAAAGCTGCAAATAAAGGCTGAAATATCTTATCCATTGAATTAAAAAATAGACCTAAAGAGAAACGAGTTGGGCTGCAGCAATTACACATCCATATCCTCTAATATTTATATAGTGGATAATGCACCCCCTAAATTATAAGGATATTAGAAGTCACGGAGGAGTTTGCGCGCTCAAGCGCACACCTTAGAGGGAACACTGCCGTGAACATATAAAAGCACGAGGCCACAGGCCATGTACCTTTTATACAGTGCACAGGTGACTTCTAATATCCCTTTAATTTACAGTTCGGGGTGCATTATTTATTATAACCTACCCCTTTATGGCTTCTGGTTTCCTTCACCTCCTGGAACTGTACGATTATAAGGCTATAATCTTACAGTTCCTCCCATAGAAATCCACTAGTTATGTGGGTTATTCCTCTAAATTACATTTACAGACCTGCCACTATGATTTGATGATTTCCTCCTCTTATACATTATTAATTATTATTACATGAGCCACAGCAAAATCTATCTAATTAAGAAAGCTGTGTCTCTTTTAGCATTGATCTGAATTGTATATTCTGTTTTATTAGTTTATTGGTTTAAAACATCAATAATCAAAGCGTGAGCTCCCATTGTTTCTGGCTTTGTATAGTTTGCCAATTTTCTTAGGCTTTTCAATAATTAACCTTATCCCTCCAGGAAATTTCTCCTGCATGTAAAGCTATTTATTGCTGAACAAAATTAAGTTTAAATGTCGTCTGTTAGTTATGTTTCCAAAAATTTCAGTAGAAGAAATCTCAATTCCTTCACTGATCTCAAAGAAAGAAATAGAAGACAGCACAGCTGTAAATACCTTGCACAGTGGGGAAAGGGTTATAGCTGTGTTCACCTGATGGCCACTCATGTACTGACTGCGTAGGGAATGTTAAAGCACCTGCTCTGTATTCTGTTTATACTGCTTAATATTCTTCCTTCTCAATAGGACCTTCTTTCCTAATGTAGAAATGCTGATGTTTACTTTCTCATGCTATTCTCTGGGTAGTTGGTACTATGGCTTCACATGTGTTTAAAACTATCTTTAGATTTGTTTTACAAACCTCACTATATTTTTTAAAGGAGAATTAATCCCAAATTTTATGCTCCAGAATCTGAAATCACCCCCCCCCCCAAAAAAAAAACCACCAATAAATTGTTGCATTAATGTAAATGTTAGAACTGCAAGTCACAATAAAGGAGTTATATCACAATTGAGTGCCCCTGTACTTTATTCCTGATATTATCAGGGTAATTCAATAAAAGTTCTTATCGTTTAAAATGGTGCTAATTTTGCCCCAACCAATCAGATGTTAGCTTTCAAATGTTAAATAAGATCTGATTGGTTGGGGCAAAATTAGCACCATTTTAAACTATAAGAACTTTTATTGAATCTCCCTGATGGATTCCACTGCCAGTGGTTAAGCAGGTTGGGGAGGTAGCACCATTGAATATTAACAGAGAAGGTGTGCGGGGAGAAAAAGACGTAAACATAAATGCTTTGACATTGCTTTGTTCCTATTTCTATTTTCCAGTCCTCCATTATTTTCTTCAGTCATTTGGCTCCTAGCCCTCCAGCCCTATCCTGCTTCTGCATTGGGTATTCATGACCTTCCTGTTTCTCACCCATGATCTACTACTTATGACTATGCTACTTTAGCATAATGCTTACTTGGATATCTGGAATCTGAACGTCCTCCAGCTCTGTGCAGGAGTCACATGTCAGCATAAACCTTTTTTAAATTGTGCTCTTAGTGCTACCTTTAAGCATTCATTTAGAGAACCAATATAGTTCTTCCTTAAATGACAACTAAAGTTATAAAATAATTGCGCATAAGTGGAGTTGTGAGGAATTCTGCAATCTATCTTTTCTTCTGCAAAGGTCTACAAATAATTCAGTTTTATTTAAGTGATAACATATAATGCCACTGCCTTCCCCACTCTTGTGTATAATAAGGAACTTACAGTGAGTAATTCTGAGGAATTGCTGGTATAGCCTGATTAGTTTATGGCACGACTTAACTGACAGTCTGGGTAGCAAAAAAGAGACAAGCTTTTTGCCTGTCATGCTAGATGGCAGAGACCCACTTATTAGGCGGGTGAGCAGAGCCATTATCTGGTTAGAGCTTAGAGGAAGGGGCAGTACCAAAAATGAAAGCTGCCTGGTAGCTTCTGCTCCCATCCACTTACCCACCCCATCTTCTGTGGCTTCTGGTACACTTGATAAACTTTAGTTTAAATGTATGTTTTTATCGCATTCAAAACAGTTATTATGTGTTTTACTGTTTTTCTTCTCTTTGTGGTCAGTAGAGATGAACGTAACTGGCAAGTGTCATTCCAACAACAGTTCTGAAGAACCTATTTATGTTCCAGATATACAATTTGAACCCAATTGAATCAAAATTTTTAAAAACATTTTTCATATTTTTCAATCTAATTTCTGATTTGCAAATATTCAACTTTATGATCACAAGTTCTAAGTTTCTAAATTTTTTAAATTTCTAACCCAGGTTTGTTTTAAAATGGTGACTCATCACGAAGTTCGGTTCGTTGCCGTTCGAACTTTCACTTAAAAGTAAAAGTTCGGAAGTTCGGGAACAAACCCATTAAAGTCAATGGGGAGCTAATAATTAGAAAACTTTGAAAAAATAACACAAAAATAGCAATGGTAACTTACTGTAAATTGCTGTGGCACCTGGGGAACATGTACCTGTCACTAAAACGTATTTAAACCCTTCTTTTCCCACTTTAGGGCAATTGTCGGTTTTGCACAAACTACATTTGAGGGTTACGGCTAATTTGAGGATTACCGAACGCTACATTCGAGGGTTACCGAAAATATATTTGAGTGTTATCGAAATCGAATGATACATTTGAGGGTTATCGAAATTCGAAGGCTACATTAGAAGGCTAGCGAAAACAAACATTACATTCGAGGGTTAGCGAAAATGAATTTTACATTTGAGAGTTACCGAAATTCGAATGCTACATTGTAGGGCTAGCGAAAACAAACATTACATTCGAGGGTTAGCGAACAATTCATTCGAGGGTTAGTGAAAATGAATAATACATTCGAGAGTTACTGAAAGTTGAAAGCTACATTTGAGGGTTAGCAAAAAAGGAACATTACATTCGTGGGTTAGAAAATGATACATTTGAGGGTTAGCAAAAAACGAACGTTACATTCGAGGGTTACCGAACAATACCGAACAATACATTCTAGGGTTAGCGAACGGCTCGTAAATTCAATAATTATCAAATCTTAATAATTATTGAAAATACATCTGCAAGTTCGGAAAACTGAACTAGTTTGAACCCCACGATCATATAAAACTATGAGAGATAGTTATGTAAATATCTTGAAATGTAAATATTTGTTTATCCTTTGATACAGGTGCAAATCTTATTATAATAAAAACAGTATTGTAGTATAAATAAATATCTGTTACTTTCTTCAGGATAATAAGCATAAGGATAATGTTTTCATTTGTGCTACTATGTGGCCTGTGTCTATGTGATCAGTTTCACTTCTGTCCCCAAACAAATAACATTTACAGTATTGTTCATATCTCGTCCCCCATTGTTTAAATCCCCCTTCAGACTGACACCTCTTGGAATTTCTGATGATCTGAAGGTGTGGGAACTGAAGATAACCATAAACCAGCAGAAAGGGGGGATTCTGGGCATGGGTTATCCCCCCTCAAACCGCCTATTGCCATAAACATATAGATCATGGTCTGTACGCCTTATCATAGATTACATCAATGTATAATATATCAATGTAAAGATGTGACAGAGTTCTATTAAGACAAATTCCACATGATTCCCATTTTGCTCATGGTAATAGAAAATGTTTAAGATGACATTCCAGAATCACCCAGTTCTAAAAGGCATTTTGGGATCTTGTTGTCGTTACGTTTGATATTACATTTCTCTGCAGATATGCAAGTGAATGTATGGCACAGGCATCTTTAAATTATATATTTCTATTAACTTCGAACAATGCAACTCTTAAATTTACCTCCCCATTATAAGCATTGCACTTATTGTAAACCAGTACTTAAAGGAAATCATTAGGTAAAAGAGACTGAAATTGCAGTAAGATTCACTATAAGTGGAAAAAAAAGTGTGGAAAACTATTTTGATGCACTTCACTCCAGATGCAAACTACTACTCCCAGCATACCGCAGCCAGGGAATGCTGGGAGTTATAGAATGCAACCCTCAGGAGGGGCGCAGATTAAACATTCCTTGGTTTCTACCCACTTGAAAATAATAATGCTCTATTGTTATTAATCAGCTTCAGGGGGCTCTTTTACCGTTGTGCCTTCAGTAGTGTTTATTTTTTATTTCTAATTCACTGAACAGTATTTGGTATTTCACTTAAGAAATCTTTTAAATAACAATGTATGATTTATAATAAAGCATTTATGAGTGTTTGATATTCTATACTGAGATCGAAGCAAGAGTTTAGTGATAAAACAAGAAAGGATTCTACAACCTTTCTTTGCAGCTATTGTCATGGGATCTAGTAACTTAGCAACGGCACACTACTCACACTACAAATCTCCGAGGCATTGCATGGCAAACAACTCTCCTATTAAATTTGGGTAAAAAAGTAATAGTGATCAGTGATCACTAGTCTCCTCTCATTTAATGGGCTCCCCCCCAATGTTCAGGAATCTTAGAGATAAATAAATAGTTAGATTAAATAGATACTAAGATAGATACATTATTAATAGAGGATCGATGAATAGACAGATAGAGAAAGAGAGAGAAAAACATTCAAGATAAATACAAGATAAACATGAGTGTGCAGAATAATTTGTACACAGTAAGCGCATTGCTTATAGTTCCAGCCTTATATTTTTGGTAATTAGAGTACAGATATGTTTTGACAAGAGCGCACACTGGGATTTCCAAAGTGCAGCATGCAGTCTCTTGACTAAAATGCTAGGTTTACTTCTAATTAAATATTAATGTTTGCTGCACGGGGCTGAAAATGGAGGGTCCATTAACATACGCTATTTCCAGCATTACACATTTCATATATTCATTTCCTCCATATGTGTAGTGATAATCTAATTCCCAGAGTATTTTTATTCATTGTTTCATTTTAGCAGTGATCGTATTTGTTTTAAATTTATCTCAAATGCTTTCACTTCATTTATTTTTATTATCATATAATAACAATTTGATTTAACTTGTTCTGGAGTCTGGCCCATGTTGGACTGGGCACCCTGAGGTCGATACCTACAAATAGTTTTAATGAGACAATGGAACTTGGACAGACATGGAGATGAGAGAGGCACATTTAAAATGTAATTCATTTTATTTGCATCTTTTAAAATATACAGTATCACATGCGTTGTCATATTCAATGGCTAATTTGTATTAGAGGGACATTGTGCAAACATTGTGATACAAGTTAGCCATGGCATGTTCAACACACGTGATATATTTTATAACTTTTCAGTAAAATATTAACAGGGTGATGTAATACTTACCCTCCGTGCTCCTCTTTCTTACGGGTTCCCGTGATTCAGTGATCACTTTAAAAGGCATTTTCATGCTACACAATGAAAACCAGTGCAAGGCATTTTATATCAGGTGCCTGTGCCCCAGATTATTGGATATAAACGCACTCTTATCCAATATTACATCAGGGAGCATGGGTTTAACTTTATTTTACCCCATAGCTGCCACATATTATAGATCAACATTTATACTGTTTATATTGTATTTAATGTATACATCTGTTTTTACAAGCTCAGTAGAACTAATGGCAGTCCATCAAATGCACATATTTCCAATAGGAATATAATCTGAAACTAGAATATTTTAACAAAAACAAAAGTTCACTGCATTGGTTCTAAGAGAATTAAATAATTTTGATGCAACACAATGTTTAGGAACTCAAAATAATTGCATAGTTCTTTTCAGTTAAAGAGAGACAGAAGTCCATCAAGTTCAAAACATCCATGCAAAACCACAAGCCAACAAAAACTAAAGGATGGCTTCACTTCCATTCATTGGACCATGCCCCTGGTACACCAACCTAAATAAGGACACAACCAATCATATTCATACATGAATATGTTCCTAGGGTTTTTTGCACCTGAAACAATTTTTAAATGCCGCCTATATATATGGAGGGGTGCGGTGGGCTGACTAACACTGACCGGTGAATAGGGATGGCCGGTTCGCGGATCCAAACCCGAATCCGCCGCGTCTTTATCCCGTTCGCAAACGGCGGATTTTTCCGGATTTTCAGCCTTCCGAACTTCCGATTCACGGATTTTTAGTATTTTCGAAAATTTTCTAAATTATGAGGATTACTCGTATTTTCGAAAACCCGTAATTTCGAAAATTTTCGAAAATACGAAAAATCTCGTAATTTCGAGGGTATTTTTCATTTTAATGGGTCCGCTCGCGGATTTTCGAATTTTCGAATTTTTTTGAAAATTCGCGGATCCTTGAGTGGACCGGATTTTGCGAAGTTCGGACATCTCTACTGGTGAACTGGAGGGCTGACTTAAAACTGATTGTTAGACTGGTGCTGGAATGCAGTATTGCAGGAAGGAGGATTTTTTTTAACTGCCGCCGTTTAAGCGTTTTACAGGGGTGCGCCCTGAGCAAATGTTTCAGTTTGCTTAATGGTAGGAGCACCCCTGTGAATACAGTCACCAGCTGTAAGCATGATTATTCTGTCTCTTTAAGAAGATAACTAAGCCTCCCTTGAATGTGCTTACAGATTTAGCCTACAAGTTTTTTTTAAAGAAAATTGCAGGTTAAACAAATGTTACACATATGTGAAGTGTCAGTGGAATTAAACATACTAATCTAAAAATTACATAAACTGACTACAAATTATTTACTTAACTTAACATTTTTGTGCTGTGATGAGAGCCAATTGCGCTTACAGAAGTGCAATTATAAAGATAAATGATGCTTTATAGCAAATATTCAAATAAATGTTAATGCCATTTAACATTTATTTGAATTTTGCCATTTTGCCATTTAACATAGGAGTTGGTTCTCCTAACTAATTTATTATTATTAAGTTGCCCTTTAAGTTATTAGTGCCATCAGCTATCCATGTTCTTGGATTTTTATTGCTACCTTAGTGTATATTTAACCCACAACCACCCCTGATTGTCAGTGTAGCATATGAGCACAACTAGCAATTGGCACAATTGGATTAGTTTTACATAATAGTAAACAATGTATATATTTTACTGTAGACAACTAATTACCTTCAGAAAATTTGTACAAGTCTGTGATGTCCAGTTGACCATCTCTTCCAATTTCTTTTGTCAAAATCTTCTGTCCCACATGAGTTTTGTCAACATATTCAATCACCTTTGTTCCATCTCTCATTGCCTTGGAGTAAACAATGTCACTGTTTACCTGTAATTGTAA
The DNA here is from genome assembly GCA_019447015.1 of Hymenochirus boettgeri. Taxonomy (NCBI): domain Eukaryota; kingdom Metazoa; phylum Chordata; class Amphibia; order Anura; family Pipidae; genus Hymenochirus; species Hymenochirus boettgeri. Next base: position 169,449,291 of record CM033474.1, read on the forward strand.
TATGCATGCATCAAAACGTATTTATAGTCTTTCTGATCAATTTTTATGGTTTTTTCATCTTTAAAGCTGATGTATAAAAGAATAAATACACATACAGAAAGCAGGCAGAAGAAAGAGGAAGTGGTTATCAGTCAATGTAAGAAGGCAACTAGGCCTTTTAGTTGCAATTAGGATTAGGCCTAAAATAATACTATTTACTGCTCTTTGGCTAACTGTACTTTTGTTTTTTTCCCCAGTTTCAACAAGTAATAGCTATTTGGAAAAATCAATTCCTCAAGTAGGATTTTTAAAATATATGTTCGCTTTAATAGGTATGAAGTGTGGTTCTTAGTTTACAACTTGTAACTGATGGTTCCGAAGATGCAACAGGATTTTCTGATCCTTCCGAAACTCTTTCATAATTTTTAATAATAAGCAAATTTTCAAAACCGAATATTTGAGAAATATCAATTTTTGTAAATTTGATTTCAGAAATTATCGAATATGTGTGCTGACTTTGAGAAATATTGAAAACGCGAGCCCCTGATTATGAATATCAGAAAATAATCTAATATTTGATGCAAATAGCTTGTGTGTCAAGAAAGTTAGTTTGTTACTAAGTTTTGGTTATACTGTATGTACTTTCCCCCCATTTCCAAGGTCCCTGAGCCATTACACCAACATACTATTGCTACTTCTATGGGTCTATTTTCTGATTTTTAAATTTTATTGAAAATCATTGAAAATTGAAAATCCAAATTTGGACCGGAACTCATAGGTTCTGTTTATCTATACTCTTTATAGATGAACTATACTATATAACCTACCTGGTTGAGTAGGAAGGAAGGAACATATCTCTGCCTCAATTGTATATTTTGCCCCAGGTGTATTAAAGGCAAAGTATTCATCTATCCACAAACAGGACAGACGTTCAATACTTGTGGGTACCATACCTGTGACTCACGCTTTGTGATTTATGCTCTCATTTGCCCCTGTGGATTGATTTATGTTGGGGGAAACAATGCAGAAATTGAAGCTGCGATTAACCCAACATAAATCATCCATTCTGTTAAAGTACAGTACACTCCCTGCTCCCTGTCCCTAAACATTTTGCAGAAAAAGGTCATGGGGCAGACCAGTTCAGATTCACCATACTAGAGCAGATTAAACCTGACCCCAAAAAAGGGGGTGACAGACAACGATGTCTGAAACAAAGGAAAGTATGGTGGATTCAGAAACTGGGATCACTGGCCCCTAAAGGGTTAAACAGAGACTATGATTTGTATGTTTTCCATTAATTCAGTGTCTTGCTATTTCCCCAATATACCACGGGTGGCACCATGCAGTGATGATTTTATATATGTACATAATAAATTATATTTTTTAATTAATTTGGCTTGAAAAAGCCAAATAACTGTTCTTTCTATTTCTTCTTTTTTTCTTCCATTTTATTCTTCTGCTTTTTTGGACTGTATCTCCTCCCACAGTTTTTGAGCTAGAGACATGAAATTCGATACAGACGTGCGGGGCATATAGGAGAAGTGTGCTATCTTCTAGCTAAGGAATCCGCGGAAGCGTTACGTCGTTATCTGTGAATTTCCGGACATTTTTTCCCATAGACTATAATGGTAACGATCCTCAAATGTGGATATTTCAAAACAGTGTTTTTCATGGTCATAAATACAAATGGTGATACCCCCAACCCCCCACACAGACACAGGTACACCCACCTACTGACCTACCTTTCCTTTCCCATGGAAGCCATATTTAAAGGGTAACTAAAGCCAAAATAACTAATTTAGATTTATCCTCAATAAAAGATAGTTTTATGGTTGTAAACACAAAAAAGACATACCCCCTCAACCAGACCCAGGTACACACACCTACTAATCTACTTATCCATTATTGTGGCAGCCATACTTAAAGGGTAACTAAAGTCAAAAAACTAATTTAGATTTATACTCAATAAAAGATAGTTTGATGGTTGTAAACACAAAAAAGACATACCCCCTCAACCAGACCCAGGTAAACACACATACTGATCTATCTATCCATTACTGTGGCAGCCATACATAAAGGGTAACTAAAGTAAAAAAAACTAATTTTGACATATCCTCAATAAAAGATAGTTTCATGGCTGTAAACACACAAAAAGACATACCCCCCTCAACCAGACCCAGGTACACACACCTACTGATCTACTTATCCATTACTGTGGCAGCCATACTTAAAGGGTAACTAAAGTCAAAAAAGTAAATTTTGATCAATAATCAAAAAAGTTTGTTTTTTTAACCCCGAACGTGATACAGGTATACACACCTACTGACCTACCCCTCCATTAATGTTACAGTCATACTTAAAGGGTCACTAATGTCAAAAAAACTAATTTTGACCAATCATCAAAAAAGTTTGTTTTTTTAACCCACAACCTGACACAAGTACACAGGTACACACACCTACTGATCTACTTATCCATTACTATGGCAGCCATACATTAAGGGTTAACTAAAGTAAAAAAATCTAATTTTGATTGATAATCAAAAGTTTGTTTTTTAACTTCCAACCTGATCTAGGTACACACACCTACTAGCCCACCCTTCCATTTCCATGGCAGCCATATTTAAAGGGTAACTATAGTCAAAAAAACACCTTTTGACCAATCATCAAAAAAGTTAGTATTTTATCCCCCAACCTGATACACACACCAACTGACCTACCTTTATTGCATGTGACATATTTAAAGGGTAAGTAATAAACAACAATGTCCTCTTCATTGGCATTATTGAGTTTTAAAATCTGCAGCACAAACACACAAATTCCCTTCCAAAATGCAGTCCTTCAAGCCAAATTCAAAGTTTATACTTAAACTTACCATTTCTAGTTTTTAGTGATGCAGTAGTTTCTTTAAGAGTTAATTGGATGGATGACCAATCATTGGCCATCCTATCTCGAAAACTGGAAGTGGTTATGCCTGGGTAGTAAAGCCCACATGACAAAAGATATATGATGTTCTTACTCGTGCATGTATGTCTGCCACAAATTTTCATTCTCCTGCCGGTATGCGGGTGTGGGAATGTGCTGCCTGTCAACATACCGTTACATGTGGTGCAATTTGGGCACCTATAGCATCCTTCTTTTGTAATCATAGGGGTAAGAAAGGTGCCCTCGTCATTACAAAGGTGCCCTCGTCATTGCAAAGAGGCACAACATACAGTTGTCTTGAAATGTGTTTTATTCATCGCACGTGCGCTTTCTTTATAGACATGGTCAGTAGATCATGTTGCCACTTTATTGTTATGGTAACGTAGTCAGGGTATCTATTTTCTCTATCAGCACGGAATAGAGGTGTGTTCCAGCTCCTACCTTCTTGCAGTTTCTATTGGATAAGACCACACATCACACAGTGGGTGTGTTTGAAGGTTCTGTTTTAAGGAAGTTACGCAGAGTCACTCAGATGTTCTGACGACGGCCCGAATCTCGGGCGGAAACATGTAAACTACCCCTTTAAGTGTTTTTTTGATTCTTCAACAAGACCCGTGAGTGCGCATTTGATTTTGTTTATATATATATATATATATATATATATATATATATATATATATATAAAAGCACGAGGTCGCAAGAAACTCTGAGTTGACTTTCTAAACCTTTTATTACACTGTAATGGGGTGTATTAATTCTTATAATATATAAGGTAAAAAAAATCGAATTTTACTAAATCCTAAACCTGCTAAATATAAAATAAACTAAATAAAAAGTAACATGGTAACCCACCGTCAGCCCCGCAATTAACAAACATTAATGTATACATACCAGATTTTAACTTCTGAATGGACATCCTCCTGGCAGGCTTTCCTCTGGAATTTTCCTGGTCTCTTTACATTTGCTCTTCTCCTTCTCCTTTAACCAGCACCTTCCAAGTCAAACCCCGCAATGGCTGACAGGAGGATTTAAAAGGTACTGAGAGAAGAATTTTACATTATCATCCGAAAGGAGGATGTCTTCAACAAGTAAAGGTCCGATGTGTCTTTCATCCATCTTTTTTTATTGCAGGGTTTGACTGGGAAGGTGCTGGTTAAATGGGAAGGAAAATGGCAAATAAAAGGGGAGCAGCAGTGGTATATATTCTTATAAAAATCACTCATCTACAAATTTGAGTGATTTTGTAAGGATAAATTCCACTGTTGCTCCCCATTTAAAGACCATAGACCTTAATATATAAGTGTGCCTGTTGGTGCAAACTTGTTTTGCTATGTGTAGATACAGTGTCTATAAAATAAAAACAGGGATATTTTAAACTGTTATTCAAACAGTCATCAGCTTCAAGGAGAACTTCCATGAAAAACAAACAGGATAAACCTGCAGGTCTGGGAATAGACCCAGGCAATTCTGCCACAATGTGTAGTTCAACCTAAACAGCACAATTTTATATTGAAAGCTTGGGATTGTGCTTTCTGTGATACCAACACCAAGTGCACTAACATCTGCCTCTCCCTTATACCCATAGCTGTTAAGCTGTAGGTCTAGAGAGAGGCTAGTTAGGTCCCTTCATCTGGTAGGCATCAGGAACTTTCCCAAACTTGTCCTCCCATTCTGCTTTCAGGATCCACCAGAAAGCATCCAGGGGGGCATGAATAAAATTAGCCCAAAAGTCCTAAATAAGACCCATGCTGTCCCACCACATTATATGAACAAACACACACATGTATCCTCCCTTACCTATTCCACCTGATGACAGCTAGAATCTAAAGGTTCTAAGTGGAATAAACCTGCAGGTCTGAAAACAGACCTAGGCAATCCTTCCACAAAGTGCAGCTCAACCTAAACAGCACCATTGGGCAATTTAAGACCCTATAAAGTATCACATGTTTGGTTCATATGGGGTTAGGAAAGCACTGGATACTGATTGGCTATATAGGTTAGGGAGAAGTATGGATAAAGGAGCTAAATGCTCTCCACAGAGTATAAAATGAAATAGAGCCTTCTTATAACAAGGTACCTCACAGCCTCATGTTGTTATAATAGCATTGCCCATATAATCTAACATATAAACACATGTTTCTTGCATGCAAAGTATCTCATTTATAGCCTATAGCTAAGGCATGTGCCTAGATGTGATACAGCTTAATGGTATAGAGCAGGTGTGTTAAACTTGGGACCTTTCAGATGTTTGAAAACCATAATTACCAGGATTCTCTGTTTGCAGTAAGTTTTTTTCTTAATGTCCTATAGCTAAGGCATGTGTATAGATGTGATACAGCCTAATGGTATAGAGCAGGGGTGCTAAACGTGGACCTTTAACATGTTAAAAAACTACGATTCCCAAGATTCTCTGTTTGCAGTAAGTTTCTTCTTAATGTTTTGTAGCTAAGGCATGTGTCGATATACAATACAGCCTAATGGTAAAGAGCAAATGTGTTAAACTTGTGACTTTTCACATGTTTGAAAACTACAAACCCCAGCATTCTCTGTTAGCAGTTAGTTACTTCTTAATGAACTTTTCACATGTTTAAAAACTACAACACTATTGAATTGGATAAGGATCATATGGGTCACTTAAGGCAGTAGGAGTTATAAACCTTTTCACATTTGCCCTCGCTTCCATATACCATTAACCTGCCAACTACAATCTACAGAGTCTAAGTAGGATTAACTTGCAGATCTGAGAACAGACCCAGGCAATCCTGCCAAACTGTTCGGGTTCATTGGAAACAGCACCATTGGGCAATCTGAGACCCTACACAGGATCCAGATTAAAATGTTAGGTTCATACTTATTAGTATTTACCAATGCAAGTACCAGATATACAGTTACTGAGGAGTTAGGACTTGGGGTACAGGATATTGCTTAGCTTAAATGCTTATGGTGAGGTACCTCCACCTCTCTCCTAAAAGAGCTAAAATCTCCCCAGAGTATAAAATGAAATAGAGCCTTCTTATAACAGAAGGTACAGCACAGCCTCATGTTATTAATATGTCAATAGTGGAAAAAAGGGAAAAACTGTCAATTTCTCTAAGAATGCTGGGTAGTTTCCAAGACATGCAAAATTATTTTATCATAAACAGACACTTCCTGTCTAGCAAACATAAACTGGATTGTCTTTTTACTTTCTATTGAGAAGGGGTGGGGTTATAAACAGTGTAAGATCAGTACCTCATTGGATGTTAGTAAAATTTCACTTCCTTTTAGTGTCTACATGGAGACCCTGTAGCACTCTTAGAGGTGTGGCTAAACCTACCATTTTGAGTTATCATTTAAAATTGTCAAGTAAAGTAGGTATACTTTATTAATGGTATATCATTTGTTTTGTAATTCAGTAGTAAGTAGTAGTACTATACTTTGTATAGTGTTATTTGATATAGTGATTTTAATTAAATAATGGTAATTACGCACATATAGACCATTGATATGTGTAATGGTGTTATATAACCCAAAAGTTTGCTCCAAAAAACTCAATGCAATCTCGTAAAAATATAAATATATTTATATAAGACAAAGATATATATATAATATATAATATATATATATATATATATAAATAGAAAGTCGAATGGGCGCACACAGGACTTCAAAGTTTTATTCAATACAAACAATCAACGTGTTTCTGCTCACTACAGAGCCGTCATCAGGAATACATAGAACTCCCCCCTTTCCCTTAAAATACACAACCTACGTGCCGCCTTAATTACCCAACACCCAAGATAAAATCAAATATTTAAACAAACCGTCCCATCAAACGCTTCCTCACCAGTTCCGCTGTCTCATAAGTGCAACTTAGTAAAGGACCAAACACTCCTGGTTCAGTAGGGCAGTCCAACTCAGCAATAGAAAGCACATATATATACTGATCCTGATGACGGCCCTCTGTCACTGTGTCATTTTGTCACAGTTCTGCACCAAAACAGTAGTGTCATGAGGAACAATTTTATTACCCAGATCCCCCTCTTTTGGAACACTGCTCTTCTCTAAATATAGGCCCATATTCCCTTTACTCTCAAACTATAAACAGACAAACACCTTTAAATTTCTTAGCTGCAACATTCAGCTACAACTATATAAATTATTAAATCCATTTTGACATAGCTGTGATGTAGCTAATACAGAAAATTACAAATTATGCTGGAAACCAACTGTGCTGTGAACATTAGTGTTAATGAAATGAAGAAGATGAATAGCATACCTCACTAAAAATAAAAGGTGTGTCAAACTGGAAACAAACATGACCATGCTTAATGGCTTGAACAGATGCAGGACCACATCTAAACATACCTGAAGAGAAAAGGAAAATTAACTACATGAACTGCATAGTCTGACCTATAATAAACAAATATTTTTAGCTCTGCAATACAAATATGTAGGTTAGGGGAAGAAGCAGAGAAAATAAATAATGAATATCCCCGGCTTATAATCTCTCCTACCTGATTTTTGTATGTATCATTATCGTTGATTGACCCTGACTGGCAGAAATGGATTATCAGGACATTAAACACTGATTTGCGTTTTAAAAAAAAAAATAAAAATGAGAAAACCAATCACAATACAATGATTCATCATGTGGTCTTTGTGTGTCCTTTGTGCTATTTAATGTTTTGCTATAGTAGTAATAGAATGAGAGATATTTGCTGCTGAAGTTAGAATGATTACTGGATATTGGTTAAAACAAAAGGAGACAGAGACGCTAGGAAATAAAAAGTTTAAAGGGTTAATTTGTTAGCTAGGTTGATGTTGATTTTATGCAGATAAAATATATTATCAAGGCTGCTACCACTGCAAGAAGAGACGGTAGACAAGTGCTTTATCCTCTGTGCATTAATGTAAGAACTATAAATATATCTGCTAGAAAGAATTTGTATCAGTATCTAATTACTGGAGAAAATAGAAAAATAGAAGGATCACAAGACAAACAGGTTTCATCTTCATGCTCTGCAGCAAAATCCTGTAGATATATCGCAGCTATCTTTATCATTTTCCTTACATTTTATTTCATCAATTCACATCTTACAGAGTGCAAAAAACAGCAATGTCTTGTCAGCTCGAGAATACATTTGTTCTATTTAAGTGCAATAGATTTCTTTATTTAGTTGTAACAACAATTACAAAAATATTTACCAGACAACTTTTTACAGCTACACATTGACCAGCTAATTTGTCAGTTGGAGATCTGCAGAGAAATTCAACAGAAAGACCTTCCCCCACCAGCTTAGATTAAACAAAATAAAAATATTTGGGGTAAATGGAATAATCCAAAGCCCCCCCCCCCCCGGGAACTAGCAGTGATGTGTGTTCCTCTATTTTACCGATAATGAAAGATTTGGACCTTTAACACCATTAATATCATATAAGCAAATATATTGTTATTGAAGCTGAGTCTGTGATTGCAAACACAGACTCATTTTTTCCTCAAGATTTTCTTGTCATTTAATAGATGTAAGTACAGGCCCACAAGATAATTAAAGGCCCTAAATAGATTAAGGTATTAAGGGGTATTTTTGCTGTGTTTTTCATTAAATTTGTGTTTTATGTGCCTTCTGGCATGTGCAGATCACTAGTGGACAGCCCAAGAGTTAAAACATTGTGCAGTAGACAGAACCAGAACCCGAAAGGGTAAAAAGGAAGCGAGCAGCCGGATTTGAATAAAAATCAAATATTTATTGGGAATCTTTTAAAATCACACATAAATAGTCATCGCTGCATATAGTTGCAAACAAACCATCAAAAACTCAGTGCCCCTGAGGAAGTGGCTATTGGCCACGAAACGCGTGGGGCGAAGCCTGGAGAGTTCCCATGTTTTTGATGGTTTGTTTGCAACTATATGCAGCGATGACTATTTATGTGTGATTTTAAAAGATTCCCAATAAATATTTGAAGATTTTTATTCAAGTCCGGCTGCTCGCTTCCTTTTTACCCTTTCGGGTTCTGGTTCTGGATTCAACATTTTGGCTGTGAGGGAGACGGTGTATGATGGAGGTTTGATAGAGCGCCGGCCTAACTTGATGGATATCGCTCCCACCTGGTCGGATGCAGTAAGTTCTTTTGATTGTGCAGTAGACGTCTACATTCAGAAGCCTCCTATATATTGCACCACCATACTGCTGATTTGCTGGGCTAACTTATTTCAGGCTCTGGAGGGGCCAGCATAGTCCATAAAAATAGCCCCTGGTGCCTATGTCCCACTGAGATTATGTTTATGCCTTCATGCTGTTACCCCACTAGCAGCTGGAGAGAGCAGTCATGTGATCAACTGCCAGACCCACTGGGGACTTTTGGATTGAAAAATATACAGTGACAGATGGTCAGAACAGAACCCTAGAAGAAATGCACTTTTTAACCTTTAAAGTTTATGTTTGCCATTCTGTTGTCTTTTAAACACATAATGAAATATGCATACAAAAAAAATAAAATAAATATATATATATATATATATATATATATTTTATTATCTATATATTAATATAAGGCTATACACATGCTGGATATTGTTTACCATCACTGGTTTCCTGAGGTGTAGCATCTACAGCTTGCCATCCTCCAAACCCAACAGGAAGATCAGGTCGAGTCATCCAAGCCTCATTCCAGCAATGATAATTCCTTAAAAAATACAATAGATTTTTACAATTATACTGTTGGCTCAATAAGTGTTTTTCCTTATGTGTCATCATGACATTTGCATTGTTCTTCTTTTCACAGAAACCATTTTCTGCTCAAATGTTTATTACAGTACCTAAACTGAATTTCCCATGTTTTAAGCCACATACAGTAGTAAAATGTGCAACTTGCAGGTAATAATAGAAAAAAATCCAATTTGGCCAACAATCGAACGTGTGTGTCTGTTTAGTTAGGTGTTGTTGTGTGAATCCCCGGGGTGGACAACCAGCACCATCTATACAGGTCTTTACAGGCCAGATACTGCTGATTAAAACAATGTATAAATTGAATGTAATCCATTAGCAAAGATACACACTAAAGACTTATGGGGCCCATACACAAACAAACTCCGATTATACAATAACAGGGAGATTCAATAAAAGTTCTTATAGTTTAAAATGCTTATTTTTCCCCTACCAATCAGATCTTATTTAACATTTGAGAGCTAACATCTGATTGGTTGGAGCAAAATCAGCACCATTTTTAACGATAAGAACTTTTATTGAATCTCTCTGTATCAGTTTTAACCTTATAAGGAAGGTAGATAGGGTAATCTGCCGCCAAGACTGCCACACTGTGTGTTGCTTGCCTTGTGCTAGGATTTGGCATGTGGCGGATCGTGTAGACAGATTATTGGGGGGGGGGGTGTATGACCCGCTGGTCATGGTTCACATTGGTGTCAATGACAAAGTTAGAGGAGAAAGAGAGGTCCTTAAACATGATTTCTGAGAGCTAGGGGCCAAGTTAAAAGCAAGGACCTCCTGGGAAAGTGTTTTCAGAAATACTACCGCAGCCACGTGCTACACTAGGTAGACAGCGGAAGCTTAGGAGCATTAATGCGTGGCTAAAAGGGTGGTATAAGGAAGAAAGGGTTGGGTTTATAGAGAACTGGGCAGACTTTGCTGTCGGCTTCAGGCTCTTTAGTAGGGATGGTAGAGGATCGCACTCCAATCAATTTTATATTTTTATTGTGGACACACATCACACACAAACACAACATTTCGGGGGAATAACATGCCTTGTTCTTCATCACCTGAAGAAGAGGGCACGTTATTCCCCCGAAACGTTTGTGTTTGTGTGTGATGTGTGGTCACAATAAAAATATAAAATTGATTGGAGTGCGATCCTTACTTTCTCAAGTTTGCTGAAACTATTGGTTGAAGGGAGAACCATTGAGGTATCTGCACCTCCAGTTTATTCCTTGCTGTCTTAGTAGGGATGGGTTGTACCTCACTGATGGCATGTGCAGCTATTTTAGGGGAGAAGATGTAGAGGGTTGGAGGAGATTTTAAACTAGGATTGGGGGGGGTATTATCAGTCTCACTCGGACAGATAACCCAGGAGGAAAGCAGGGTGTAGATTGGCCAGTGGTGGGTGGAAAGGGGGTTCAGGCTAGCTTAGGGGGTAGGGAGGCATGTGTATTAAAGTGTAAGAATAAATTACAGGATCATAATTGAAAATGTATGTTTGCAAATGCGAGAAGCCTGGCTGACAAAATGGGTGAATTTGAGACAATGGCATAGCATGAAAAGTATGATGTAATAGGTATAGCAGAAATGTGGTTAAACAGTTCTCATGACTGGGCTGTAAATTAGAAGCATACACTCTGTTTAGGCAGGAAAGAGAAAAAGGATGAGTATATGTTTAGTTTAAAAAAATTTAAGCCAAATTTAAAATTTATGTGGTGAATTAGGCAACGGAAGGGGGTAATGTCATTGTTGGTGTCTGCTAAAGCCGCAAATTTTAGCAGGGAGGAAGTGAGTCAGCTTCATATGCAGTTGGCAAGGGCTCCAAGTTTGTGGAGTGTGCTCATTATGGGGGACTTTAATTACCCTGACATTAATTAGTGGAGTGGAATTGCCAACAAGAAAAAGGCGATGAGTTTCTGAATTTGCTGCAGGATAATTTTCTCTCACAGGTGGTGAGGTTCCTACTAGAAAAGAGCTCTGTTGGATCGGTAATATCTACATCATGGAGCATATTATAGATATAAAGGAACTAGAGGCTTAGGAAATAGTGACTATGAAATTGTATCATTTGGAGTATGTTATCGTAGGAAAAGTGCGCTGGGTTAACAAAGACTTTTCATTTCACGAAAGCAAATTTTCCCAGGTTAAAATTAGCTCTTCAGAATGTCAACTGGTATAATGTATTATCAGGTAAAGGTACTGAACAGAAGTGGACTGTGTTCAAGGGGATTTTAAGCCAGTTAACATCTAAATTATACCCTTGGGAAATAAATGTAGAAAAATGAAATTTGCGCCATGTGGCTGAATTCTGATGTATAAGCAAGAAAGGAGGAGAAAGGAAGAAAAAGGCATTTAAAATCTTTAGTCAGAGGGAACAGAAAGGGCCTTTAAAAAACTGTAACAAGGAGTGTAAAAAAGCAATCAAACTAGCTAAAATTAATGATTAGGATAAGCTGAAGAAAGCATCACTAAGTATAAAGTATATATTAAGTATATTAAAGGATAAGTACACTCTAAAATTAAATGCATTATATTTGGAAGCTGCAGCTTTAAGTAATCTTTTGCTGTTTTTTTTCCTAGGGCCCTCCTGAGCCTACCTACGTGAAGCTCTGAAGTTCCTGACATCTTGGATTGTGCTTGTCCTCCTTTAGCTAGACCCCCTGAGATTTTCGACTCTCCTTCTTCTGAGGTCTATGAAAGGTGCGGCCCGATGCAACCCTTGCACAAGCGCCATGCCCGTCATGCCAGTGCTGTGTGATGTCATGGAGCGTGCATCGTGATGTGAGTGCACGCATAAAAGAATGAAGTCATTGCACCCGAGCGCACGGGACTGCGCATGGCACATGCGCGCACCCGTCATGCACGTGCTGACATACGGCACATATGCATGACGTACATGAACTGGCACGATGGCCACGCGCATTGAAGGGTGCATCGGGCCGCACTTTCATAGACCATCAGAAGAAGGAGAGTCAGAAAATCTCAGGGGTGGGGGTGGAGCTAAAGGCAGTACAAGCACAGGTAGGTCAGGAGGGCCTAGAAAAAAAGATTAATAAAGCTGCAGCTTCCAAATATAATGCATTTGATTTTAGAGTGTACTTATCCTTTAATAGTAAGAAGATGAGGACTGAAAATGTGGTATCTAATTAATGGGAATAATTAGTTACGGAGGATGGTGTGCACTTTGGTTAACCGAGGATATGGTACAGAAAGAATTAAATAAGGTTAATTAATAAGCTAAGTTCAGTTTTATCTAGGCCATTGTTTCTTATTTTTGCAGATTCCCTCATGTCCAGATGTGTGCCTCTGGATTGGAAAAAGGCTGATGTTATTCCAATATTCAAAAAGGGTAGTCGTTCACAGCCGGGTAATTACAGGCCTGTAAGTTTAATTCAGTGGGTGGGGAAGATCCTGGAAAGTTTAATAAGGGAACATATTCTAGAGTATGTTTCAAGGACTGACATTATAAGTAGTAACCAGCATGGATTTAGGAGGAATAGATCTTGTCAAACTAACTTGCTTGGCTTTTATGAGGAAGTGAGTAGAAATTTAGACTCTGGCATGCAGTAGACGTAGTATACTTGGATTTTGCAAAGGCTTTTGATACAGTCCCCATAGGCGACTAATATATAAGCTGAGGTCTGTTGGTCTGGGGAGGCACATTTGTACATGGATAGAAAATTGGTTAATGAATAGGATGCAGAGAGTAGTTGTAATGGGGCTTCATCATTATGGACTAAAGTGCTAAGTGGGGTGCCACAGGGTTCTGTGTTGAGTGGGGTGCCACAGGGTTCTGTGTTGGGGCCGCTTCTGTTTAATCTATTTATTAATGATTTGGAAGTGGGTATTGTCGGCAAGGTTTCTGTGTTTGCTGAGACACAAAACTTTGTCGACCGTTAAAAACTCAGAGAGTTGCAACCATTGCAGCCCAATGTGATAGATTGTCACATTGGGCTGCTAAGTGGCAGATGAGATTCAATGTTGATAAATGTAAGGTGATGCATTTTGGACTTAAAAATCCTTGTTGCTGCATAAATGGTCTCTGTGTTAAGTGAATCCCTGTTGGAAAGGGATCTTAGAGTTTGGTGGATAACAAACTTAAAGGTAGCAAGGCGGCAACAGCCAGAGCATGGTACTGTATTGTATAAGAGAGGTATGGATTCAAGGGAGGAAAATGTTTTTCTCCCTCTTCACAAAGCATTGGTAAGGCCTCATTTGGAATATGCAGTGCAATTTGGAATCCTGTGTACAAAAAAGACATGTTTGAAATGGAAAGGGTTCAGAGAAGGGCAACTAAATTATTAAGGGGATTGGGGGAGCTTAAATATGAAGAGAGACTGGAAAAGTTACAATTCTGTACGTGGAGAAAAGGCGCTTGCGTGGGAATATGATTACTGTGTATAAATCACATTAACAGCCATACAATAAATCTGGGGCATTATTCACCAATAGACCATGTCAGAGGACACATGGACATCCCTTAAGACTTGAAGAAAAAAGTTTAAGCTTCAAGTTCGGAAAGGGTTTTTCACTGTGAGAACGGTATGGAAACTGTCTCTAGCGGACGTTGTTATGGTAGGTTTATTGACCAGTTTAAAAAAAAAGCTGGATGAGTTTCTGCAAACAAGGAATGTTGCGGATACATGCTATTAATAAATAAAGTAGAGTTGATCCAGGGAAGTTTCCGATTGCCATGGGAGTTGGGAGGGAATTTTTTCCCCTATAAATTTGGCTTTTTTTGCCTTCCTCTGGATCAATGGTTGGGCGGAGGAATTGAGGGTTTTGCTGGATGGGTTGGACTGGATGGACGTATGTCTTTATTCAACCTGTAATACTATACTATACTATACTTAAAATAATAAAGAAAAAATGTACACCTATTGTATGATCAGCCATATGCGAAGCGACGATTGGCCATACACAAACAGGTATATATAGTTATAAATTACCTAGAAAGACAGGTAATGTACTTTTCCCCAGCAATGATTGGTTGCCATTACTACAATAGAAAAATGGATTTTGAAGTGATGCCAACACAGCCAATAAAGGTACAGACTAGGCAATCCCATATGAACTGTTTTAATACTGAATTAAAAACGTTTCATTTCATCTTCAACATTTTTTTGTTGGTGGAATAAAGAAATATTCTTTCATTTGGTAAAATCACCTTTTTTCCTGTGTGAATCAGTTAAGAATACACCTCAGCAGAAGCCCGAATTTTCTTTCAGTTTAAAATACTTACTGATCAGAGTTCTGCTTAGTTGTTTGTGAAAAGATGGAAGTAAGTAAGGGTTTCTGAAAGGTGAAGTTTGCGCTTGTCTGCTGTTAGTCTGGTGATGTCTTTATTCAAGTAGCATCAAAAGCATGCAATATTATTTTACAGGTATGTAGATCATTTTGCTATTTAAATGATCTGCACCCTGCCAAGTGTGAAGAAACCGATTTAATTCAAATACCCACTTATGCATTCCTGATCTGTAAAATTTAGCAGCAATAAAAATGTCAGTAAAAAAAAAAGCAGAATTGTTAAACTCGACCATTTCATAATAATGGGCAAAAACAGAAACTAGAAGTCAGAGGATCTAAAGCTTGTCTAACAAGGCATTTCAAGGAAGAATAAATTCTCGGATCAAGGAAAACTTGTCAATGGAAAATATAATGGGCTTTGGCATATGAATAGAATTATTCAATGAAACATATCCACAAATCTTGATTTTTTATGGCAGTGCAGAAACAGCAGCTTTAACCTGCAAAACTCTATATGCTGTAAAGGTTCAAAAGATAGGATGAGATCTTACCATCTATCAAATTATAAAGAATGGATCAAACTTCATTTGTATTTAATAGCTAAAGAAATTCCAGGCAAAAAGGGCATCGACAGAAGTTTTGTTAAACCACATGTTGTTGTAATCATATCAAAAAGGATTTTCTTTGTACGTGGTAATTTTTCATTTGTGGAAAAATTCCAGTTAAAAAAGTTTCTACTCAGGGCGTGGCCAAGATGGCTTACTGAGAGGATGTGGGGAACAGGAGCTCTCCCAGCTACAAACCTTTTCAGCAATATTACACTGAACACTTTTACCAATAATCCCCCAAAGACCCTCTGCTATACTAAGGATGACAAAGCACTGAGGAAGGGGGCAAGTTTCCCCCCGAAACGTTGTGAGATATGTGTGGTCTATAATAAATTCAAGTTTTTGGAGTGGCGACCCTCGCTTTCTTAACTGTTTCCAACCTTTTAGAGGCCCAGTACAGCATGATAATTGAGTGTCAATACCAATAGCATAAGATAAATGTTTGATTTTGTTACTTTATTGCACTGCTCTAATAATGTATTACCTGCTATAATAACTTATAGTATATGTATAACTAAATAAGTGATGGACTTTCCTTCTTCCTTTACCTTCTGATCTTTGCTATCCCCTCTTTACTTCCTTCCAGAAATTATATATCCCTACACAAGGCCGGTCTCTTCTGGATCACCTACACCCTGAACTCGGGAACCTCCCGGTCAAAACACTGTGCCCGGGTGCCAGGTAACCCTCTTTACCCCCTTGGCCCTTCTCACCTTCCTCCACCCTTCCACCCTGGGCTGCCCAAGCAGCCTGCCCTGCCCCCCCACCGGACATGTACCCACAGAATCGTGATGGGACTTCCGAAATTTATATTCATGAATGGGCGATTGAGTGCCCTCTTTCCCCTACTTTCTGAGCTTTCGCTATCCCACTATCACCTTCCTTCTGACTTTGATCTATCCCTCTACTCTAAAATGATCCTTACTGATCTACAATTTACGAGCCAGCTAGGGAAGGTATTGCTGTTTCCTCTGGGGTGTGCGGGGGTGGGTGACTGGGTTAAACGTTAAATGTAAATGGAAACTGACCTAACGGTATCTTTAACCCACTATAAAGATTTTACCCTGAAACACTGCTAATTATTATCTTTTTATAAGGTACTACATGAGATGAACTAATACTTACCTCCGATCACCATGTAATCCCAGGTAAGTAACTACCTCATATATATTAATATCCACCACCCCGCTATGTAATTACTTCCTAATCCCTTAAAGTAAGACAACCGGGAGACTCCTCCCCAAACTTCTCCGAGCGTTTAAGTTTAGAAATATCAGTTCCCCCACACTGTGTCACGTATGGTAAATTGGATCCTAAACTAACCAGTCTGTTTGGATCCCTGGACAGTTTTTAAGTTGTAACAAGCTGTTGAACGATATCTCCTTTTTGTTTTATCGCATTACCTTTCAGGGGTGCCTCGACGATGCCTCTCCTCTGCCCAGGGCCCCACACCTGGGATGGACTCCAACACCCCCCCAACTTATCTAGATGGGTGACTAAACAAAACCCCTCAAACTAATATCTTGGAATGTGAGAGGCTTGAACCACGCTGACAAACGCATGCAAGTATTCAATGTACTAACCAACATTCACTTGACATAGTGTGCCTGCAGGAGACCCCCTACTACATTCCACCACCAAATGTCTCCAGAAACCATGGGTGGGCTGGTCAGCCACAGTGTCTGCTCAGCCTACTCTAGAGATGTATCCATCCTTTTCACAAAACCGTAAGATACAATATTCTGTTAGTCAAAACTGACCCTTTGGCAGATTTGTTTTTTTATGCCACCGAAATAGATACCACCCCATTAATATCCTAGGTCTCTGCAATCCCCCAGTCTCTGGGCTACACATTATGAAAGCAATAGCACCCATAATTGTCTGTTTCCAGAGTCTCATCTTATGCATGGGCGATTTCAACACTGTATTTTGTCCCATGATGGACCTCCTACATACCCTGGCCACACGCCCACCCACAACATCCACATCCCACACACCCAAACATGGTCATGGATAGATGCCTGGAGACACAGACATCCTAATACCTACGAATACACCTGCCACTCCCCCATCTATACTCCTTATCCAGAATTGACTACATATTCCTATCCAAAAAAAACAGTCCCCATACTATCAGATATAGCCCACTTACCTCGCGGAGTTTCAGATCATTCACCAATACTGGCCCACCTTAACCTCCCCAATACAACAAACTCCACGAAGCCATTGAAATTTAATCCATTCTGGCTCTCCCAATTTCCAACCCAGGTTTAATTCCTGAGCAACGCTTACACTCCACTATTTCTTATATTAAGAGAAAACACACAGCAACATGAAGACTCACTAGCCAAACAACTTTGCAAGCAGAGAGAAACTACATAAGTCACCCTACTCGCAACTCCCAGGCACTTTGGTTACAGCAACAATGTTTTTTATAACTTTACAAATTGAGAAAGCCAACCGTAAGCATTTTTTTAGGAGACAACACTTCTTGTGAAGGGGGTCATTGCCAAGTTACTCACCTTTCTTGTTAAGGATCACATCAGTCTAAGACAGTAATAGTATTTATTCCACCCCACAAGAAACCACTGGTACCCCCCCCCCCCGATCCTCTCTACGTTACACAACTACTACTGTACCCTATACACCTCCCGCCTGGTACATCCAAGAAATAACTCAGATCAATTCTTAAACCAACTTCATTTCCCCACCCTGACATAAGCCCAGAGGATCGACTTAGATGCCCCTCTAACCAGTGAAGAATTACTATCAGCTATTGCGGAGATGGTCAATGGTAAAACAACCTGGACGGGATAGCCTCCAATCAAACTCTATAAAAGATATGCCCTACAACTTCTCCCTCAACTGCTTGAGATGTACCACAAATCATATAACTCAAATTCCCTCCTCGACTCATTATGTAAAACCACGATAGTTATGATTCCCAAACCAGATAGAACCCCAGATTGTGGTTCATATAGGCCAAGATCTCTGCTTACAACAGACTACAAGATTCTAGCGAAGGCCCTTGCGCAAAGACTCAAAAGTTAAGGGCATGTCCACCCCCAAAACTAAAATTTAACCCTTACTGGCCACATCAAGTAGTTTAAAACAATCCTTACCTTACATTCCTGCTCAAAATAGTTCCCCTGCTGTGGCCCCTCCAAAGTCCAGGAAACTGCTGTTGAGGAGCAGTGTGTGATCATGCTGTGCCTGAGACTTCCTCAACCTCATCAAGGTTGAGGCATGTCAGTGCAGCCCTCCCTGCCTTCAGCCAATCACGGACGCGGCTGCCAGTCCCGCCCCTGCTTTCAATTCCATGCAAGCAGAGGGCCTGAACACTGCAGCGGAGGAGAAGAGAGGGCAGGTAAGTAAGAATCGGGGGACTTTCTAACAATTAATTAATGCGGTTGGGGCTGGGGGAGCATGCCCTACCACATATCAAAAGTTAATTTTGGGGTGGAACATGCCCTTTAAAACGATATTATACACCCTGACCAGACAGGATTCATGCCCTCTAATACAACCATAAATATTCGCCATACTCTTATCCAACACAAACAAACAACGACAATACCAGAGAACATATAATACTCTCTCTAGATGACATAAGTCCTTAGTCTCCCTAGAATGGCCCTTTTTCTGGGAAATCCTTAGATGCTTTGAATTAGGACAAGGCTTTATTAAGTGTATACAACTTCTATACAAACAATCCAGTAGCACAAGTAATCATTACTCATCACTATTCTGACCTGACCCCACCAATTCACAACAAGACCCCTCAACACAGGAAATCTACATCTTGACTTTACCCGCCGGCGCGGGCCCGGGTGGATGGGTGTCGATCTGGTGCCCACAACAACCCTTGCACAGGTAACCATTTTATTTTGAATAAATCAGCAGCTCAACTATTACTTACTGTTTATTGTTTAATGGAACCGCCTGATCTTTTCCACATATCCCAATTCTGTAAACATTGGTGCCACAGCAACTGTGATCTGATAATTTAAATTCTTGTATATTTGTACTGTAAAATTTGTGCTGGAACCATGTAAAACGTGTTCAAAAACAAAAAAAAGTTATATCTCAGCATTATAAATGAATATATTAATATGTGGATAGTATATTCAAATGACAATAAGAAGGGACGGACTTTACCATTAGACACAGCTGACACGAGCCTAAGGGTACCTGTGGTTGCAGGGGGCTAAAAATATCTCACCTTATTGGTACTTTAGTTTGGAGAACATCAGGTTTTTAAAAGCCCCTAATTTGTAGTTAATATGGTAAATAGAGATGGATGAACTCACTGAATTCCATTCCACTTGCAGATTCACGGACTTCGAAAAAAATAAAAAATTTAAAAATCTGCAAGTGGACTCATTGCAGTCAATGGAAGTTAAAAAATCAAAATGCCGCCTAAAATTAGGGTATAAATATCAATGGTAAATGCTTGATAACCGATCTTTCCTTCAAACCCCATGTCAATTCGCTTGCCAACTCCTGTCGAGTCCAACTCAAAAACATCTCCACATTCGACCCTTCCTCTTGAATGAAGCTAAAAAAATCCTAGTCCATCCTCCCACTCCTTGTGCTTTACCAAACAACCGCCTGGCCACACTTAATCCATCCTAAACTCTGCTGCTGGCTCTCATAGTACATAGTAACATAGTAATTGAGGTTGAATAAAGACATACGTCCATCAAGTCCAACCTATTCACCCTCCTTTTTTTTTTAAACCTACCTAACAGTTGATCCAGAGAAAGGCAAAAAACAACAGCTAAAAAAGGGGGGAAATTCCTTCCTGACTCCAAACGGCAATCAGAAGTATCCCTGGATCAACCAGATTCAATATCTTTTAGTTAGAAACTTATCAGGTTTTTTTTAAAGCTATTTAATGAACTGCCATTACCACATCTGCTGGAAGACAGTTCCACAGTGTCACTGTTCTCACTGTAAAGAAACCTTTCCTAAACTGAAGAGAGAAACTTATTTTCTTCCAACCTTAAGGATTCAGAGTCTTCTGATATGACATATTAGGTGACACATGCACCAGAGAGTTTATGTATGGCCCATTAATATATTTGTATAAGGTTATCATATCCCCACGCAAACATCGCTTCTCCAATGTAAACATTTCCAAGATTTCCCTTTTGTATAGGGATTCCAAAACTGCACTGCATATTCCAAATGAGGCCTTACCAGTGCCTTCTAAAGAGGAATAATATATCTTTCTCTCTTGAATCTATTCCCCTCTTATGCAAGACAATATTTGCTAGCTCTAGCTGCAAGGATGGAAGGATCCAGTTCAAGCTGCTTACCCTATCCTATAAAGCACTATGCAATATAGCCCCTCCATATATCTCAGAGCTGATCCACTGACACTGTACACCTCCGTCCGCAAATGATATCCTCCTCTCATCCACCCTGTCAGCTCTTTTGATGCCATATTCAGGACTTTGCTTATGCTGCCCCTCTGTCTGGAATCCCTCCACTGTCCGTCACTCACCATCCCTTAATACTTTCAAACATAACCTTAAAACCACTCTTCAGGCAAGCATATAGCCTGGTCTAGACATTAATCATCTTACTACCCAATATGATCCAATCTGCCTTTCACACTCCATGCCAATATATTTACAGCCTACTGATTTCCGCAAACTTATGTCTCACCACCATATCCTCTAGGCTGTAAGCTTTTTGGGCAGGGTCCTCTCTCCTATTTGATCACGGTATTGCGTAAGAAACTCCTCACTCTGTTAACTTATATTATGTATTACCTGTGTATGTAATATGTATGACTTTGTATAACCTATACCCTGTATGTATGTATGGCTATGTAATTGTAAAGCGCCACAAAGATGTTGGCGCTATATAAATCCATAATAATAATAATAATAATAATAACATACTGTAAAGGGCTCAGGGCCCTGGTAAATGGTCTGGGAACACATATCAATGCCGTCATGAGCTTCCTGTTTTGGCAGTCTGCATAGTATTTTGAAATTTCAGAAATTCTTGATTTTTGAATTTAAAAATTATCAAACTTTTGAGAATTTTCAAAAACTGTTCCAGGTTCAGGAAAAAATACTAAAAATCCAAAATCCGCAAAGTCCGAGCTAAATTTGTCTACGCCTATGGCCTGTGGCCTCCGTTAAACTGCTCTGGAAAGCCTGATTATGGAAAGGGAATTTAGGGAGTCATTTTGTTAAGAGAGGAGAAAGGGAGTACTATTATAAAAATTACTGCCGGCAATATCTTTATAACAGAAGGAAATAGCAAGTCCTTAAAGGGCATCTATAGTGAATTTATACAATTCAATCCAGACACCAGGTTAGTGTATGTTGCTTTCCCACCTTCCTCTATGGCTCCATGTCTGTACACAGTCTGATTTACTGCAGAGCTCCCCACTCCCCTCTCCTCTCTGGTCTCCCCTGTTCATATAGTCCAGCTGTGAACCAAGCCTGCGAAACAAGCCGCTCATGCGCATGAATACTTCTACCACTTCATTTATTTGTAAAAAAACCCAAAACCCCAGTATATAAGACTATAGAGAGCAAATGTCTTGTGTTGTTTGGAGACACTTGCTACATAGAGTGGGAGGGGGTGAGTTAGGAGAGACGGGTCCTGCCTTATCACTGCAGAGCCCAATCTCCCTTTGACAGGCAATAAATTGGTGAAAGCTGTTTCATTCTTCTTCCCTTTACTTTTGTTTTAACCCAGTATTTTCCAAGTATTTAGTGAGCAGGGAGGAGTCATTGGGAGACTGCTGTAAAACTTGTGTAAGCCTACAAAATACACTGCATACTGTTAGGGGACTTGATTGACATCTCAATCAGGAGTGGTGTATTGAAATTTTGACTTCTTTTAACGTATATATCTTGGGACAGAGAAGGAAACTGAAGAAAATAAAGGTACCTGGGGGTTGGGGAGAATTATAGAACACATAGAAATAAAAAAATATTTTTTCCCACTATAAATACCCTTAAGAGTCTTTTATACAAAAAAGTATTTGTACAGAATATCTTATCTTGTATATTTCTGTTGTATTCAGTTAGATCAACTTGTTGGAAGTTTAGTTCTTGAAGACGTTTCACTAGTCATCTGACAGGCTGTCTAAACATATGTATTTTTTTAAAGAACATGTTGAATGGAACAAAATATATCAGAACTAGCGATGTTCGAAACTGATGAGTTTCGTCCCGTTTTCGAATTTTCGAATTTACAGTTAAATTCGAAAATTCGAAAACGGACCCATAGAAGTCTAGGGAGAAATTGTTTTTAAAGTTCTATCAATTTGAAGGGTGAAATAGTAATAGTAGGTTACTGTAAATAACACAGGGACCTGGGGAATGGTCTGGGGAACCCGTAAATATAAGTAAAAATCATTAAAATCTATCTTTCCTCACAATCTGGCTGTTTTCGAGCTTTGCGGGCTATTTTCGAGGGTTACCGAAATCGAACATTACTTTCGAGGGTTACCGAAATCGAACATTATTCGAGGGTTACCGAATCACAAATACGAGGGTTACCGAAATCAGCTTGTACGTTTGAGGGTTGGCGAAATCGGCACATACATTCGAGGGTTACCGAAATCATCACTTTCGATTTCGATAATCATCCTACTCTCGATTCGATAATTATCGAATTTTCGATAAAATCGAAAACTCGGAAAATTTGAGTTTCGAAAAATCCGGTTCCCTGGAACTGCACAATTTGCCGGGCAAAATGCTGCCCGTAGCTACTTTTGCCGCGTCAAACAGAGATTTGTTCCCAGCCAACCAATCGCTAGTTGCAAACAATTGGCCTTGACAAAAGTCAGCCTATGTGTACCCAGCCTAAGTTTTTGTTGTAGACATGAATTGTCAAGCTGGAGTTAGACAAAGCTGCATGTTAATAAACAAATTGTTATGTAATGTTATTTTTTGTACATTAGAGGGGTAAGCTTTTGATATATTTTCCCAATCTCTGTTGGCAGTTTTACACTCATAAATGCTCATGCAACCACAGATAAGGTGCACCAGAAAGTGACTGACAGCTGCTACCAGGAAGGAGGACACACACAGAAAGCACTGGCGGAGATCGGGAGCAATATTATGCTTCAGGGATCCTAGGAAAGTATCATGGCCTTGGGGTTTGGGGGTCCTATCATTGTGGGCTGGGTGGAGGGGGGGTGGTGGACATTCCCTTTATAAGGGATTTTGGGATACCGCCTCTTAGTGTATTACCCTTTTAGGGATAAATTCTTTGAGTCTCCTCATATTTAGTTGTTCTCTTTTCTAATGTTGTATATCCAACAAAAAATTCATGTATATCTTATCCACTGAATGGTTATTCCATTAAGAATTCTTAGTGAGCTCAAACTAATTATTATGCTTTTTAAAGGTTTATTTATTTCAAGCTTACTTGTTTACATAAAAGGGAATTAAAGGCCGGGATAACATTGTCTCAATAAAGAGAGTACATTCACAAAGATACGAGAAGCTGTGTCTCACCTCTCTCTTTGCTATGCCTGTTGGTAATTTATTTAAATTAACCTAAAGAGAGATTAAGCATTGTGCAAATATTTTTAAAAACAATCCCCTTTCCCCACACTTTCCTTTGCTTTTCATACAAAAAAACAGTTTGCAGTTTAATTCCTATCCTTCATTGAAGAAGAAAGACAAAAAAATGTCATAAGTATGTGTGGAGAATTGAGCCTGTAAACTCGTGGGCTGTGTATTTCTAAAAGCAGAGCATTAACCCCCTAACCCACCACAGTTAAAACAAAGAATACAGGTACATTTAGAAACTGTATCTTTTGCTTTGAACAGAATGAAATAAACAACAACAAAAAAAAGTCCATTCTGACTGGAAAATAAAATACAGAGTCAATTTGTGTGGAGACATCTGTATAGAAATATGTGCATAGTGTCACGAACTTACCTGCCGCTCCGGTTCTGCGCGTCTGCTGGACTGACGGGTGGGCGGCGTCGCAGACGTCATGAGTACGACGCCGCCACGCCAGGCGGCGCGAGCTTTGAAAAGCCGGCGTCCTCCTGGACCCGGCGCCCGATAGTAGCAACTAGCTACCACTGGCTCCTTACTCACCTGCCTTGGATCCTTCTCCGCTCTGCTCCTATACTTACCTTGCCTGCCTCCAAGACCACTGTTAGGTTTTTATATATTCTGTATATCACTTAGCCTAATAGCAGCTCATTTTGTTTTTCGACTCCATTTTGGCCCATATTGCTTAGTCTGTTTTTCCTCAAAATGTACCAAGCTGTACCTAGCCCAAGCTGTTTCTCATGGCCATAGATAATACGTTATCTCAAGTATTCTGCCTCCTATGTAACTTGTCTCTATTTCGCATTCCAAGACATGTTTTATTATATTATTTGCAGAAATAGAGTCTGGTAAAGCCCCTTTTCGTCATGCAAAGTTTTTCCTTTGTTTCAATATGCCAATGTATGAACTAAATAAACTGAGATAGTTTTCAGTACATGCCTGTGTGTGTCTCAATTCTATCTTCCGCAGCTGTGAGGCTTTTTCAATGTTCTAGACTAGGAATCCGTTTCCAGGTTGGATCAGTGTAGGATATATTATTCTTACAACCACCATACCTGTATCCTGTACTTACCTTGCAGTATCCAGTACTTACCTTGCCTGCCTCCAGAGACACACCTTCACCTGTATCCGTACTTACCTTGCCAGTATCCATACTTACTAGCCAGTATCCTGTACTTACCTTGCCAGTATCAGTACTTACCAGACCAGTACCTGTACTACCTTGCCAGTATCCAGTACTTACCTTGTGCTCCAGGGACCACCTTGCCCAGTATCCAGTACTTACCTTGCCAGTATCCTGTACTACCTTGCGGTCTCCAGTGACTACCTTGCCTGTATCCAGTTTTCGTCTACTCATCATTGTATCCAGTTACCTACCTCCTGTATCCAGTATCCAGCCTTTAGTTCCAGCAGCACTTGCTCTGTTTCAGCCTACAGTCCCAGCAGCCTCGTATCCTGAACCCTCGGACTATCAGCTCCTCCTAAAAGCGTACTGTGAGTACCCGGCCGGCGGCCATTTGTACAGTACTATGGCCATGGAAACGCCTGAGGGGGCTTGGCCGAGTGAATAAAACTCTTCAAGCTTTGTCCAAAGCATGGACCTGTTCGAACATCACCAGGGCCAGTTGGCTCAGTTCATGGATTCCCTAGCGTCCGCTACCGCAGCTGCGGCATCTGCTCCAGGTTCTACGCCACCTCCTTCGTGGCCGGATCCGGTGATCCTTCTCTTCGGAGAGAGCCCCGTCATACCCACCTCGCGGTTTGATGGTGATGCCCAGCCTGCCGTGGGTTCATTAATAAGTGCAGAATCCAATTTGAAATTCAACCATCTCATTTGCATTGGATCGTGCTAAGGTGGGGTACATCATCGCCTGTTGGAGGGTAATGCGCTGGCCTGGGCTTCTCCTTTATGGGAAAGAGACGATCCTCTCATATATAATGTTACTGACTTCCTGAGTATGTTCGCAAGGTCTTCGTGCTCCAGAAGAACCTCTGCTGCCTCCTCCGTTTGATGAAGCTCCGCCAAGGGTCACGTTCCATGGGCCAATATGCTATCGAATTTCGTACCCTTGCTGCGGAGACTCTTGGAACAATGAGGGCACTTACTGCAGCCTTCTGGCAGGGACTCTCTGACCGCCCAAGGACGAATTAGTATCTAGGGAATTACCTGTCCCATTGGAGGACTTGATTTCACTATGCATACAAATTGATACCCGCTTCCGTCAACGGCAGGCAGAAAGGTTGCAGCTTGTTCCAAACCTCCCTAAGACCTTTCCTAGTGTTGCTCAGCCTTTCCGCACACCCATATGTTGCGGTGAAGAGCCGATGCAAATTTGGTGCACGATCTATCCCCCGAGGAAAAATCACGACGACGTCCAATGGACTTTGTCTCTATTGTGCTGGGCAAGGACACTTTGCAAGAAATTGTCCCCAGAAGTCGAGGAAACTCCAGGACCTAGAAGTTAAGGAGGAGCTCCTTCTAGGTAATGTTAAGTCTCCGCCAAATGTGAACCACTGAAACCTTTCTACAGCTACTATCACCTGTAATGTAAAACTTTTTCTCCAAGCCTTTGTCGATTCTGGTGCCGCTGGATATTTCATCGATTCTACCTATGCAGCACAATGGGGCTTCCTCTCCTCACTTGCAGCAACCTCTTCGAGTTTGCTATGATAATAACCCGTTGGTTCCAGAATTCATCTCAAATCTACATACGAGTTCTATTCCGCATTGGCATATTTCACCAAGAACGTTTACTTTTCTTGTCATCCAAAGCCCTTCTGCTCCCTCATTCTAGGGACTTCCATGGCTCAGACTACACAACCCTGTTATAGATTGGTCTAACAATGAACTCAATTCTTGGAGCCCCTTCTGTTTCAAAAATGCTTTCTACTCATTCCTAACCATACATGTGAGAATAAATCTGAGGAAAACCTCCCTGAATGTTATCGTGATTTCTGATGTTGTTCTGTAAAAAGCGAGCTGAGAAGCTACCACCGCAACCGTTCCTATGTTGCCCATCGCCATTCTTTCTGGTACTATGCTCCTCGGGACGCACACTACCCACTGTCTCCCTCAGAAATCTAGCCATGAAGAGTACATTACTGAACATTTGTCTAGGGGTTCATTTAACAACCTTCCACTTCCCCTGCTGGAGCTGGGTTCTCTTTTGTTGAAAAAAAAGACGGAGGTTTACGACCCTGCATCGACTACCGAGGGTTGAATAAAATCACTATAAAGAATCGTTATCCTCTCCCTCTCATCTCTGAAGCTTTTGACATGAAAAAGGGGCTAAAATATTTACCAAACTGGATATTCGGGGGGCATACAATCTGATCCGTACGCCAAGGTGACGAGTGGAAGACCCCTTTAACACCAGGGACGGTCACTACGAATATCTCGTAATGCACCTTTGCCTTTGTAATGCTCCAGCGGTGTTCCAAGAATTCGTAAATGACATTTTCCGGGATATGTTGGGTATCTCTGTAGTATATATCTCGATGACATTTTAATCTTTCTCATGATCTGCCCTCACACCGCATCCATGTTAAACAGGTGTTACTACGTCTGAGAGAGAATAGCCTATATGCCAAACTGGAAAAGGTTCTGTTGAGTGTTCACAAGTACCCTTCCTGGGCACATCGTATCTGCACAAGGGTCCAGATGGATCCTGTTAAAGTTTCGGCCATTCAAGATGGTCTCTTCCATGGGAACCAAAGCTATTCAAAGGTCATTGGGTTTGCCAATACTACAGACAATTCATTCAGGGGTTCTCGTCAATATTCCGAATTAGCCCTCATCAGTAAAGGTGGTAAGCACTCATTCATGGACTCCCTTCTGAAATTGTATTCTGACAGGGGTTCTCAATTTGTTCCGAATTTTGAGGGCACTTTGAGTCCATGAACATCAAGTTACAGTTTCCTTGGCTACACCCACAGTTCCAATGGGTCTACTTGACGCACTAATCAGTCTTTGGAACAAATCTTCGTTGTTACATTTCCTATACTCAGGATGATTGGGGCCGACCTTCTGCCTTGGGCTGAGTATCGCCCATAAACAATTCACCTCATACTTTCTACCGGGAATCTCCTTTTTTGTTTGTGTGTTGGGATGAATCCTAGATGTTTTCCTCAGGATTTTTCTTTTCACACAAGTACCTGCTGCCAATGACTCTGCGGCCCAGTGACAGCTGGCATGCTACAGAAGTCAGCCTTCAGAAATCTGCTTTGGTACAAAACTGAAGCAGCAGATAGGAGATGTAGAGAACCCCCATCTTATTGTTGGAGATAAAGTGTGGCTCTCTCGGCTCATATTAACCTAGGGTTTTTTCTCCCAACTGGGACCCAAAATTTATTGTCCTTTTCCTTATCCTGGAATTAATCGGTCCAGTGGCTGTTCGCCTCCAACTGCCTCCAGCATGCGGATTCCTAATGTGTTTATATTTCCATCATAAGCACCGTATGTTCTACTAATCAGTATTCCACATCTTTACTACCCTCCCGTTCCAATTTCTTTGATGGTCAGCAGGAGTTTGAGGTTGAGGAAATCTTGGACTCTAGATTCTGGAGGAGGTCTCTTCAGTATTTGGTCCACTGGAAAGGATTCGGTCCAGAAGAAAGAGCTTGGATTAAACATGCTTGATGTGCACGCTCCTCCGTCTAGTCAGAGCTTCCATAGGAGTTTTCCAGGGAAACCTGGCCCGTTGGGTCCTGTGGCCCCCCGTAGGGGGGTGGGTACTGTCACGAACGTACTGCCGCTCCGGTCCCCGCGCGCTGGGACTTCGGGTGGGCGGCGTCGCGGACGTCATGATGTCACGAGCCGCCACGCCGGGCGGCACGAGCTTTGAAAATGGCATCCTCCTGGACCCGGCGCCGATAGTAGCACTAGCTACCCTGGCGCCTTACTCACCTGCCTTGGATCCTGCTCCGCTCATGCTCCTTACTTACCTTTGCCTGCCCAGAGACCACCATAAGGATCCTGTACTTACTGCCAGTACCAGTATAACTTGCCTGCCTCCAGAGACCCCCTTACATGTATCCGTACTTACTTGCAGTATCCAACTTACCAAGCCAGTATCCTGTCTTACCTTGCCAGTATCCAGTACTTACCAAGCAAGTATCCTGTACTTACCGTGCCAGTATCCAGTACTTAACTTGCCTGCTCCAGGGACCACCTTGCCAGGTATCCAGTACTTACCTTGCAGTTACTTACTACCTGCCGGTCTCCAGTGACTACCATCCTGTATCCAGTTTTGTCTACTCACCTATATGTATCCATTTCACCTACCTCCTGTATCAGTATCCAGCCTTCAGTTCCAGCAGCACCTTTGCTATGTTTCCAGCCTACAGTCCCAGCAGCCTCTGTATCCTGCCACTTCTGGGACTATCAGCCTCCTCCTAAAGCGTACTGTGAGTACGACGGCAGTGCCGGCCATTCGTTACACATAGAGACAATGATAGTGGGGTCAAGGGACGTGTCCAAGGTGAAAATGCTTACAAGGCTCTTTATTAACTACACGGGCTGTGAGTTTTACTGGCAACAACATGGAAGCCTTCTTATTTACAAAATCTAATTTTTACATTTACATAAATTCAAATTACTGGATAAGTATCTTTCAATGTGTAGATGTTCTGTGTAGAAAAGCTTTCATGTTAAGAGTAAAAAAAAAAAATCTAGTTCTTTAATTCAATTTAATTTAAGCTGAGACTGTAACTGAATTTCATGTATGAAGCAATTCTGAAGGAATCAAGCACCCAGAGGGAAAGGGTTAACTTGCCCTACTATGTTTTTAAGTATAACTGGAAAAGGTTTTTCTGTTCTGTATATGCAGTTACGTTTTATTATTTTGTTTCCAGGGTCATTTATCTAGAAAGATAAGTTATTAGACACAGTTTTTTAGTTGTTGGGCCTTCAGTAGAGGTCTATAGCTATACTTTGAATGTTTATAAAACTTTCCCAAGGACCATCTGAGATATTTACATTATCAATCCTGTGAAATTATCAAGCCTGCTTGTTAAATGGATATGGGGTTTCCTGACCTCAACTCCTCATGTTTCCTTTAGTTCCTCTTTTATATAGAATGTCTACATCCTTCCTTTCTATAGTTAAAACCACAGATGTTTCTATTACGTAGTTCATGTCTATTCTGCAAACTGAGCAAAATAAATGCATTGATGCGTCAGACACCCAATGCACTACCCAACTACAGTCTGAGAATATATAACATGTACAATCAATCAGAAAAGACACATAAGGGTACATAGTTTGCCTCTTCTATTAATCTGCAGTAATCAGAAGTTTAACTGCAGTTATTTCTGATATATCTGAAGGACGAGAATAAATAAACTTCTAATCAGGCTTAAAAAAATAACCACAGCCTTTTCAAAATATTTATATCAGAAGCTTGTTTAAAGCAATACGCAGCTATCTTGTGTGTATCATTTTGTTGACCATCTACTGGGCATTTAAATTACGGTAACCCTGCAGGTTACAGCTCTGTTATATTATGTTTCCAAGCCAAAACCTTAAGCTGGATACACAGGGATGATATTTTGACCTGACAGACTGATCCCGATTTTTTTTTTTTAGCTGCCTGTCGCAGCTAAAAATTACTTCTGATATTTCTGTTCAATTGACTGAAAATTTCATCACACCTATTGATTGGCCCGAAATATTGGACCATGTTTACTCAGCCTTAGGAAAAGATTACTGAATTTTGGTTTTCTGCTCTTTGGATGCTTCCACAACAGCAATTAGACCAAAGCTGTCTATGTGTAGTCACACCCAATTTTAGGAAAATATAAATGGAACAAGATATTTTAATTCAAGCAAATGTGCTGTAATGTGCAAATTAGCACAGATAATATATAAAATTATTATTAAAAAAAGTAAAACTTTTAACCATATATCATAACAACAACAACAGATTTACACAATTCATTATAAACTGTAAATGCATACACAGTTTTTTTTTTTTAATGGTAAAATAAAAAGTCAATGGACAGGGAGGTTGGAATGGTAATTCCTACCCACCCAGTATATTTACTGTGAGGAGAACCATCATGAATTAAAAATCCTGCCAGGTTCCTGCGGTGCTTCAAAAAAAATCTTTAATACAGGGAAGGCAGGCGATATTAATCCTACCTACCTGCCCACAGTGTAGTTGTCCTTTATTAAATATTAATTTTAAAGTTAAAATTTTTAAATAAGGATAATAATACTACAGATGAAATCTTAGTGAGTTATTATTCTCTTCATGGTGCCAATTCTATCAATGTGAATGGTGTTAGAAATTGACGTCACTTAACGGGCGATGATTGGCATGAGTTGCAGGTTTGTAAAGGCACCGCAGCCTTGTGAAAATGGTGCAAACATTGTGCCTTTCAGTAATAAATTCTTACCAATAGTAGGATCTTTGACAACACTCTTGTAACGTCTACTATAATAGACAAATAAAGACAGATAATAAGGTGAGGGATAAAGTGAAATGCCGATTTAGTTCCACTAAATTTGTTTGTAATATTTAGTTGTCCTTTAACAAAAGACAACAAAGTGCAAGATAATCATCCCTTTAAGTGATGTAATTATTCCAACAATAAATACAAAAGTGTAACTGCATCTTAGGGACAAAGGACATACCTTTGAAGATTGCAATGTCAACATCTTGA
Organism: Hymenochirus boettgeri; assembly: GCA_019447015.1. Classification (NCBI taxonomy): domain Eukaryota; kingdom Metazoa; phylum Chordata; class Amphibia; order Anura; family Pipidae; genus Hymenochirus; species Hymenochirus boettgeri. Next base: position 169,480,951 of record CM033474.1, read on the forward strand.
CAAAAGAACAGGAGTGGTTCAAGAGAGGTGTCAAGGAGGCCATTTATATAAAAATAAAGAAACCAAGCCTTGAACCAATTCCTGACTCTTAATGCTAATTGGGACTTTCCAGGGTACTTAATTGCCAACAGATTCTTGTACAAGTCATTCTGCATCGAGAAAGCCAGTCGGATGACTAGCGAAAGGTCTTCAAGAACTAAACCTTAAGTCCAGTTGATCTAACTGAATAATACAGATATACCTCGGGAACCGGCCTCTAACGAGCGCTTCCAAAAATCCCCAAACGGCCGGAGATTCCCAAAAACGGTTGCTCACAGATTGCTGAACGGTCGACAATCCCGCGGCCGGACGTTTTTAAGAATCTCCGACCGTTCGGGGATTTTCGGAAGCAGCCCTTGTAAGCCCTTGTAAGAGCCGCCGGGGGTCCCAGTTCGAGCTGCGGGACACCCAACAAGGGGCCCTATTTATAAAAGATCGATATCGATAATCGTAAATACCGATCGTTATCGTAAAATACAAGACCGGGTTTTTACCGATAACGACCGGTATTTACGATACGACGGTTATTTACCGATGATCGTTAAAATACCGGTCGTTATCGGTAAATACCGGTCGTTATTTACCGATAACGATCGTTATTTACAATAACATACGATCTTTTATAAATAGGGCCCAAGGGCACTTATCAGTGCCACAAGGGCCTTACAAGGGCGGGGTGGGGGCCCTGGTTCGAGCTGCAGGACCCTTAAGCCCCAAAGGGTCCCTTGTTAGGGCCACAAGGGCACTTATAATGCCAGGAGGGGGGGCCCGGTTCGAGCTGCGGAACCCCTTACAGCCCCAAAGTGCCCTTGTAAGGAACCAGGAGGGGGGTCGGGTTCGAGCTAAGGGACCCCTGAACGTCTGGCCGGGTTGCGGCCGTTTGCTGTTCCCCGGACACAGGGTGTTCCACAGGTCCAGAGGCCTGAAATGTAAGTTTACACTGCAATATTTCGTAAAGTTATTTGAACTTTCGTAACTTTACCCCCATTTGACTTTATTTGGTCTGTTTTGGCTTAGACTTTAGAATTTTTTAGTAAGTTTGAAAGTTGGAAAAAACAGACCGAACTTCGAAAGGTCGGCCCTCTACTGGTAAATAGGTTGGGACTTCTGACAAGCTCTTGTTCTGGATCTCGTGCAGCCGCCGCCAAAGCAAGCCTTAACGTTGTGCTAACTAAGCTTAATCAGTTAGCGCGACGTTATGTATGGGGCAGGAGGCGCTGGCGCTGGCAGCTCTCCTGGGTAAATCACCCTTATGTCATACTGGGCTCTGGAAAAATGTTAAATATTTTCCAGGAATTTAACCGTGTTTTGTTACTGAATGAACTGAAAATGTTTTTTACAATAAATTACCTGAAACCAAATCAGCTGCAAGCAGTTAAAGTTGTGTTACAAAACCAAAGCAAAACAAATATTAGTTACACATCCCTATTGCCCATAGTTTGTTGATCAATGTCAGAAGCCTAAAGCTGGGTACACACAGTAACGATAAAGCCCGATACCGTCGTCCGATAGGTATCGGGGCTTTTATCGTTATGTGTGTGCGCTCGTTTCCCGAACAAGCGGCTGCTGGCCGCCGAACGATCGAGTCGGCGCGTACCGTGGAAACGCACATCCGGTGGTTCTCCTTATGAAGTTCATAGGGAGAACACTCGGGATGTCGTGTATGCAGATCTTGAAAGATGGCAGACAGGATCTTGCAGATCTGTCTGTCATTCTTTTAGAAATCTGTGCTTGTGTGTACCTAGCTTAGAGATTGCAAGTTTTTTTTTTGCAAGGGAAGTCAGTTTGTATATATGGCATGAGATTAATCTTCTTAATTCTTTTGAACAAATATTATTCAGTTAAATATTCAAAAAAAGACACTGCGATTTAGTACAATGATTAGAATTTATTGGTATCTGCGTGAGCGATTGTTAAACATGAACCATGAATTAACTCAAATTCATAACAGAAAAGACTTTCTCAGATCACAATCTGGAGGCGGTTAATTAACTTTACTTACTAATAAGGATCTTAGAAAATAGATGAGTGACCTATATAATTTAAGCAATTAAAAAACAGAAAGTTGACGCTTTAAGAATTGACCTATATAAATAAACACATGGATCTTTTTCTAATGATTATAACTTGTTTATTTTTTAATTGCCTTTTATGTCATTTAGCTAGGAAAAGGCAATACACAAAGAAGAGAAAATGTGCTGATTTTTCCCTAAAGTATTGATAGTTACATATTTTATTTTGGTGTGAGAACAGAAATCTATATGAAGCTTACCCCCTCCATGCAAACACTCGCAGGTGAAGATGGCCAGTTTCATTCTGTTTTCGGACCCAGATCCTCGGGGAAATCCCAAAGATCCGAAAATCCAAAAACGGAATGAATTTTCGAATATTATCCAATGTTTCAAGGTTACTTTCGATAATTTCTGAAAATGGCATCGAATGTCTCAATAATCCTCGAAATACGTTGACTACTTCGAGGGTTCCAATCGTATTTTCGAGGATTACCGAAAGTTTCAAGACTGTTTTGAAAATTATTTTGAATGTTCGTAAATTATAGAAAATAGCTCTGAAATCCGGACCATCCATTCAAAATGATCTAAACGGATCATTCGGATTTCGGAACTCAGGGGTTCCGGTCGGATCTGGGTCCGAGTCAGACCCGGAATCCCACCTCTACTCGGGACTCCCACCCAACATGAAATGGGGCAAGGACCAATCTATCACACATGCTCACATGTGATACAGTCACCAGTTGCAAATCTGGTATATTCTGCATGGCAGAAGAACATCATGAAAAATACCCTTAATAATATAATGTGCAAACCTCAAATGTGAAGAGGTTAACAGCCTGCTGCAGCATACACACACTTACATAAATGGTAATAAATAAACACATATAAAACAGGGCATGCTGCACAGAAGAAAGTTCATAAATATAAAGGCTTAATCACAACCATGATCCAACCCAGGTAAAAATGCTGCTTTATCAACATCACAGTTGATTCGACATTCAACCCAGATCGAATGGGTGTAAAGTTGAGCAGAAATAATTGGCTGATTTCAGAGGTGGGAACAAAGGTTTTATTAATGACAATAACAATACCTCTGGACCTGCCTTTGTATTTTAGGTTTCCTATTCCCTTAAGAGCAGAATAACAAGAAGAAAAGATACTAACCCAACAATCTAGTTGACAATATATAAATAGAAAATATCAATATATACAATATGTCATTTAATGGTAGCAGGGACACATATTAAAAACCTTAAAATAACATCCCATGTATATCCTCAAGAGACACATACGGTATTATATCCACATATATATATAAAGTGCTCTAGTCCATATACTAAGCAGTCAAACAGTAGTGGTCATCATGGCCTATGGACCCCGTTCCCTGTCCTCCTGGAGGACTCTGGCATGTGCAGAGTAGCTCTCTTCTCCATCCTTACTTGAATCGCCTCAGCTTTGCCGTTCCCGCCCACTACACCGAGTGGATTCACCAGTGAGTCTTGAGTAAGGGTCTGACCCGAAAAACACCGTTGACCATTATCATTATACCCATTGATTGAGGTGCAAAGTTGGCAATTTTAATATGTAGGAATAAGTTTAAGTGATTTTTATGATCGAGTCTAAGACTGCTCACTCAATTGAAGTTATCGTGTAAATCTGGAACGGACTTTAGGCAGGGGTTTCTGCCGGGGTTTGCACCTCTTTATATAGGTTTGCTGAAGGACCAAATCCAATTGTGATTGGTTAGAGCATTTATTGCCTAGCAATCAATTGATCACAACTTAACCCCTCCAATCATATTTGAAATATTAGTTCAGCCACCTCGATATAACACGGAGACCTAAAAGGTCCTTTTTAAGGACGCGAGAGGTGGTCCCGAGTTTTCGAGCTGTGGAACCCCGTATAAGAAAAAGGCTCTTTTGAAAGACACACAATGGGGGGTCATGGTTTGAGCTGCAGGACGGCCTCCAACAAAGGAGGTCTCTTGTCAGTGTCCACAAGGGCAATTCTACGTGCCGCAAAGAGGGGGGGGCCCTAGGCTGGAGCTGGCGAGACTCAGCTTTAAAGCCCCAAAGGCGCCTTGCCTAGGGCCTCACAATGGTCCTTCCAAGGACCGCGCAGGAGGCAGGAGTCCTGGTACGCAGTCCTAGTACACACCCCCCCATGTATTTGGCATCCCTGAGGTCAGCAGTTTTAAACCGTCTCATCATAGCGTCGTAAGTGAAAGGTCATGTAATGTCAGTTGTTTGAAGAAACTGTAGGTCCGTACGGCTAACAGCTGATTTTGCGTAGATGGGGGAACTCGTGGACCAAGTTCGATAATTCTTGAATATTTTATAAATAATTCTGCGAAAGTTCCAGGAAAGTTTGGAAGTTTGGAATATGCGAGAAGTTAGGTTCGTCCAACAGTATTAAAATTTAGGATTCCGATTATCAATATTAAGGCAAAATAAACATGACATTGTGTCATTTAACTTTATAGAATGTCAAATGTAATGTCTTGTCAAAATTGTTACTCCTGCTGGTCTTCAAAAAGGAAAAATCAACAATTAGAGAAATGAAAATGGTGTTAAGGGGACTGAGCGCACTGTCTCTGCAGTGTCACCTGTTCAATAAAATTGAAGTTCCAAAAACTTCACTTTTATGGGGTTTCAAATACAGGGATTCAGACAAATTCAAATAACCGCTAGGCGAAACACACCAGTTTGGTTTATCTCTGATATTTACTGACTAGATATGTCTTAAACAAGGAATTGTTTGATTTTTCAAGCTTAGATGGTTCCATATATCCAGGTTAAAAGTATGGATACAGCAGAATGGTTTAAAATAGGAAGGTAACAAAGTACTAACATGACCAAATCCAATGTCGCCATATAACTTGTTAGGATATTTGTCTTATTAATATGGTATCGCTGTTGTTTTAACATTCCAAGTGCTACTGAAGAAAACAAACTTTCCCTCCCCCAAAATAAAAAAGAACTTGGTACACAGCAGCCATAGCACACACTTGCCATAGACCATCACAACAAGACCCATTGTAAAATTAGAAACCTGCACAGTGGATAGAGATTTATGTCTCTGAAATGCATGCTTATTTCAGAAGTGAGATATACTTTATTTGCAATATAGAGTATGCAGAGTCATATATTGTAATTCTAGTTAATAGTTTTAATTAATCCTTTAATTTTTACAGCTGCTGGCTCTGTAAGATTGACATAGATGAGGAATAAAATTGAGAGTTTGCGGTTGATAAATGAAGCAATTATTGTCTAATACTAAAAATACAGATTAAGGTTCCAAGCGAAAGCCTCTTTTCTACAAAAAGGTAGCAACACAGTCCACCAATATCATTGTTTGCAATAAACAAGGCATTACTAAAAAGGATGTTTTCATCTACCTGTTGCATATTAGTGACATCACGTCTCTAGAATGAAAAATCAAGTTCAACATAAACATAGGAAAGTATGAAACATAAACACAACGTAAGGATTGGCCAAAGCTTTTTTCTGAGTTGGGTAGTGGTAAAAATGCAGAGACGATTCAATAAAGTTTGGGGCTGAATTTGCGGGGGCCGAAACCACATCAATCTTATTGGTTATTCTTACAAGCTTAAGAAGCTAACATTCTAGATTGTGTTGGGGTCAAAAGTAGCAGCCCTTGTTTAATGATTAGAACAGTTTATCAAAAAAATTGCACTTTTTGTTTGCTGTTCAACCTTTAGGACCAATAACTTTGGCCGCAACGGGCTTTGCATATCAGAACTCTGTCTTGCTCCATATTTTCTACCTTAGCCATATACTCCAATTCTTTTAATTAGTGGGGCATGACAATTTTGGTTTGAACGCAAGAGAATTATATTGCATCTTATATTTATGAAGACGCACAGCATATAGACGCCACACTGCCCGATATTTTACCAGGAAGGCCCAGAACTGTGATATTCCAAAAAGATATTCTACGACTTCCTGTCCAGCGCTAGAAGGAGCAACTCCAAACGAATATCATTGCTTTCCAGTTCCCAGGCAATACTCCAAAAAAATCATACATCTTAATTCATCTGTAAAAGAGAATAAAAAATAAATGAAACTTACTTCATATTTTCTCAGTGACTTAGGCTAAACCATTTAAAATATATTGCTAATAGACCTATTGTTTATATACTACCTATGGGCAGCTGAGCATTTATGTACAGCATCATTGTAATTAGTTTTGGGAACTGACAGCAATACATGCTAGCACAGGTTGAGTCTAGAAGGAAGTGTGATTTCTTATGGCTCATGGATAATTATTGTTGTATCTTGTCTGTGCAACAATTATAGTACATTTTATATCAATCTAAAATAATAACTTGATGTAAGAAAGGTTCTGTATTTAGTCAGAAAACAACAATGAGGGCTGCAGAGAAGAACTAAGCACAAGCCTGGTTATTTCAATACTAGGGCAAAAAAATTGTTTTTCCCACCGCTGTTGAGTCACCCGCGTTGACCTTTGCCTCTAACCAAAGAGGTTGTCTGTTGTGACGTGTGTTTCTTCACATGTCCAGTCACCTTGGAGCTGGTGCTACAGAAGGTTCGTACACAAGTCCATGTGTACACCCAGCCATGACCATCAGAGAACAATGAATCAACAGAAAAAGAGATGGCCAGTCATCATGCGAATGCATAATTGTCTTGTATAAAGAGGGGAATAGATTCAAGGGAGAAAAATATTTCATTTGGAATCAGCTTTTTGGATTTGAATATGTCTGTCAATCCCAGGTAAAAAGGACCATGGTAAACAGGAAATAAAAAGGCCTTCATTATTTTTCAGCAATGTATAAGCCAGATTTTACTGGATCCAACTATTATTTATTTTTTTTACTGTAAATATTTAGGTAGAAAGGTTATCATTTGTGGGAGCAACACAAAGAGAAAATGGAATGTGTGTGGAATAAATGTATAATTTAATGAATCTGAAATTCAGCATTTTGCAACCATAATTTTTTCCTTCTTCACCTGAAGAAGAGGGCACGTTATTCCCCCGAAACGTTGTGTTTGTGTGTGATGTGTGGTCCACAATAAAAATATAAAATTGATTGGAGTGCGATCCTCTACACACATCACACACAAACACAACGTTTGGGGGAATAACGTGCCCTCTTCTTCAGGTGATGAAGAACAAGGCATGTTATTCCCCCGAAATGTTGTGTGTGTGGTGATGTGTGGTCCACAATAAAAATTAAAATTGATTGGAGTGCGATCCTCTACCATCCCTACTAAAGAGCCTGAAGCCGACAGCAAAGTCTGCCCAGTTCTCATAACCCAACCCTTTTTCTATTACCACCCTTTTAGCCACGCATTAATGCTCCTAAGCTTCCGCTGTCTACCTAGTGTAGCACGTGGCTGCGGTAGTATTTCTGAAAACACTTTCCCAGGAGGTCCTTGCTTTTAACTTGGCCCCTAGCTCTCAGAAATCATGTTTAAGGACCTCTCTTTCTCCTCTAACTTTGTCATGACACCAATGTGAACCATGACCAGCGGGTCATACACCCCCCCCCCCAATAATCTGTTACACGATCCGCCACATGCCAAATCCTAGCACAAGGCAAGCAACACACAGTGTGGCAGTTTGGCGGCAGATTACCCTATCTACTCTCCTTATAAGGTTAAAACTGATAAAGAGAGATTCAATAAAAGTTCTTATCGTTAAAAATGGTGCTGATTTTGCTCCAACCAATCAAGATGTTAGCTCTCAAATGTTAAATAAGATCTGATTGGTAGGGGAAAAATAAGCATTTTAAACTATAAGAACTTTTATTGAATCTCCCTGTTATTGTATAATCGGAGTTGTTTTGTGTATGGGCCCCATAAGTCTTTAGTGTGTATCTTTGCTAATGGATTACATTCAATTTATACATTGTTTTAATCAGCAGTATCTGGCCTGTAAAGACCTGTATAGATGGTGCTGGTTGTCCACCCCGGGGATTCACACAACAACACCTAACTAAACAGACACACACGTTCGATTGTTGGCCAAATTGGATTTTTTTCTATTATTACCTGCAAGTGCACATTTTACTACTGTATGTGGCTTAAAACATGGGAAATTCAGTTTAGGTACTGTAATAAACATTTGAGCAGAAAATGGGTTCTGTGAAAAGAAGAACAATGCAAAGTCATGATGACACATAAGGAAAAACACTTATTGAGCCAACAGTATAATTGTAAAAATCTATTGTATTTTTTAAGGAATATATCATTGCTGGAATGAGGCTTGGATGACTCGACCGATCTTCCTGTTGGGTTTGGAGGATGGCAAGCTGTAGATGCTACACCTCAGGAAACCAGTGATGGTAAACAATATCCAGCATGTGTATAGCCTTATATTAATATATAGATAATAAAATATATATATATATATATATATATTATTATTTATTTTTTTGTATGCATATTTCATTATGTGTTTTAAAAGACAACAGAATGGCACACATAAACTTTAAGGTTTAAAAGTGCATTTCTTCTAGGTTCTGTCTGACCATCTGTCACTGTTAATTTTTCAATCCAAAAGTCCCCAGTGGGGTCTGGCAGTTGATCACATGACTGCTCTCTCCAGCTGTAGTGGGGTAACAGCATGAAGCATAAACATAATCTCAGTGGGACATAGGCACCAGGGGCTATTTTATGGATATTGCTGGCCCCTCCAGAGCCTGAAATAAGTTAGCCCAGCAAATCAGCAGTATGGTGGTGCAATATATAGGAGGCTTCTGAATGTAGACGTCTATGCACAATCAAAAGAAAATTACTGCATCCGACAGGTGGGAGCGATATCCATCAAGTTAGGCCGGCGCGTCTATCAAACCTCCATCATACACCGTCTCCCTCACAGCCAAAATGTTGAATCCAGAACCAGAACCGAAAGGGTAAAAAGGAAGCGAGCAGCCGGATTGAATAAAAATCTTCAAATATTTATTGGGAATCTTTTAAAATCACACATAAATAGTCATCGCTGCATATAGTTGCAAACAAACCATCAAAAAACATGGGAACTCTCCAGGCTTCGCCCCAGCGTTTCGTGGCCAATAGCCACTCTCAGGGGCACTGAGTTTTTGATGGTTGTTGCAAACTATAGCAGCGATGACTATTTATGTGTGATTTTAAAAGATTCCCAATAAATATTTGATTTTTATTCAAATCCGGCTGCTCGCTTCCTTTTTACCCTTTGGGTTCTGGTTCTGTCTACTGCACAATGTTTTAACTCTTGGGCTGTCCACTAGTGATCTGCCACATGCAGAAGGCACATAAAACACAAATTTAATGAAAAACACAGCAAAAATACCCCTTAATACCTTAATCTATTTAGGGCCTTTAATATCTTGTGGGCCTGTACTACATCTATTAAATGACAAGAAAATCTTGAGGAAAAAATGGTTGTGTTTGCAATCACAGACTCAGCTTAATAACAATATATTTGCTTATATGATATTAATGGTGTTAAAGGTCCAAATCTTTCATTATCGGTAAATAGAGGAACACACATCACTGCTAGTTCCCGGGGGGGGGGGGGGCTTTGGATTATTCCATTTACCCCAAATATTTTTATTTGTTTAATCTAAGCTGGTGGGGGAAGGTCTTTCTGTTGAATTTCTCTGCAGATCTCCAAATGACAAATTAGCTGGTCACATGTGTAGCTGTAAAGTGTCTGGTAAATATTTTGTAATTGTTGTTACAACTAAAAAAGAAATCTATTGCACTTAAATAGAACAAATGTATTCTCGAGCTGACAAGACATTGCTGTTTTTTGCACTCTGTAAGATGTGATTGATGAAATAAAATGTAAGGAAAATGATAAAGATAGCTGCGATATATCTACAGGATTTTGCTGCAGAGCATGAAGATGAAACCTGTTGTCTTGTGATCCTTCTATTTTTCTATTTTCTCCAGTAATTAGATACTGATACAAATTCTTTCTAGCAGATATATTTATAGTTCTTACATTAATGCACAGAGGATAAAGCACTTGTCTACGTCTCTTCTTGCAGTGTAGCAGCCTTGATAATATATTTTATCTGCATAAAATCAACATAACTAGCTAACAAATTAACCCTTTAAATTTTTATTTCCTAGCGTCTCTGTCTCCTTTTGTTTTAACCAATATCCAGTAATCATTCTAACTTCAGCAGCAAATATCTCTCATTCTATTACTACTATAGCAAAACATTAAATAGCACAAAGGACACACAAAGACCACATGATGAATCATTGTATTGTGATTGGTTTTCTCATTTTTATTTTTTTTTTAAAACGCAAATCAGTGTTTAATGTCCTGATAATCCATTTCTGCCAGTCAGGGTCATCAACGATAATGATACATACAAAAATCAGGTAGGAGAGATTATAAGCCGGGGATATTCATTATTTATTTTCTCTGCTTCTTCCCCTAACCTACATATTTGTATTGCAGAGCTAAAATATTTGTTTATTATAGGTCAGACTATGCAGGTCATGTAGTTAATTTTCCTTTTCTCTTCAGGTATGTTTAGATGTGGTCCTGCATCTGTTCAAGCCATTAAGCATGGTCATGTTGTTTCCAGTTTGACACACCTTTTATTTTTAGTGAGGTATGCTATTCATCTTCTTCTTTCATTACACTAATGTTCACAGCAAAGTTGGTTTCCAGCATAATTTGTATTTTCTGTATTAGCTACATCACAGCTATGTCAAAATGGATTTAATAATTATTATAGTTGTAGCTGAATGTTGCAGTAAGAAATTTAAAGGTGTTTGTCTGTTTATAGTTTGAGAGTAAGGGAATATGGGCCTATATTTAGAGAAGAGCAGTGTTCCAAAAGAGGGGGATCTGGGTAATAAAATTGTTCCTCATGACACTACGTTTTGGTGCAGAACTGTGACAAATGACACAGTGACAGAGGGCCGTCATCAGGATCAGTATATATATGTGCTTTCTATTGCTGAGTTGGACTGCCTACTGAACCAGGAGTGTTTGGTCCTTTACTAAGTTGCACTTATGAGACAGCGGAACTGGTGAGGAAGCGTTTGATGGGACGGTTTGTTTAATATTTGATTTTATCTTGGGTGTTGGGTAATTAAGGCGGCACGTAGGTTGTGTATTTTAAGGGAAAGGGGGGAGTTCTATGTATTCCTGATGACGGCTCTGTAGTGAGCAGAAACACGTTGATTGTTTGTATTGAATAAAACTTTGAAGTCCTGTGTGCGCCCATTCGACTTTCTATTATATATATATATATATATATATATATATATAATACTTTGTATTATATAAATATATTATATTTTTACAGAGATTGCATTGAGTTTTTTGGAGCAAACTTTTGGGTTAATAAACACATTACACATATCATGGTCTATATGTGCGTAATACCATTATTTAATTAAAATCACTATACAAATAACACTATACAAAGTATAGTACTACTACTTACTACTGAATTACAAAACAAATGATATACCATTAATAAGTATACCTACTTTACTTGACAATTTTAAATGATAACTCAAAATGGTAGGTTTAGCCACACCTCTAAGAGTGCTACAGGGTCTCCATGGAGACACTAAAAGGAAGTGAAATTTTACTAACATCCAAGAGGTACTGTCTTACACTGTTTATAACCCCACCCCTTCTCAATAGAAAGTAAAAAGACAATCCAGTTTATGTTTGCTGACAGGAGTGTCTGTTATGATAAAATAATTTTGCATGTCTTGGAAACTACCCAGCATTCTTAGAGAATTGACAGTTTTTCCCTTTTTCCACTATTGACATATTAATAACATGAGGCTGTGCTGTACCTTCTGTTATAAGAAGGCTCTTTCATTTTATACTCTGGGGGAGTTAGCTCTTTTAGGAGAGAGGTGGAGGTACCTCACCATAAGCATTTAAGCTAAGCCATATCCTGTACCCCAAGTCCTAACTCCTCAGTAACTGATTATCTGGTCATTGCATTGGTAAATACTAATAAATATGAACCTAACATTTTAATCTGGTCCTGTGTAGGGTCTCAGATTGCCCAATGGTGCTGTTTCCAATGAACCCGAACAGTTTGGCAGGATTGCCTGGTCGTTCTCAGATCTGCAAGTTAATCCTACTTAGACTCTGTAGATTGTAGTTGGCAGGTTAATGGTTATGGAAGCGAGGGCAAATGTGAAAAGGTTTTTTAACTCCTACTGCCTTAAGTGACCCATATGATCCTTATCCAATTCAATAGTGTTGTAGTTTTTAAACATGTGAAAAGTTCATTAAGAAGTAACTAACTGTAACAGAGAATGCTGGGGTTTGTAGTTTTCAAAATGTGAAAAGTCACAGTAATTAACACATTTGCTCTTACCATTAGGCTGTATTGTATATCGACACATGCCTTAGCTACAAAACATTAAGAAGAAACTTACTGCAAACAGAGAATCTTGGGAATCGTAGTTTTTTAACATGTTAAAGGTCCACGTTTAGCACCCCTGCTCTATACCATTAGGCTGTATCACATCTATACACATGTTAGCTATAGGACATTAAGAAAAAAAACTTACTGCAAACAGAGAATCCTGGTAATTATGGTTTTCAAACATCTGAAAGGTCCCAAGTTTAACACACCTGCTCTATACCATTAAGCTGTATCACATCTAGGCACATGCCTTAGCTATAGGCTATAAAGAGATAATTTGCATGCAAGAAACATGTGTTATATGTAGATTATATGGCAATGCTATTATCAACATGAGGCTGTGAGGTACCTTGTTATAAGAAGGCTCTATTTCATTTTATACTCGTGGAGAGCATTAGCTCTTTATCCTACTTCTCCCTAACCTATATAGCCAATCAGTATCCAGTGCTTTCCTAACCCCATATGAACCAAACATGTGATACTTTATAGGGTCTTAAATTGCCCAATGGTGCGTTTAGTTGAGCTGCACTTTGTGGAAGGGTGCCTAGGTCTGTTTTCAGACCTGCAGGTTTATTCACTTAGAACCTTTAGATTCTAGCTGTCATCAGGTGGAATAGGTAAGGGAGGATACATGTGTGTGTTTGTTCATATAATGTGGTGGGACCATGGGTCTTATTTAGGACTTTTGGGCTAATTTTTTTCATGCCCCCCTGGATGCTTTCTGGTGGATCCTGAAAGCAGAATGGGAGGACAAGTTTGGGAAAGTTCCTGATGCCTACCAGATGAAGGGACCTAACTAGCCTCTCTCTAGACCTACAGCTTAACAGCTATGGGTATAAGGAGAGGGAGATGTTAGTGCACTTGGTGTTGGTATCACAGAAAGCACCAATCCCAAGCTTTCAATATAAAATTGTGCTGTTTAGGTGTGAACTACCAATTGTGGCAGAATTGCCTGGGTCTATTCCCAGACCTGCAGTTTATCCTGTTTGTTTTTCATGGAAGTTCTCCTTGAAGCTGATGACTGTTTGAATAACAGTTTAAAATATCCCTGTTTTTATTTTATAGAAACTGTATCTACACATAGCAAAACAAGTTTGCCCCAACAGGCACACTTAATATATAGGTCTATGGTTTTTAAATGGGAGCAACAGTGGAATTTATCCTTACAAATCACTCAAATTTGGAGATGAGTGATTTTTATAAGAATATATACCACTGCTGCTCCCTTTTATTTGCCATTTTCCTTCCCATTTAACCAGCACCTTCCCAGTCAAACCCTGCCATAAAAAAAGATGGATGAAAGACCATCGGACCTTACTTGTTGAAGACATCCTCCTTTGGGATGATAATGTAAAATCTTCTCTCAGTACTTTTAAATCCTCCTGTCACCATTGCGGGGTTTGACTGGAAGGTGCTGGTTAAAGGAGAAGGAGAAGAGCAAATGTAAAGAGACCAGGAAAATTCCAGAGGAAAGCCTGCCAGGAGGATGTCCATTCAGAAGTTTAAAATCTTATGTATACATTAATGTTTGTAATTGCGGGGCTGACGGTGGGTTACCATGTTACTTTTTATTTAGTTTATTTTATATTTAGCAGGTTTAGGATTTAGTAAAATTCGATTTTTTACCTTATATATATAAGAATTAATACACCCCATTACAGTGTAATAAAAGGTTTAGAAAGTCAACTCAGAGTTTCTTGCGAACTCGTGCTTTTAATATATATATATATATATATATATATATATTATAATAATAAAACAAAATCAAATGCGCACTCACGGGTCTTGTTGAAGAATCAAAAAAACACTTAAGGGGTTAGTTTACATGTTTCCGCCCGAGATTCGGGCCGTCGTCAGAACATCTGAGTGACTCTGCGTAACTTCCTTAAAACAGAACCTTCAAACACACCCACTGTGTGATGGTGGGTCTTATCCAATAGAAACTGCAAGAAGGTAGGAGCTGGAACCCACCTCTATTCCGTGCTGATAGAGAAAATAGATACCCTGACTACGTTACCATAAACATAAAGTGGGCAACATGATCTACTGACCATGTCTTTAAAGAAAGCGCACGCGATGAATAAAACACATTTCAAGACAACTGTATGTTGTGCCTCTTGCAATGGACGAGGGCACCTTTGTAAGACGAGGGCACCTTTCTTTACCCCTATGATTACAAAAGAAGGATGCTATAGGTGCCCAAATTGCACCACATGTAACGGTATGTTGACAGGCAGCACATTCCCCCACCCGCATACCGGCAGGAGAATGAAAATTTGTGGCAGACATACATGACGAGTAAGAACATCATATATCTTTGTATGTGGGCTTTACTACCCAGGCATAACCACTTCCAGTTTCGAGATAGGATGGCCAATGATTGGTCATCCATCCAATTAACTCTTAAAGAAACTACTGCATCACAAAAACTAGAAATGGTAAGTTTAAGTATAAACTTTGAATTTGGCTGAAGGACTGCATTTGGAAGGGAATTGTGTGTGTTGTGCTGCAGATTTTAAAACTCAATAATGCAATGAAGAGGACATTGTTGTTTATTACTTACCCTTTAAATATGTCACAGCAATAAAGGTAGGTCAGTTGGTGTGTGTATCAGGTTGGGGGATAAAATACTAACTTTTTTGATGATTGGTCAAAAGGTGTTTTTTTGACTATAGTTACCCTTTAAATATGGTGCCATGGAAATGGAAGGGGGGCTAGTAGGTGTGTGTACCTAGATCAGGTTGGAAGTTAAAAAACAAACTTTTGATTATCAATCAAAATTAGATTTTTTACTTTAGTTAACCCTTAATGTATGGCTGCCATAGAATGGATAAGTAGATCAGTAGGTGTGTGTACACTGTGTAATTGTGTCAGGTGTGGGTTAAAAAAACAAACTTTTTTGATGATTGGTCAAAATTAGTTTTTTTGACATTAGTGACCTTTAAGTATGACTGTAACATTAATGGAGGGGTAGGTCAGTAGGTGTGTATACCTGTATCACGTTTGGTTAAAAAAAACAAACTTTTTTGATTATTGATCAAAATTTACTTTTTTGACTTTAGTTACCCTTTAGTATGGCTGCCACAGTAATGGATAAGTAGATCAGTAGGTGTGTGTACCTGGGTCTGGTTGAGGGGGGTATGTCTTTTTGTGTGTTTACAGCATGAAACTATCTTTTATTGAGGATATGTCAAAATTAGTTTTTTTTTACTTTAGTTACCCTTTATGTATGGCTGCCACAGTAATGGATAGATAGATCAGTATGTGTGTGTTACCTGGGTTGGTTGAGGGGGTATGTCTTTTTGTGTTTACAACCATCAAACTATCTTTTATTGAGTATAAATCTAAATTAGTTTTTTGACTTTAGTTACCCTTTAAGTATGGCTGCCACAATAATGGTAAGTAGATTAGTAGGTGTGTGTACCTGGGTCTGTTGAGGGGGTATGTCTTTTTTGTGTTTACAACCATAAAACTATCTTTTATTGAGGATAAATCTAAATTAGTTATTTTGGCTTTAGTTACCCTTTAAATATGGCTTCCATGGGAAAGGAAAGGTAGGTCAGTAGGTGGGTTGTACCTGTGTCTGTGTGGGGGGTTGGGGGTATCACCATTTGATTTATGACCATGAAAAACACTGTTTGAAATATCACATTTGAGGATCGTTACCATTATGTCTATGGGAAAAAATGTCCGGAAAATTCACCGATAACGACGTAACGCTTGCGGATTCCTTAGCTAGAAGATAGACACACTTCTCCTATATGCCCCGCACGTCTGTATCGAATTTCAGTCTCTAGCTCAAAAACTGTGGGAGGAGATACAGTCCAAAAAAGCAGAAGAACAGAAGAATAAATGGAAGAAAAAAAGAAGAAATAGAAAGAACAGTTTTGGCTTTTTCAAGCCAATTAATTAAAAAATATATTTATTATGTACATATATAAAATCATCACTGCATGGTGCACCCGTGGTATATTGGGGAAATAGCAAGACACTGAATAATGGAAAACATCAAATCATAGTCTCTGTTTAACCCTTTAGGGGCCAGTGATCCCAGTTTCTGAATCCACCATACTTTCCTTTGTTTCAGACATCGTTGTCTGTCACCCCCTTTTTTGGGGTCAGGTTTAATCTGCTCTAGTATGGTGAATCTGAACTGGTCTGCCCCATGACCCTTTTCTGCAAAATGTTAGGGACAGGGAGCAGGGAGTGTACTGTACTTTAACAAGATGGATGATTTATGTTGGGTTAATCGCAGCTTCAATTTCTGCATTGTTTCCCCCAACATAAATCAATCCACAGGGGCAAATGAGAGCATAAATCACAAAGCGTGAGTCACAGGTATGGTACCCACAAGTATTGAACGTCTGTCCTGTTTGTGGATAGATGAATACTTTGCCTTTAATACACCTGGGGAAAATATACAATTGAGGCAGAGATATGTTCCTTCCTTCCTAATCAACCAGGTAGGTTATATAGTATAGTTCATCTATAAAGAGTATAGATAAACAGAACCTATGAGTTCCGGTCCAAATTGGATTTTCAATTTTCAATGATTTTCAATAAAATTTAAAAATCAGAAAATAGACCCATAGAAGTGCAATAGTATGTTGGTGAATGGCTCAGGGACCTTGGAAATGGGGGAGGAAGAATACAGTATAACCAAAACTTAGTAACAAACTAACTTTCTTGACACACAAGCTATTTGCATCAAAATTTAGATTATTTTCTGATATTCATAATCAGGGCGCGCGTTTTTCAATATTTCTCAAAGTCAGCACAACATATTCGATAATTTCTGAAATCAAATTTACAAAAATTGATATTTCTCAAATATTCGGTTTTAAAATTTGCTTATTATTAAAAATTATGAAAGAGTTTCGGAAGGATCAGAAAATCCTGTTGCATTCTGGAACATCAGTTACAAGTTGTAAACTAAGAACCACACTTCATACCTATTAAGCGAACATTATTTTAAAAAAATCCATACTTGAGGAATTGATTTTTCCAAATAGCTATTACTTGTTGAAACTGGGGAAAAAAACAAAAGTACAGTTAGCCAAAGAGCAGTAAATAGTATTATTTTAGGCCTAATCCTAATTGCAACTAAAAGGCCTAGTTGCCTCTTACATTGACTGATAACCACTTCCTCTTTCTTCTGCCTGCTTCTGTATGTGTATTATTCTTTTATACATCAGCTTTAAAGATATGAAAAAACCATAAAAATTGATCGAAAGAACTATAAATACGTTTTGATGCATGCATATTACAATTACAGTAAACAGTGACATGTTTACTCCAAGGCAATGAGAGATGGAACACAAGGTGATTGAAATGTTGACAAAACTCATGTGGGACAAGAAGATTTTGACAAAAGAAATGGAAGAGATGGTCAACTGGACATCACAGACTTGTGACAAATTTTTCGAAGGTAATTAGTTGTCTACAGTAAAAATTACATTGTTTACTATTATGTAAAACTAATCCAATTGTGCCAATTGCTAGTGTGCCATATGCTACACTGACAATCAGGGGTGGTTGTGGGGTAAATATACACTAAGGTAGCAATAAAAATCCAAGAACATGGATAGCTGATGGCACTAATAACTTAAAGGGCAACTTAATAATAATAAATTAGTTAGGAGAACCAACTCCTATGTTAAATGGCAAAATGGCAAAATTCAAATAAATGTAAATGGCATTAACATTATTTGAATATTGCTATAAAGCATCATTTATCTTTATAATTGCACTTCTGTTGCGCAATTGGCTCTCATCACAGCACAAAAATGTTAAGTAAGTAAATAATTTGTTAGTCAGTTTATGTAATTTTAGATTAGTATGTTTAATTCCACTGACACTTCACATTAGTGTAACATTTGTTTAACCTGCAATTTTCTTTAAAAAAAATGTAGGCTAAATCTGTAGCACATTCAAGGGGGCTTAGTTATCTTCTAAAGAGACAGAATAATCATGCTTACAGCTGGTGACTGTATTCACAGGGGTGCTCCTACCATTAAGCAAACTGAAACATTTGCTCAGGGCGCACCCTGTAAAACGCTTAAACGGCGGCAGTAGTTAAAAAAAATCCTCCTCTGCAATACTGCATTCCAGCACCAGTCTAACAATCAGTTTTAAGTCAGCCCTCCAGTTCACCAGTAGAGATGTCCGAACTTCGCAAAATCCGGTCCACTCAAGGATCCGGAATTTTCAAAAAAATTCGAAAATTCGAAAATCGCGAGCGGACCCATTAAAATGAAAAATACCCTCGAATTACGAGATTTTTTATTTTCGAAAATTTTCGAAATTACGGGTTTTCGAAAATAGAGTAATCCTCATAATTTAGAAATTTCGAAAATACTAAAAATCCGTGAATCGGAAGTTCGGAAGGCTGAAAATCCGGAAAAATCCGCCGTTTGCGAACGGGAATAAAGACGCGGCGGATTCGGGTTTGGATCCGCGAACCGGCCATCCCTATTCACCGGTCAGTGTTAGTCAGCCCACCGCACCCCTCCATATATATAGGCGGCCATTTAAAAATTGTTTCAGGTGCCAAAAAACCCTAGGAACATATTCATGGATGATATGATTGGTTGTGTCCTTATTTAGGTTGGTGTACCAGGGGCATGGTCCAATGAATGGAAGTGAAGCCATCCTTTAGTTTTTGTTGGCTTGGGTTTTGCATGGATGTTTGAACTTGATGGACTTCTGTCTCTCTTAACTGAAAAGAACTATGCAATTATTTGAGTTCCTAACATTGTGTTGCATCAAAATTATTTAATTCTCTTAGAACCAATGCAGTGAACTTTTGTTTGTTAAAATATTCTAGTTTCAGATTTATTCCTATTGGAAATATGTGCATTTGATGGACTGCCATAGTTTTACATGAGCTTGTAAAAACAGATGTATACATTAAATACAATATAAACAGTTAAAATGTTGATCTATAATATGTGGCAGCTATGGGGTAAAATAAAGTTAAACCCATGCTCCCTGATGTAATATTGGATAAGAGTGCGTTTATACCAATAATCTGGGGCACAGGCACCTGATATAAATGCCTGCACGGTTTTCATTGTGTAGCATGAAAATGCCTTTTAAAGTGACATCCTGAATCACGGGAAACCCGTAAGAAAGAGGAGCACGGAGGGTAAGTATTACATCACCCTGTTAATATTTACTGAAAAGTTATAAAATATATCACGTGTGTTGAACATGCCATGGCTAACTTGTATCACAATGTTGCACAATGTCCCTCTAATACAAATTAGCTTGAATATGACAACGCATGTGATACTGTATATTTTAAAAGATGCAAATAAAATGAATACATTTTAAAGTGCCTCTCTCATCTCCATGTTGTCCAAGTTCCATGTCTCATTAAAACTATTGTAGGTATCGACCTCAGGGTGCCCAGTCCAACATGGGCCAGACTCCAGAACAAAGTTAAATCAAATGTTATTATATGATATAAAAATAAATGAAGTGAAGCATTTGAGATAAATTTAAAACAAATACGATCACTCTAAAATGAAACAATGAATAAAAAACTCTGGAATTAGATTATCACTACACATATGGAGGAAATGAATATATGAAATGTGTAATGCTGGAAATAGCGTATGTTAATGGACCCTCCATTTTCAGCCCGTGCAGCAAACATTAATATTTAATAGAAGTAAACTAGCATTTAGTCAAGAGACTGCATGCTGCCACTTTGGAAATCCCAGTGTGCGCTCTTGTCAAAACATATCTGTACTCAATTACCAAAAATATAAGGCTGGAACTATAAGCAATGCCGTTACGTGTACAAATTATTCTGCACACTCATGTTTTCTTGTATTTATCTTGAATGTTTTCTCTCTCTTTCTCTATCTGTCTATTCATCGATCCTCTATTAATAATGTATCTATCTTAGTATCTATTTAATCTAATATTTTATTTATCTCTAAGATTCTGAACATTGGGGGGAGCCCATTAAATGAGAGGAGACTAGTGATCACTGATCACTATTACTTTTTTACCCAAATTTAATAGGAGAGTTGTTTGCCATGCAATGCCTCGGAGATTTGTAGTGTGAGTAGTGTGCCGTTGTAAGTTACTAGATCCCATGACAATAGCTGCAAAGAAAGGTGTAGAATCCTTTCTTGTTTTATCACTAAACTCTTGCTTCGATCTCAGTATAGATATCAAACACTCATAAATGCTTTATTATAAATCATACATTGTTATTTAAAAGATTTCTTAAGTGAAATACCAAATACTGTTCAGTGAATTAGAAATAAAAAATAAACACTACTGAAGGCACAACGGTAAAAGAGCCCCTGAAGCTGATTAATAACATAGAGACATTATATTTTCAAGTGGGTAGAAACCGGAGAAGGACATGTTATCGCCCCTCCTGAGGGTTGATTCTATAACTCCGCCTTCCTGGCTGCGGTATGCTGGGATAGTAGTTTGGATCTATCGGAGTGAAGTGCATCAAAAATAGTTTTCCACACTTTTTTTTCCACTTATAGTGAATCTACTGCATTTCAGTCTCTTTTTACCTAATGATTTCCTTTAAGTACTGGTTTACAATAAGTGCAATGCTTATAATGGGGAGGTAAATTAAGAGTTGCATTGTTCGAAGTTAATGAAATATATAATTAAAGATGCCTGTGCCAACATTCACTTGCATATCTGCAGAGAGAAATGTAATATCAAACGTAACGACAACAAGATCCCAAATGCCTTTTAGAACTGGGTGATTCTGGATGTCATCTTAACATTTTCTATTACCATGAGCAAAAAGGAATATGTGGAATTTGTCTTAATAGAACTCTGTCACATCTTTACATTGATATATTATACATTGATGTAACTATGATAAGGCGTACAGACCAGATCTATATGTTTATGGCAATAGGCGGTTTGTTTGAGGGGGGAAACCCATGCCCAGAATCCCCCTTTCTGCTGGTTTATGGTTATCTTCAGTCCCACCCCTTCAGATATCCGAAATTCCAAGAGGTGTCAGTCTGAAGGGGGATAAACAATGGGGGACGAGATATGAACAATATGTAAATGTTATTTGTTTGGGGACAGAAGTGAAACTGATCACATAGACACAGGCCCCCATAGTAGCACAAATGAAAACATATCCTTATGCTTATTATCCTGAAGAAAGTAACAGATATTATTTATACTACAATACTGTTTATTATAATAAGATTTGCACCTGTATCAAGGATAAACAATATTTACATTTCAGAGTATTTACATAACTATCTCTCATAGTTTTATAGATCGTGGGGTTCAAACTAGTTCAGTTTTCCGAACTTGCAGAGTATTTTCAATAATTATTAAGAATTGATAATTATTGAATTTACGAGCCGTTCGCTAACCTAGAATGTATTGTTCGGTATTGTTCGGTAACCCTCGAATGTAACGTTCGTTTTTTGCTAACCCTCAAATGTATCATTTCAACCCACGAGTAAGTTCTTTTTTGCTACCCTCAAATGTAGCTTTCAACTTTCAGTAACTCTCGAATGTATTATTCATTTTCAAAACCCCGAATGAATTGTTCGCTAAACCTCGAATGTAATGGTTGTGTCGCTAGCCCTACAATGTAGCATTCGAATTTCGGTAACTCTCAAATGTAAAATTCATTTTCGCTAACCCTCGAATGTAATGTTTGTTTTCGCTAGCCTTCTAATGTAGCTCGAATTTCGATCACACTCAAATGTATCATTCGATTTCGTAAACATCAAATATATTTTCGGTAACCCTCGAATGTAGCGTTCGGTAATCCTCAAATTAGCCGTAACCCCTCAAATGTAGTTTGTGCAAAACCGACAATTGCCCTAAAGTGGGAAAAGAAGGTTTAAATACGTTTTAGTGACAGGTAATGTTCCCCAGGTGCCACAGCAATTTACAGTAAGTTACCATTGCATTTTTTGTGTTATTTTTCAAAGTTTTCTAATATTAGCTCCCCATTGACTTTAATGGGTTTGTTCCCGAACTTCCGAAATTTTACTTTTAAGTGAAGTTCGAACGGCAACGAAACGAACTTCGTGATGAGTCACCATTTAAAACAAACCTGGTTAGAAATTTAAAAAATTTAGAAACTTAGAACTTGTGATCATAAAGTTGAATATTTGCAAATCAGAATTAGATTGAAAAATATGAAAAAAGTTTTTTAAAAATTTTGATTCAATTGGGTTCAAATTGTATATCTGGAACATAAATAGGTTCTTCAGAACTGTTGTTGGAATGACACTTGCCAGTTACGTTCATCTCTATGACCACAAGAGAGAAAAAACAGTAAAACAATAATAAACTGTTTTGAAAGCGATAAAAACAACATTTAAACTAAAGTTTATTCAAGTGTACCAAAGACCACAGAAGATGGGGTGGGAGGAAGTGGATGGGAGCAGAAGCACCAGGCAGCTTTCATTTTGGTACTGCCCTTCCTCTAAGCTCTAACCAGATAATGGCTTGCTCACCCGCTAATAAGTGGGTCTCTGCCATCTAGCATGACGGCAAAAAGCTTGTCTTCTTTTTTGCTACCCAGACTGTCAGTTAAAGTCGTGCCAAAACTAATCAGGCTATACCAGCAATTTCCTCAGAATTACTCACTGTAAGTTCCTTATTATACACAAGAGTGGGGAAGGCAGTGGCATTATATGTTATCACTTAATAAAACGAATTATTTGTAGACCTTCTGCAAAAAGAGTAGATTGCAGAATTCCTCACAATCCACTTATGCGCAATTATTTTATAACTTAGTTGGCATTTAAGGAAGAACTATATTGGTTCTCAAATGAATGCTTAAAGGTAGCACTAAGAGCACAATTTAAAAAAGTTTATGCTGACATGTGACTCCTGCACAGAGCTGGAGGGACGTTCAGATTCCAGATATCCCAAGTAAGCATTATGCTAAAGTAGCATGTCATAAGTAGTAGATCATGGGTGAGAAACAGGAAGGTCATGAATACCCAATGCAGAAGCAGGATAGGGCTGGAGGGCTAGGAGCCAAATGACTGAAGAAAATAATGGAGGACTGGAAAATAGAAATAGGAACAAAGCAATGTCAAAGCATTTATGTTTCGATTTTTTCTCCCCGCACACCTTCTCTGTTAATATTCAATGGTGCTACCTCCCCAACCTGCTTAACCCCATGGCAGTGGAATCCATCAGGGAGATTCAATAAAAGTTCTTATAGTTTAAAATGGGTGCTAATTTGCCCCAAACAATCAGACTTATTTAACATTTGAAAGCTAACATCTGATTGGTTGGGGCAAAATTAGCACCATTTTAAACGATAAGAACTTTTATTGAATTACCCTGATAAATCAGGAATAAAGTACAGGGGCACTCAAATTGTGATATAAATCCTTTATTGTGACTTGCAGTTCTAACATTTACATTAATGCAACAATTTATTGGTGGTTTTTTTTTGGGGGGGGGGTGATTTCAGATTCTGGAGCATAAAATTGGGATTAATTCTCCTTTAAAAAATATAGTGAGGTTTGTAAACAAAACTAAGATAGTTTTAAACACAGTGAAGCCCATAGTACCAACTACCCAGAGATAGCATGAGAAAGTAAACATCAGCATTTCACATAGGAAAGAAGGTCATATGAGAAGGAAGAATATTAAGCAGTTAAAACAGAATACAGAGCAGGTGCTTTAAACATTCCCTACGCAGTCATACATGAGTGGCCATCAGGTTGGAACAAGCTTTAACCCTTTCCCCACTGTGCAAGGTATTTACAGCTGTGCTGTCTTCTATTTCTTTCTTTGAGATCAGTGAAGGATGAGATTTCTTCTACTGAAATTTTTGGAAACATAACTAACAGACGACATTTAAACTTAATTTGTTCAGCATAAATAGCTTTACATGCAGGAGAAATTTCCTGGAGGGATAAGGTTAATTATTGAAAGCCTAGAAAATTGGCAAACTATACAAAGCCAGAAACAATGGGAGCTCCACGCTTTGATTATTGAGTTTTAAACCAATAAACAATAAACAGAATATACAATTCAGATCAATGCTAAAAGAGACACATTTCTTAGATGATTTTTGCTGTGGCTCATGTAATAATAATTAATAATTATAAGAGGAGGAAATCATCAAATCATAGTGGCAGGTCTGAAATGTAATTAGGGAATAACCCACATACTAGTGGATTTCTATGGGAGGAACTGTAAGATTATAGCCTTATAATCGTACAGTTCAGGAGGTGAAGGAAACCAGAAGCCATAAAGGGTTAGGTTATAATAAATAATGACCACCCCGAACTGTAAATAAAGGGATATTAGAAGTCACCTGTGCACTGTATAAAAGGTACATGGCCTGTGGCCTCGTGCTTTTATATGTTCACGGCAGTGTTCCCTCTAAGGTGTGCGCTGAGCGCGCAAACTCCTCCGTGACTTCTAATATCCTTATAATTTAGGGGGTGCATTATCCACTATATAATATTAGAGGATATGGATGTGTAATTGCTGCAGCCCAACTGTTCTCTTTAGGTCTATTTTTTAATTCATGGATAAGATATTTCAGCCTTTATTTGCAGACTTTGGGTGTCTTATAATATTAAATATTAAATATTTTAATGACATTTATTTGCTTGGTTTTGTTTGTTATGTAAATGGATGAAGGGATTAAACAGGACTTTAAAATGAGTTTATCCATTCACATTCTATCTACCTTAGCATCACATCACATGCATGCACTAAAAATGTATTTAGGAAGTTAATCTGCCTTGCTCTCTTCTTACCTGATAACTGCATTGCTGCCTTTTTACCTGCAAGGCATGTGAAACATAGAGGATGATTGTAATTTCGCCAAGACACGCTTATTACATCAACACGCACCTACCATGCAGTATCATTGAATTTCGAACTGCAGTGCAGGTGCAGGTCAGGATAGGCAGCATTTTAATGCAGTTAACAGATGTTGAATTTTGGCTATACCGGGTGCCTGGTGCAGTTCGAAAAATTATTGGAATAGCACAGGCCCTCGCAAATTCACTAGAAAACCCACACTAACATGACATTACATTGGGTAGCATGGATTTTCCAGGGATTTGAGCGATAGTGCCTTGTATATTTAATGCAAATATTAATGTATACTTTGGGTGGGGTGCAAAAGTGCAGTAGCAAATGCAAGTGTACCCTGAGCATGTCATTTTAAGCAGTAATGAATTCATTTTAACAGTACGGTGTTTTTAAAAATAACAACTATAAGTCTGAATGGAAAGACTTTATGGCAGACAATATAGGAGATGCCATTAAGGGCCGGAATGGCAGCACAGAGACACAAATCGGTATAGGATTGAAATAGTGGCATAACTAGGAATCACCGCACCCCCCCCCCACCAAAACTTTGATGGGGCCCCTATCTGGGCCTTATCCACAGTGGGTTCCAGGAGGAGGCTACAGTATATCTGTCATAGGAAAAATAGAAGATGGGGCCCCCTTGGCTTCATGTCCCCTGCTCCCTCGTAGTCATACCCCTGGATTGAGTGAGGATACAAGGACTAGTTTACTGTGATCCAAAATGATTCAAGGGTCTACATGGAATTATTATTTGGACAGGTATATAAGTTTATGATATTTGTTTTAGGAACGGCGACTAATAAAACTGCTTTTTTAGGAGGGTTTAATAAAAGTAAAGAAATGAGTGTAGTATTTAAAGAGTTTGTATAATAAACACAAATATAAGCATTACATGACTGTAGACCATTAAATACTATAAAGCCCTGTAAAAATGAGCCATTAATTGTGAGAAAAAAACAGATATTGGAAGCTTTTCATCCACTTGACTGATGTGATCAGGTGCTTCTAAAGATGCTTTTGTGCTGGTCTTTGGGAAAAAGAGGTGGGGAGTAGAGGTGAAGAAACCATACAAATGCCCCAGGGTAATGAAAAAGCAGTTATCGCTACGGTATAAATCTGAATGAGCATCCATTCATTTTGCAAGTAGTTTATCATTCTCTACAATACAATTCTGAATGTATTCTTTTATTTTTGTAAAAACACAATGTAAACTAGTAGGATTGCATGTTAAATGTTTTCGGCAGGCAGTTTAATAGTATATAAGTAAAAGCATAGTACAGACAGCTGGTAATTTTATTTTCAAGTTTTGAAATCTACATTACTATTTATAAATGTAGGTTTATAAATTTGGATTAGAAAATGATTCAGAGAAGACCATGTCAAATACAGCTATTTTTCAGGAATAAATGGTACAGACATACAGTTCAATGAAAGGCAATTAAATGACACTGACATGTTGGCTCATTGCATCGGACCCTAAAAGTTTAAACTAAAAATAGTTTGTTGTTTAAGGCACAGAAGAGAGAGACTTTGCTCTGAGGCAGCCATCAGGTATGGTGTCAAAAAGGAAATCAGAGACGATGATCAGTACGTCTGTTCCTGATGTGAGTGGGACTTCCAGGCAGATAATGCGATATTTGGCAGGTGACTTCAAAGTCACTTTAACTTTCAAGAATTGGAGCACCAATGTTTAACGGTTGTCTGCGTTTCTTTCTGACATGTTGTCTTTTACACTGGGGCCTGAAGTCTGGTTCGAATAAAAGACTAGAAAGTAACTTGAAACCCGCATCTAGTAAGACTAAAAGGACAGTTGTCTTCTTTTTTATATAAACCTTTTTCACTATATTTTATATTAGAGTACCTATATACTCGAGTATAAACCGACCCAAGTATAAACCGAGGCACCTACTTTACCTTTAAAAAGGAGAAAGTGATTGACTGAGATATAAACCGAGGGTACAAAATAGCCCCACAACTGCCCTTGGTTCTGTATTGTTTTGAGGCTTTAGTTGCCCTTTGAATGGACAGCAGAATTCCCATACAGTAATAGTCAAATCCAGTATGGGGACCTACTGTATGGAATTCTGCTGTCCATTAAAGGGCAACTAAAGCCTCAAACAATACAGAATTCTGTATTGTTTATAGGCTTTAGTTGCCACCTTTAAATGGACAGCAGAAGTCCCATACAGTAATAGCCATATGTATTTGGCTATTACTATGGTATGAATTCTTCTGTGCATTTAAAAGGCAACTAAAGCTCATTTTTGCACTCCAGAGATTAGGAAACTACAACTCCCAGCATGCTTTAGTTGCTGGGAGTTGGATTTTCCAAACATCTGCAGTGGCAAGGAATGCCACTGCAGGAATTAGTTACTTCCCTCCCTTGTGGACTCCCACAGTTGCCTTTTCCTACCTGCTCCAGTTCCCTGCTCTGGATCCTCTTACTCTGCAGGTAAGTCTTTGACTCAAGTATAAACCGGGTCTCAATTTCAGCTATTTTTTAGCCTGAAAATCTCGGTTTCTAATCCGAGTATATACGGTTATATATTTGAACAATTTATATTCACAGCACTGCTATTTGCTAAGCTATATGTGCCCAATGTAACAAGGGAGATTTTATTAAATGCCATATGTTTGCAGTGAAAAGGGCAATAAGCACTTTATCATTCACTTAGAGAATGTGTTAGTATTTTTCACCTTTAAATAGTTCCCATTTAGCAATCAAAATAGCAAAGATTTTTGGCACAACGTTAACATTCAGCAGAGAAGCAAGCCTACCGGTCCAGGTAGTGATTCAGATGAGTATTTAAAGAACAGCAAGACCATCATGAAATAAATTAGGTGTAAAAATAATATACTGTATACTTTTAATATTTTTTTTCATGGTTGTACAGATCATATTACAGGTAATCCCATTTAAAAATGATTGAAGCACTAAAGTGTTGAAATCCAAAGAAAAAATACCTATGCAGTAGGCTTACAGTATATATTGCATAATGACTTATGAGTTATCTTACTGTTGCTTTACTTGCTATACAGGGTCTGTTGGGGGGCAATGCAAATGCCCTTATACTACAAAGCAAACTCTGATACACATCATATATGGCATACTCTTAAGTTTTATCATCTGAAACACCTTACATAACTTAATTTATGTTGTGTTGAAGATAATACACCTGGGACATGCAACTGATATCAACTGCTCTGTTTAAATTTTACTTTGAAGCATGTAAACTCTGTTTTCCATTTGGCTTCAACCCTGCACTCAGTACATGAAGAGACCATGGCAGATTCCTCTATAACATTTGGCAACTAGAGATGGACTAGAACTCGAACCGCGGAGTAAGGGTCCATTAAAACCTATACGCGAGCATCGAATCCGCGAGTAAAGTGTCCCATTAAAACTATACGCGAGTAAAATGTCCATGGTATCTAGACGCGGGCATCGAATCCGCGGTAAAAGTGTCCTATACGCGAGCTCAAATCCACGAGTAAAATGTCCATGATAACCTAGGAACGCGAACATCGAATCCATGAGTAAATTGTCCATTAAAGCCTATACGCGAGCATCGAATCGCGAGTAAAATGTCCAGATACCTAGGCGTGAACGCAGAGAGCTCGAAAATTGCGCGCACAGTGAGAGTATAAAATTGATTTTTCGAATTCCTGGATATTCGAACATGTTTCCCCAGACCATTTCCCAGGTCCCACAGCCATTTACATTAAGTTACCATTAATTTTTATTTGTATGTTCATTAGAACTTTTCAAACTAATTTGACTCCATTGACTTTAAGGGTCCGTTTTCGAACTTTCGAATTTCATATAGTTCGAAAGTCGGCCATCTCTATTGGAACTAAGTAAATTAAAAACAAACAAACCTACAAACCTCCACTCACAGCAGTTTGATGCAGTTTAATATAATGCTGAATAAAACTATGCTTATAAAGCTTGAGAAATATTGATTGTCAGACCTTGCTTGCAAGCCGTTTATTTATTCTATATACTTATTAAATTAAGTTTTTCTACTGGAACCAATATTGCTGGATTTTTTCTTATAGAAATTAGCAGTCCTGGAATCCAATCACTTTCTGTGAAATCACAAGAGCCCGGAAAATATGGTTAATTTTTTTTTGTATTGTGTTGCACTGTAATGAAACAGAAATTGGAAAGTGGGTTCCTTTCTTTGAGAAGTAGACCTCAGAATAATCTTTTGCTACTTTTCTTTCATCATGTTGCAAGCATGGTTTCCAAGTGATTTGCATTAACTCTATTTATTATTGCTCGTTACATGAACGAATGCTATAGAGAGTTACAGACATGAGAGATGGAGGTTTAAATTCAGCACAATAATCCTAGTTCGGTGCTAAGTGCAGAAAGGTGGATTTGCGTGAATTTTCATTTAGGTTCCAGAAACAATAAGAAAAGTGATGTCTGGAGTGTCTTTTCGTAGTAATGCAGATCGTAAAAATAATAGCATTTTGTCTTTTTTCCATAGTAACACAGTGGACTTCTTGTAAAAGCCAATGACTACTTAAGCAAGCTTGTGGAAACAGGCCTCTTTGCATTTTTTGTCACGGCACGCATTAATGAAACAAAGAAAATAATGGTTAAACAAAAGATTGGTATTAAAAGTTCTGAGCTACGGTATCACTGTAAGTCATATACTAAAGTTTTTTACAAGTAGAATGAAAATCCATTGAGGGGAATTAAGTGTCATATCTCCCAGTATTGTGCCAGGAAAGATATAATAAAATAGTCACAAAAATTTGAGGGGTGTACTCACTTTTGTGACATACTATAAAGTTTTTGCACATAAAGTACAGTAAAGCTTTTTTTTAAAAGTATGTACTACACAAGTTTATGCACAAGAATAACATTGGCAAAGAAGCTTAAAAGGCATCTATACTAAAAAATAGGGTATTTTTAAATTGATCATAACTGAAAACTATAATTCTTCCAACCACCACTGTATCATTTCTTATTGATCTGCCCCCTAGTCTTTAGATATCCAATCTAAAAAACTTCTTTTATTTCAGCGTCAATCAAGTTCCTTGTCTTAAAAACTATTTCTGTGAGTAGTTTTACTGTAGTGGAATGGTAACAGAGTTTTGACAGTTGGATGCTGTATGTGTGTGCGGCTTGACAGTTGGTGTGGTGGGGGGGGGGGGAAGTCAGGTCGGATGGAATGGGATGGGGGAGTGGTTTTAAAAGAGGGAACAAAATGTGTGCTGGATTGAAGGCATGCCGCACCACACACAAATCGAGTAAGTGCTACTGTACATGTATTCAATTATAGATTAAGTGAATAAAGTCTTTTTTTTCAGTATAGTGTCCCCTTAAAGGAATAGTTCACTGAAAAGTGTACTATTCCTTTATGCATTGATTGAAGATGGGGAGGTAAAGGACCTAGCCTTACCTTCCATTCTTCAATTAATCGACCAAGAGCCAGGTGAAGGCGCACAAATAGGAATGTCTCCAATGACAAGTCTCCGACGCTTCCGGGTTTAGTTTAACTAAAGTGCACATGCAAGACGCAACATGCGGGCATTTTCAATGGAGTGGAGGTGGATTGTGCACAAGGTAAATATACTCACCGTATCCTGGCTCCTGGTCGATTGATTGAAGAACAAAAGTAAGCCATAGCTCGTTAACCTCCCAGTCTTCAAATCAATGCATAAAGGAATAGTTCACTTTCAGTTAACTATTCCTTTAAGAAATTAGTATTTAAGTTTTTTAAAGTTGATTGGCAATATAAGCATCAAAGCATAGGCACTATACAATCATCTCTAAAGGAGGAAAAATGTGGGTAGGGCTTAGCATTGTAAAGGACAAGAAGTATCCATTAACGTTTGACTTGCTAACGTCTGAAAGTGGTAAAGTTGCACTGAATAACCCGACACGGTTTGGAAAGCCACTTACCAGTTTTTATCTATCTGTCTTTCCAGACTCTTGGAGAGAAGAATCTTGGTAAAGAAATGACTGTTGTGGGTAGGTTCACTAATCCATTTAAAAAGACAATCCATGATGTTGTCTTGCGACTTGGAGGACCGGGACTTATGAGGACAAGAGTAATAAAATTTTTGGGTGAGGACAACATTTGTAAATTGAATCACTTGATCATTTTTTTTAAAAAGAGTGTATATTTGTTTATACGCATTAAATCTTATGTATTCATCTACAAACAAATACCTTTTTCAGGTATTATTTATCAATTTCTATAAGGGCACAATGATGGTAATCTCACCATAACAAATACCATTTATGGTAAGCAATGCCATCATACAAGGGAACTGTTTATCATGTCCGTTTGATTCAGTAATCAAATGCTGGGAATTTGTTGTAGGCTCAAGAAAAGTTATCGCTCAAGCTATGGGCGAAGCGCGGTGGTGTTATTGGAAAATACAGTTAACAATCCTCAAGGCTCACAAAATACAGACAGTGGTCATTTTGGCCCCACTTTGGTATTATTACCACTTATTTTACTACCACATGGGTATTGGGCAATTGATGGACATAGGTGTTATTTTACAATGCAGTAACCAAATAATAATAATAATGATCAGTAATTTTCAACTACAGCATTCTCCTTATGACTGCAATTATAAGAATGGGACTGGTAAAAGGGTTGATATTGGTATTTACCAGTCTTGCTGAAAACAAGACACAATTCAGGGGTTCATAAAAGTTCTTATCATTTAAAATGGTGCTATTTTGCCCAAACCAATCAGATCTTATTTAACATTTGAAAAGCTAATATCTTGATGGTTGGGGCAAATTAGCACCATTTTAAACAATAAGGAACTTTGTTGAATAACCCCTGAATATTGCTTGAAAACAAGACACAAGTCTCACTTCAAAGTGAATGGTGATTATTAAAAATCATCATACACAACAGTTTGGGGTGTACAATAGCCCCACCTTCCTCTATTACCAATATTGATCTGCACTAATAATAAAATGGTTTTGATTCAGAAGTTGAAGCTGAAGGTTCCATGACAAAACATCTCTATACTGTACGTATGGGTCTAAATGAGTTGGAAGTCGTCGACAGTGCGAAAAATTTCAAGTGAGAGTTACCAGAAGTTCTGACCCATGATGCTTATGTTGGGGCTTCATTTGTGGCAAAATAAATAACTAACATTTACGATGCACCAGGAGCAACCCGGTTTTGCACAAGACGTGTCGATGCTATGATGCCGATCGCAGCTATCGGTGCAAACTAACTGCCATTTTCTATTAGCAACATTTTTAACAGTCAGAATAAGCCGCTATTAGCTGAGGTTTAAAGTGGTCCCAATCAGAATGCCGCTTACGGACATAAACATCACTTGCAGCGGGCTGCACGGTTAACTTAGTCAAGACTAAACTGATAAAACATGGATTAGGGTGAATTTAAACTCGAGAAAGGAGCGGTGCGTCCGTTGGTCGCATCCCCTGCAATTCTTTAGAAAACACGAGTATTTGGGAAACATTGTACATACTAATATAATACTATCTCCAAATAGATACCATCTTGCTTTTGGTTTTTGCCCTGGTTACTCGCTGCTGATTGAAATGCCCCTTGATTCAGCCTCGTTCCAGTTGGGTATGGTAGTATTCCTTACACCAAAACAAACAAGACTATTTGAATTTTTGATGAAATAAACTGGAGGAGTGGAAGCCTTTTGGTCCAACAAATATATTATTATAACTCTGCATTGGTTGAGTTACACAATTAAGGACACCATTGAGGCTACTTAGTTAAAACAATTAAAAAGTACCATTTGTAAATATACTGTATGTATGGGATGTAAAGTTATTACAAGCGCCACTTGGTAATAGCGCTTACAAAGAAGTCATACAAAGGGGGGCAAAATACATAAATAGATCTGAGTACATAAATATAATACTTTATAATTATAACTATCTAAGTGGCTAGAGCCTTGCCATATGAGGACCGAGTTCCCTCCCATAGAGCTTTACAATCTAGCTAGTGATACAATGGAAATGGTATAAGTGGCTGGAGTGAGAGGTATGCAGTGCCCAAAATCAAACAATCATAGACTGTGCTGGTTACAGATAGGTAGGGTGTTACTGTAGATTTAAACCTCTATAGAGGTTTTTTGATGTACGAGAAGGGGAATAACATTCCAAGATGATGGGAGCCAAGAAGTTTTAAGGCAGACAGAAGTGCTAGTCCGAGTGGGGGGGTCTGTACAGGAGCTGGTTCTGCGATGAGCGGAGGGTATGGGCAGGAAACATATGGGACACTGGAGAGGAAATATAAGGAGGAGCAGCAGAGCGAAGGGATAGCGAGAGTTAAAATGTTAGAGAAGGATTTTGTATACAATGGTCGCTGTTTAAAGCGGGGATGTTAGATATTGGTCCAGTACAAGAGGGGATTTGGGGTCATCCTTTTATTTGACACTTGAACATGATAACACTATAACTATGAAAAAATACAATTCCACATATGGCTAAAGGCTGCAACAATATGGTACTTCTTATATTTGTCTGATGTTACATCCTCCCAGTAGATTAGTCCCCCCCCAAAAAAATATGTAAAGTTTAAAGAATTTCTTGCCAGAACAAGTCTCCTTACTGAGTCTCAATTCATTAAGTCTAAACTATTGATTTTGCAGTCAAGCATGTATTTGAAGTTCCAGTCTGAAAAAAGCTTCATGGGTCCTCTGGAATGCTTAAGCAAAGGAAGGACTAGTAGTCGTTTATTTAAAAATAATCCCATTTGTGTTAGGTATTCAGGATGATAATAGCATCGCCTGCAGGATGGCTCAGACATATATTTGGAACTATTCATCCATGTATTTCCTTCTAGAGAGAAGGATTCATTCAATTTAACTCATTTTGTTAAAATCATTTTAAAAAATATTCTTATTTTGTTTCTTTGACTCTATTTCACATTCCCGTTCTGTTCCCTTTCCCAAAATAATTCCCCAGCAATTTGTGGAAAAAAATGGATGTTGTTTTTTTACCAGTTATTTGCAGCACTTTCTTAGTGTGCCACTAGGGGATCTAATGGAGCAAATTAACTCATTAAGTCACCAGGACGTCATTATGACAATAAACAGCCTTTTAAGAAAAAACTATATACCACCTATTGCCCCCGCCCCACCTTGGATATACCAAGATGCAATATCCAAACGCTAGGCTTTCTCCGCGGGTACTTTACCGATAACTTTATACTTGTTATGGAATTTTCAGAAAAGAAGACCTAAGCTAAAGTGTTCTAAAAAGCATGTCCACTCCCAAATTATTATTTAAACCCACTACTGGTCCCACTGTGTAGTGTAATAAAATCCTTTTACCTTACATACCTGCTCCAAATCGCTGCCCTGCATGCCCCTCCAAAGCCAGATAAAACTGGCACCAGGGAGCCGTCCTAAAGGACTCTGCTCCTGTTTCTCTCCTCCGGGAGAAATTTGGCCATGCGCACTGCAGCCCTCATCCCCCCCCCACTCCACTCTCACTTCTCCCAACCCATTTTGCTTCTCCCTAACACCCTAGGGTGTAACCTTTTGGAGATGTAGGGCGTCCCTCACCAGCCCCAACCGTCATACAAAATAAGTTTTTACAGAAACTCTCCCCAATCGTTACTTACCTTCCATCTCCTCCCCTGGCTGTTCTATCACTGCAGCCAGCGCATCCGTGATTGGCTCCTCTACAGCCAATCCATGGAGCATCTGCCGGTCCGGCCCCTGCTTGCAGTTTTCTGGCAGGCAGAGGGCTGGGAAAAGTCGCCGGAGGAAGAGGTAAGGTAAGTAATGATTGGGGGGGAGATTTCTGTATAAACTTTATAGCGTGTTGGGCTGGGGAGGCGACCCTACTATACCCCAAAAATTATTAAGGTGGCCGGTGGACATGCCCTTACGAGTTTGGACACAAGGAGTATTGACTTGCAAAACTTGAAATTTGGTTCACTTTCTACAGTCTACATCTACCTGTATGTACTATGATTCTCCAATGACATTGACTATTCGGAATAGATGAATCTGCCCTAAAATTGTAGCTTCTTCTGTGAGTGTGTTGGACCGCAACTTAGAGATTGTCCGAACTTCCGCACAATACCGGTCCCTCGAGGAACCGGAATTTTCGAAGAAAAAAAATTTAAATCCGCGAGCGGACCCATTAAAATGAAAAATACCCTTGAATTTACGGAGATTTTTACGTATTTTAGGAAAATTTTTAAGAAATTACGGGGGTTTGCGTAATTTTCGAAAAATTTTTTCGAAAATACAGAGGAAACTATATTTCGAAAATATGTACTTTCGAAAAATACGGGTAATCCTCGTATTTTCGAAAAAATTTCGAAAAATAACGGATTTTCCGAATCGGAATTCGGGGAAGGCGGAAAATCCAAAAAATCCGCTTTCGGCGCAATCCGAAGGATAAATCCGGCGGAATCGGGTTCGGAACCCGCGACCGGCCATCCCTAACCGCAACTGTTTCTGCAGACCTCATGTTTACCGTTGTCTGTTTCCACACAGTTACAATGGCCAGTAACTCAAATCCCATTTTCCTACTATGAAAGGAAGTGGGTCAGGAGACTGAAAACTGAGGGCATTACTGTTTATAATGCCAATAACAGGGTCCTTTATGTGATTTTACTTGTGCTGTTAATATGTGCATATTAGTTTCCTTTGTTTTAGGTTAAGTCAGGACATGTTTTTCCATTGTTTCCGAGGGGCATTAGGCCTAGGCGTAAGTCGCGGGATGCAAAAGCGATTGCGCAGACCCCATGTAAACCTATGGGAGTTGCCCACACTAAATGCGTTGTGTTTTCGGAGGTCGCATGCATGTCACCATTTTGGTGCGTATTGCATGTGCTCAATACGGCCTCCAAATTCAGAAGTGCAGAATTTGAAATTCTTTCCATGCGTCCTAGTATGGCCTCAGCCTTCAAAACATAATGTTGCAGTGATTTAGATTAGCATCTTTTAAAGGGGAGGAAGAAATGCAGTCTAGGTGGCCATTTACAACGCAACGATAAGGGGTTACAATCCCGTCGTTCCCGATTACCATTATCTTTCAAATGCATGGGCTATTACAAACATCAGGAGAGTGCCGACAATGGGGATTGGTCGGGTATGTGTATGCGGTTCAACAGAATGTGTGATGGCCAACAGGTACCATGTGATCGGGTGGGACACAGGCTGTAGTGTGGGCGACCTTTAGCCCATAAACTGGAGGAGAAAAAAAAAAGCCGTGGGGGGGGGCCAAGGAAGGCCGAACGACAAGACGGCAAACCCACTTATAAAAGACCTGATGTAACTTCACGTTTTTCGGTTCCTTTTGTTCCACACTGAGCATTACCACCAGTCGTTGTATAATGATATGGAGGGGTTGGAGGGATAGGGTGCTTAATATTGCATAGGATATGCATTTGTTGGGACTTACTTAGAATATCATTTTAATCAGTAATTTGTTTTGGCGGTGTAAATATTTGAGTCTCTTTCTTCTTTACTAGGTTTTCGAGTTCCATGCTTTTGCTTTGTTGATTTCAGGGAAATTCCAATGAATTCATCATTGACTTGGGAACAGAAATGTATACCCCAATGGCCAGGGATAAGGAGGAAATTCATTGCTACGCTGGATGGAGACAATACGGAATGTTATGGAGAGATAGAGATTGAAGGTCTTACTAATCCTCTTGTGAATTTTGTTTTGTAATGCAATATAAGTTATGATCCAGTCAGGCTACAAATATATTGCCAAGCAATCAAAACAGGGAATAGCGATTTACTACTCTATGATGTTATATTATCAAAAAAGCAACCCCATTATCAATGATTCTAAAAGTTTATTGTGAACTTAGACTTTTGTAAGAGCCTCACACTTAAGAACAAAGTAAGTACTAAGCCAAAAGCCCTAAATAAAGTTTGTTCGATGATTTATGGGAAGTTTCTCGTCTAATAGAAACACGTTCGTTAAAAGATTGTTTAAGGTAAAACACAAGCATTTTAGTCCCAACATGTTAAACAAAATAATATGTAAGTAGCACACTTTCGCTTTTATAGTTATATCGATTGGGTATATGTTATATAATCCTGTTTCCTTTGCAAACTATGCAAATGTAAGCATTTGAAAAAGCTCACAAAGGCAATTTGTCCTATGCTTTCAACTTGGCCTAAAAAACTTATACCTGGGCAATTGTGATTGCAGATGGAAACTCTTTAGATCTACTCCAATACAACCACATTAAAAACAGTTTTAAAAAGACAACTACTGTATACTCAAACATTCGTACATACCTCACCATATTCTATAAAAGTTACTGAATGCTAAGCTTTCATTATTCTCTCATAAATTTTGCAATCGGCAAACACTCTATAATGAATGGGTTGTAGGACAGGGGGACGGGGTTGTGTGCTCCATCCGTTATGCACAGTTCCTTCCTGTTCAAACACAATGTGGTTTATTAAGGGTGGGGGAAGGGAGTCTGGAGGAGATTTCTCTCTGCATCATCTTGGACCTGGTGCGGAAAGAATTTCAAGATTATGAAAGTTTAGGTTAAGAATATAGCTTTCTTAACTCACAACTGGGATCTACAAATAACATTTTTGTGTAAAACATTTCAAAAATTGAAATTTATGATTTGCCCAGCTTGACGAGATATCATTATTGTTTAATTAGACGTAAAACTATGGTCGTTCTCACTGTCACTGCCACACTCTAGCGGTAGTCACCCTGGGCTTTATTAACATTGTTGGATTGATCTTAAACGAATATACCAAGGTTACTGTGCTGTCATCATCAGATTGAGTTTCAAAAGGGGACAGCATACACCTGTTTGACACGACTATTTCTGGCACATCTCTGGGAAAACTCTTTAAAAACACATATTGTTCTGATATTTATTTAGACAAGGACCCCGATTTCTACTGACAGATACAGGGCCAGAGCAATAAAAGCATTCAACAATATGTAATTGGTATCCCAAAAGGGAAAATCAAATAATCAAGTGGTGACTTTTGACTTATCAGTGACAAGGTGGTCCACAATAAAAATATAAAATTGATTGGAGTGCGATCCTCTACTTTCTCAAGTTTGCTGAAACTATTGTGGTTGAAGGGAGAACCATTTGAGGTATCTGCACCTCCAGCTTTATTCCTTGCTGTCTTTAGTAGGGATGGGTTGTACCTCACTGATGGCATGTGCAGCTATTTTAGGGGAGAAGATGGCTAGAGGGTTGGAGGAGATTTTAAACTAGGATTGGGGGGGGTATTATCAGTCTCACTCGGACAGATAACCCAGGAGGAAAGCAGGGTGTAGATTGGCCAGTGGTGGGTGGAAAGGGGGTTCAGGCTAGCTTAGGGGGTAGGGAGGCATGTGTATTAAAGTGTAAGAATAAATTACAGGATCATAATTGAAAATGTATGTTTGCAAATGCGAGAAGCCTGGCTGACAAAATGGGTGAATTTGAGACAATGGCATAGCATGAAAAGTATGATGTAATAGGTATAGCAGAAATGTGGTTAAACAGTTCTCATGACTGGGCTGTAAATTTAGAAGCATACACTCTGTTTAGGCAGGAAAGAGAAAAAAGGATGAGTATATGTTTATGTTTAAAAAAATTTAAGCCAAATTTAAAAATTTATGGGTGGAATTAGGCAACTGGAAGGGGGTAATGTCATTGTTGGTGTCTGCTATAAGCCGCCAAATTTTAGCAGGGAGGAAGTGAGTCAGCTTCATATGCAGTTGGCAAGGGCTCCAAGTTTGTGGAGTGTGCTCATTATGGGGGACTTTAATTACCCTGACATTAATTAGTGGAGTGGAATTGCCAACACAGAAAAAGGCGATGAGTTTCTGAATTTGCTGCAGGATAATTTTCTCTCACAGGTGGTTGAGGTTCCTACTAGAAAAGGAGCTCTGTTGGATCTGGTAATATCTAACATCATGGAGCATATTATAGATATAAAGGTAACTAGAGGCTTAGGAAATAGTGACTATGAAATTGTATCATTTGGAGTATGTTATCGTAAGGAAAAGTGCGCTGGGTTAACAAAGACTTTTCATTTCACGAAAGCAAATTTTCCCAGGTTAAAATTAGCTCTTCAGAATGTCAACTGGTATAATGTATTATCAGGTAAAGGTACTGAACAGAAGTGGACTGTGTTCAAGGGGATTTTAAGCCAGTTAACATCTAAATTTATACCCTTGGGAAATAAATGTAGAAAAATGAAATTTGCGCCCATGTGGCTGAATTCTGATGTAAAGAGGCAAATGGAAAGGAAGAAAAAGGCATTTAAAATCTTTAAGTCAGAGGGAACAGAAAGGGCCTTTATAAAAACTGTAACAAGGAGTGTAAAAAAGCAATCAAACTAGCTAAAATTAATGATTAGGATAGCTGAAGAAAGCATCACTAAGTATAAAGTATATATTAAGTATATTAAAGGATAAGTACACTCTAAAATTAAATGCATTATATTTGGAAGCTGCAGCTTTAAGTAATCTTTTGCTGTTTTTTTTTCCTAGGGCCCTCCTGAGCCTACCTACGTGAAGCTCTGAAGTTCCTGACATCTTGGATTGTGCTTGTCCTGCCTTTAGCTAGACCCCCTGAGATTTTCTGACTCTCCTTCTTCTGATGGTCTATGAAAGTGCGGCCCGATGCACCCTTGCACACGCGCATGCCCGTCATGCCAGTGCGTGTGATGTCATGGAGCGTGCATCGTGATGTGAGTGCACGCATAAAAGAATGACGTCATTGCACCGCAGCGACACGGGACTGCGCATTGGCATCATGCGCGCACCCGTCCATGCACGTGCTGACATCACGGCACATATGCCATGACGTCACATGAACTGGCACGATGGCCACGCGCATTGGCAAGGGTGCATCGGGCCGCACTTTCATAGACCATCAGAAGAAGGAGAGTCAGAAAATCTCAGGGGTGGGGGTGGAGCTAAAGGCAGTACAAGCACACAGGTAGGCTCAGGAGGGCCCTAGAAAAAAAAGATTAATTAAAGCTGCAGCTTCCAAATATAATGCATTTGATTTTAGAGTGTACTTATCCTTTAATAGTAAGAAGATGAGGACTGAAAATGTGGTATCATTAATTAATGGGAATAATTTAGTTACGGAGGATGGTGTGCACTTTGGTTAACCGAGGATATGGTACAGAAAGAATTAAATAAGGTTAATATTAATAAGCTAAGTTCAGTTTTATCTAGGCCATTGTTTCTTATTTTTGCAGATTCCCTCATGTCCAGATGTGTGCCTCTGGATTGGAAAAAGGCTGATGTTATTCCAATATTCAAAAAGGGTAGTCGTTCACAGCCGGGTAATTACAGGCCTGTAAGTTTAATTTCAGTGGTGGGGAAGATCCTGGAAAGTTTAATAAGGGAACATATTCTAGAGTATGTTTCAAGGACTGACATTATAAGTAGTAACCAGCATGGATTTAGGAGGAATAGATCTTGTCAAACTAACTTGCTTGGCTTTTATGAGGAAGTGAGTAGAAATTTAGACTCTGGCATAGCAGTAGACGTAGTATACTTGGATTTTGCAAAGGCTTTTGATACAGTCCCCCATAGGCGACTAATATATAAGCTGAGGTCTGTTGGTCTGGGGAGGCACATTTGTACATGGATAGAAAATTGGTTAATGAATAGGATGCAGAGAGTAGTTGTAAATGGGGCTTCATCATTATGGACTAAAGTGCTAAGTGGGGTGCCACAGGGTTCTGTGTTGAGTGGGGTGCCACAGGGTTCTGTGTTGGGGCCGCTTCTGTTTAATCTATTTATTAATGATTTGGAAGTGGGTATTGTCGGCAAGGTTTCTGTGTTTGCTGACGACACAAAACTTTGTCGACCGTTAAAAACTTCAGAGGATGTGCAACCATTGCAGCCCAATGTGATAGATTGTCACATTGGGCTGCTAAGTGGCAGATGAGATTCAATGTTGATAAATGTAAGGTGATGCATTTTGGACTTAAAAATCCTTGTGCTGCTTATAAATGGCTCTCTGTGTTAAGTGAATCCCTGTTGGAAAGGGATCTTAGAGTTTTGGTGGATAACAAACTTAAAGGTAGCAAGGCGGCAACAGCCAGAGCATGGTACTGTATTGTATAAAGAGAGGTATGGATTCAAGGGAGGAAAATGTTTTTCTCCCTCTTCACAAAGCATTGGTAAGGCCTCATTTGGAATATGCAGTGCAATTTTGGAATCCTGTGTACAAAAAAGACATGTTTGAAATGGAAAGGGTTCAGAGAAGGGCAACTAAATTATTAAGGGGATTGGGGGAGCTTAAATATGAAGAGAGACTGGAAAAGTTACAATTCTGTACGCTGGAGAAAAGGCGCTTGCGTGGGAATATGATTACTGTGTATAAATACATTAACAGCCATACAATAAATCTGGGGCATTATTCACCAATAGACCATGTCAGAGGACACATGGACATCCCTTAAGACTTGAAGAAAAAAGGTTTAAGCTTCAAGTTCGGAAAGGGTTTTTCACTGTGAGAACGGTATGGAACTGTCTTCTAGCGGACGTTGTTATGGTAGGTTTATTGACCAGTTTAAAAAAAAAGCTGGATGAGTTTCTGCAAACAAGGAATGTTGCTGGATACTGCTATTAATAAATAAAGTAGAGTTGATCCAGGGAAGTTTCCGATTGCCATGGGAGTTGGGAGGGAATTTTTTTCCCCTATAAATTTGGCTTTTTTTTGCCTTCCTCTGGATCAATGGTTGGGCAGGAATTGAGGGTTTTGCTGGATGGGTTGGACTGGATGGACGTATGTCTTTATTCAACCTGTAATACTATACTATACTATACCTTAAAATAATAAAGAAAAAATGTACACCTATTGTATGATCAGCCATATGCGAAGCGACGATTGGCCATACACAAACAGGTATATATAGTTATAAATTACCTAGAAAGACAGGTAATGTACTTTTCCCCCAGCAATGATTGGTTGTCCATTACTACAATAGAAAAATGGATTTATTGAAGTGATGCCAACACAGCCAATAAAGGTACAGACTAGGCAATTTCCCATATGAACTGTTTTAATACTGAATTAAATAACTGTTTCATTTCATCTTCAACATTTTTTTTGTTGGTGGAATAAAGAAATATTCTTTCATTTGGTAAAATCACCTTTTTTCCTGCTGTGAATCAGTTAAGAATACACCTCAGCTAGAAGCCAGAATTTTCCTTTCTCAGTTTAAAATACTTACTGATCAGAGTTCTGCTTAGTCTGTTGTGAAAAGATGGAAGTAAGCTAAGGGTTTCTGAAAGGTGAAGTTTGCGCTTGTCTGCTGTTAGTCTGCGTGATGTCTTTATTCAAGTAGCATCAAAAGCATGCAATATTATTTTACAGGTATGTAGATCATTTTGCTATTTAAATGATCTGCACCCTGCCAAGTGTGAAGAAACCGATTTAATTCAAATACCCACTTATGCATTCCTGATCTGTAAAATTTTAGCAGCAATAAAAATGTCAGTAAAAAAAAAAAGCAGAATTGTTAAACTCTGACCATTTCATTAATAATGGGCAAAAACAGAAACTAGAAGTCAGGAGGATCTAAAGCTTGTCTAACAAGGCATTTCAAAGGAAGAATAAATTCTCGGATCAAGGAAAACTTGTCAATGGAAAAATATAATGAGGCTTTGGCATATGAATAGAATTATTCAATGAAACATATCCACAAATCTTGCATTTTTTATGGCAGTGCAGAAACAGCAGCTTTAACCTGCAAAACTCTATATGCTGTAAAGGTTCAAAAGAATAGGATGAGATCTTACCTATCTATCAAATTATAAAGAATGGATCAAACTTCATTTTGTATTTAATAGCTAAAGAATATTCCAGGCAAAAAGGGCATCGACAGAAGTTTTGTTAAACCACATGTTGTTGTAATCATATCAAAAAGGATTTTCTTTGTACTGTGGTAATTTTTCATTTGTGGAAAAATTCCAGTTAAAAAAGTTTCTACTCAGGGCGTGGCCAAGATGGCTTACTGAGAGGATGTGGGGAACAGGAGCTCTCCCAGCTACAAACCTTTTCAGCAATATTACACTGAACACTTTTACCTAATAATCCCCCAAAGACCCTCTGCTATACTAAGGATGACAAAGCACTGAGGAAGGGGGCAAGTTTCCCCCCGAAACGTTGTGATATATGTGTGGTCTATAATAAATTCAAGTTTGTTTTGGAGTGCGACCCTCGCTTTCTTACTGTTTCCAACCTTTTAGAGGCCCAGTACAGCATGATAATTGAGTGTCAATACCAATAGCATAAGATAAATGTTTGATTTTGTTACTTTATTGCACTGCTCTAATAATGTATTACCCTGCTATAATAACTTATAGTATATGTATAACTAAATAAGTGATGGACTTTCCTTCTTCCTTTACCTTCTGATCTTTGCTATCCCCCTCTTTACTTCCTTCCAGAAATTATATATCCCTACACAAGGCCGGTCTCTTCTGGATCACCTAACCCTGAACTCGGGAACCTCCCGGTCAAAACACCTGTGCCCGGGTGCCAGGTAACCCTCTTTACCCCCTTGGCCCTTCTCACCCTTCCTCCACCCTTCCACCCTGGGCTGCCCAAGCAGCCTGCCCTGCCCCCCCACCGGACTATGTACCCACAGAATCGTGATGGGACTTCCGAAATTTATATTCATGAATGGGCGATTGAGTGCCCTCTCTTTCCCCTACTTTCTGAGCTTTCGCTATCCCACTATCACCTTCCTTCTGACTTTGATCTATCCCTCTACTCTAAAATGATCCTTACTGATCTACAATTTACGAGCCAGCTAGGGAAGGTATTGCTGTTTCCTCTGGGGTGTGCGGGGGTGGGTGACTGGGTTAAACGTTAAATGTAAATGGAAACTGACCTAACGGTATCTTTAACCCACTATAAAGATTTTACCCTGAAACACTGCTAAATTATTATCTTTTTTATAAGGTACTACTATGAGATGAGAACTAATACTTACCTCCGATCACCCATGTAATCCCAGGTATTAAGTAACTACCTCATATATATTAATATCACCACCCTGCTATGTAATTACTTCCTAATCCCTTAAAGTAAGACAACCGGGAGACTCCTCCCCAAACTTCTCCGAGCGTTTAAGTTTAGAAATACTCAGTTCCCCCACAACTGTGTCACGTATGGTAAATTGGATCCCTAAACTAACCAGTCCTGTTTGGATCCCTGGACAGTTTTTAAGTTGTAACAAGCTGTTGAACGATATCTCCTTTTTGTTTTTATCGCATTACCTTTCAGGGTGCCTCGACGATGCCTCTCCTCTGCCCAGGGCCCCACACCTGGGATGGACTCCAACACCCCCCCAACTTATCTAGATGGGTGACTCAACAAAACCCCTCAAACTAATATCTTGGAATGTGAGAGGCTTGAACCACGCTGACAAACGCATGCAAGTATTCAATGTACTAACCAGACATTCACTTGACATAGTGTGCCTGCAGGAGACCCACCTACT
Organism: Hymenochirus boettgeri; assembly: GCA_019447015.1. Classification (NCBI taxonomy): domain Eukaryota; kingdom Metazoa; phylum Chordata; class Amphibia; order Anura; family Pipidae; genus Hymenochirus; species Hymenochirus boettgeri. The sequence goes on from CM033474.1 coordinate 169,525,672, forward strand.
ACATTCCACCACCAAATGTCTCCAGAAACCATGGGTGGGCTGGTCAGCCCACAGTGTCTGCTCAGCCTACTCTAGAGATGTATCCATCCTTTTCCACAAAACCGTAAGATACAATATTCTGTTAGTCAAAACTGACCCTTTTGGCAGATTTGTTTTTATTGCCACCGAAATAGATACCACCCCATTAATTATCCTAGGTCTCTGCAATCCCCCAGTCTCTGGGCTACACATTATGAAAGCAATAGCACCCATAATTGTCTGTTTCCCAGAGTCTCATCTTATATGCATGGGCGATTTCAACACTGTATTTTGTCCCATGATGGACCTCCTACATACCCCTGGCACACAGCCCACCCACAACATCACATCCCACACACCCAAACATGGTCATGGATAGATGCCTGGAGACACAGACATCCTAATACCTACGAATACACCTGCCACTCCCCCATCTATAACTCCTTATCCAGAATTGACTACATATTCCTATCCAAAAAAACAGTCCCCATACTATCAGATATAGCCCACTTACCTCGCGGAGTTTCAGATCATTCACCAATACTGGCCCACCTTAACCTCCCCAATACAACAAACTCCACGAAGCCATTGAAATTTAATCCATTCTGGCTCTCCCAATTTCCAACCCCAGGTTTAATTCCTGAGCAACGCTTACACTCCACTATTTCTTATATTAAGAGAAACACACAGCAACATGAAGACTCACTAGCCAAACAACTTTTGCAAGCAGAGAGAAACTACATAAGTCACCCTACTCGCAACTCCCAGGCACTTTGGTTACAGCAACAATGTTTTTATAACAATTTACAAATTGAGAAAGCCAACCGTAAGCATTTTTTTAGGAGACAACACTTCTTGTGAATGGTGGTCAATCTGCCAAGTTACTCACCTTTCTTGTTAAGGATCACACTCAGTCTAAGACAGTAATTAGTATTATTCTCACCCCACAAGAAACACTGGTACCCCCCCCCCCCGATCCTCTCTACGTTACACAACTACTACTGTACCCTATACACCTCCCGCCTGGTACATCCAAGAAATAACTCAGATCAATTCTTAAACCAACTTCATTTCCCCACCCTGACATAAGCCCAGAGGATCGACTTAGATGCCCCTCTAACCAGTGAAGAATTACTATCAGCTATTGCGGAGATGGTCAATGGTAAAACACCTGGACGGGATAGCCTCCCAATCAAACTCTATAAAAGATATGCCCTACAACTTCTCCCTCAACTGCTTGAGATGTACACCAAATCATATAACTCAAATTCCCTCCTCGACTCATTATGTAAAACCACGATAGTTATGATTCCCAAACCAGATAAGAACCCCCAAGATTGTGGTTCATATAGGCCAAGATCTCTGCTTACAACAGACTACAAGATTCTAGCGAAGGCCCTTGCGCAAAGACTCAAAAAGTTAAAGGGCATGTCCACCCCCAAAACTAAAATTTAACCCCTTACTGGCCACATCAAGTAGTTTAAAACAATCCTTACCTTACATTCCTGCTCAAAATAGTTCCCCTGCTGTGCCCCTCCAAAGTCCAGGAAACTGCTGTGTAGGAGCAGTGTGTGACTCATGCTGTGCCTGAGACTTCCTCAACCTCATCAAGGTTGAGGCATGCTCAGTGCAGCCCTCCCTGCCTCTCAGCCAATCACGGACGCGGCTGCCAGTCCCGCCCCCTGCTTTCAATTCCATGCAAGCAGAGGGCCTGAACACTGCAGCGGAGGAGAGAGGGCAGGTAAGTAAGAATCGGGGGACTTTCTAACAATTATATTAATGCGGTTGGGGCTGGGGGAGCATGCCCTACCACATATCAAAAGTTAAATTTTGGGGTGGACATGCCCTTTAAAACAGATATTATACACCCTGACCAGACAGGATTCATGCCCTCTAAATCCACAACCATAAATATTCGCCATACTCTTATCCAAACACAAACAAACAACGACAATACCAGAGAACATATAATACTCTCTCTAGATGACCATAAGTCCTTAGTCTCCCTAGAATGGCCCTTTTTCTGGGAAATCCTTAGATGCTTTGAATTAGGACAAGGCTTTATTAAGTGTATACAACTTCTATACAACAATCCAGTAGCACAAGTACTCATTACTCATCACTATTCTGACCTGACCCCACCCACCAATTCACAACAAGACCCCTCAACCACAGGAAATCTACATCTTGACTTTACCCGCCGGCGCGGGCCCGGGTGGATGGGTGTCGATCTGGTGCCCACAACAACCCTTGCACAGGTAACCATTTTATTTTGAATAACTCAGCAGCTCAACTATTACTTACTGTTTATTTGTTTAATGGAACCGCCTGATCTTTTCCACATATCCCAATTCTGTAAACATTGGTGCCACAGCAACTGTGATCTGATAATTTAAATTCTTGTATATTTGTACTGTAAAATTTGTGCTGGAACCATGATAAAACGTGTTCAAAAACAAAAAAAAAGTTTATACTCAGCATTATAAATGAATATATTTAATATGTGGATAGTATATTCAAATTGACAATAAAAGTAGGGACGACTTTACCATTAGACACAGCTGACACGAGCCTAAGGGTACCTGTGGTTGCAGGGGGCTAAAAATATCTCACCTTATTTTGGTACTTTAGTTTGGAGAACATCAGGTTTTTAAAAGCCCCTAATTTGTAGTTAATATGGTAAATAGAGATGGATGAACTCACTGAATTCCATTCCACTTGCAGATTCACGGATCTTCGAAAAAAATAAAAAATTTAGAAAATCTGCAAGTGGACTCATTGCAGTCAATGGAAGTTAAAAAATCAAAATGCCGCCTAAAATTAGGGTATAAATATCAATGGTAAATGCTTGATACCGATCTTTCCTTCAAACCCCATGTCAATTCGCTTGCCAACTCCTGTCGAGTCCAACTCAAAAACATCTCCCACATTCGACCCTTCCTCTTGAATGAAGCTAAAAAAATCCTAGTCCATTCCTCCCACTCCTGTGTGCTTTACCAAACAACCGCCTGGCACCACTTCAATCCATCCTAAACTCTGCTGCCTGGCTCATTCATAGTAACATAGTAACATAGTAATTGAGGTTGAATAAAGACATACGTCCATCAAGTCCAACCTATTCACCCTCCTTTTTTTTTTAAACCTACCTAACAGTTGATCCAGAGAAAGGCAAAAAAAACAGCTAAAAAAGGGGGGGAAATTCCTTCCTGACTCCAAACGGCAATCAGAAAGTATCCCTGGATCAACCAGATCTTCAATATCTTTTAGTTTTAGAAACTTATCCAGGTTTTTTTTAAAGCTATTTAATGAACTTGCCATTACCACATCTGCTGGAAGACAGTTCCACAGTGTCACTGTTCTCACTGTAAAGAAACCTTTCCTAACCTGAAGATGAAACTTATTTTCTTCCAACCTTAAAGGATGTCCACGAGTCTTCTGATATGACATATTAGTGAACAATGCACCAGAGAGTTTATTGTATGGCCCATTAATATATTTGTATAAGGTTATCATATCCCCACGCAAACATCGCTTCTCCAATGTAAACATTTCCAAGATTTCCCTTTTGTATATGGGATTCCAAAACTGCACTGCATATTCCAAATGAGGCCTTACCAGTGCCTTCTAAAGAGGAATAATTATATCTTTCTCTCTTGAATCTATTCCCCTCTTTATGCAAGACAATATTTTGCTAGCTCTAGCTGCAAGGATCCGGAAGGATCCAGTTCAAGCTGCTTACCCTATCCTATAAAGCACTATGCAATATAGCCCCTCCATATATCTCAGAGCTGATCCACTGACACTGTCCCAACCTCCGCTCCGCAAATGATATCCTCCTCTCATCCACCCTTGTCAGCTCTTTTGATGCCCATATTCAGGACTTTGCTTATGCTGCCCCTCTGCTCTGGAACTCCCTCCATCTGTCCGTCACTCACCATCCCTTAATACTTTCAAACATAACCTTAAAACCCACCTCTTCAGGCAAGCATATAGCCTGGTCTAGACATTACTCATCTTACTACCCAATATGATCCAATCTGCCTTTCACACTCCACTGCCAATATATTTACAGCCTACTGATTTCCGCAAACTTATGTCTCACCACCATATCCTCTAGGCTGTAAGCTTTTTGGGCAGGGTCCTCTCTCCTATTGTATCACGGTATTGCTGTAAGAAACTCCTCACTCTGTTAACTTATATTATGTATTACCTGTGTATGTAATATGTATGACTTTGTATAACCTGTATTACCCTGTATGTAATGTATGGCTATGTAATTGTAAAGCGCCACAAAAGATGTTGGCGCTATATAAATCCATAATAATAATAATAATAATAATAACATACTGTAAAGGGCTCAGGGCCCTGGTAAATGGTCTGGGGAACACATATCAATGCCCGTCATGAGCTTCCTGTTTTGGCAGTCTGCATAGTATTTTTGAAATTTCAGAAATTCTTGATTTTTGAATTTAAAAATTATCAAACTTTTGAGAATTTTCAAAAACTGTTCCACGGTTCAGGAAAAATACTAAAAATCCCAAAATCCGCAAAGTCTGAGCTAAATTTGTCTACGCCTATGGCCTGTGGCCTCCGTTAAACTTGCTCTGGAAAGCCTGATTATGGAAAGGGAATTTAGGGAGTCATTTTGTTAAGAGAGGAGAAAGGGAGTACTATTATAAAATTACTGCCGGCAATATCTTTATAACAGAAGGAAAATAGCAAGTCCCTTAAAGGGCATCTATAGTGAAATTTATACAATTCAATCCAGACACAAGGTTAGTGTATGCTGCCTTATTCCCACCTTCCTCTATGGCTCCATGTCTGTACACAGTCTGATTTACTGCAGAGCTCCCCACTCCCCCTCTCCTCTCTGGTCATTCCCCTGTTCATATAGTCCAGCTGTGAACCAAGCCTGCGAAACAAGCCGCTCATGCGCATGAATACTTCTACCACTTTATTTTGTAAAAAAACCCAAAACCCCAGTATATAAGACTATAGAGAGCAAATGTCTTGTGTTGTTTTGGAGACACTTGCTACATAAGGAGTGGGAGGGGGTGAGTTAGGAGAGACCCGGGTCCTGCCTTATCACTGCAGAGCCCAATCTCCCTTTGACAGGCAATAAATTGGTGAAAGCTGTTTCATTCTTCTTCCCTTTACTTTTGTTTTTAACCCAGTATTTTCCAAGTATTTTAGTGAGCAGGGAGGAGTCATTGGGAGACTTGCTGTAAAACTTGTGTAAGCCTACAAAATACACTGGCATACTGTTAGGGGACTTGATTGACATCTCAATCAGGAGTGGTGTATTGAAATTTTGACTTCTTTTAACGTATATATCTTGGGACAGAGAAGGAAACTGAAGAAAATAAAGGTACTCTGGGGGTTGGGGAGAATTATAGAACACATAGAAATAAAAAAAAATTACATTTTCCCACTATAAATACCCTTTAAGAGTCTTTTATACAAAAAAGTATTTGTACAGAATATCTTATCTTGTATATTTCTGTTGTATTCAGTTAGATCAACTTGATTGGAAGTTTAGTTCTTGAAGACGTTTCACTAGTCATCTGACAGGCTGTCTAAACATATGTATTTTTTTAAAGAACATGTTGACTGGAACAAAATATTATCAGAACTAGCGATGTTCGAAACTGATGAGTTTCGTCCCGTTTTCGAATTTTCGAATTTACAGTTAAATTCGAAAATTCGAAAACGGACCCATAGAAGTCTAGGGAGAAATTGTTTTTAAAGTTTCTATCAATTTGAAGGGTGAAATAGTAATAGTAGGTTACTGTAAATAACACAGGGACCTGGGGAATGGTCTGGGGAACCCGTAAATATAAGTAAAATTCATTTAAAATCTATCTTTCCTCACAATCTGGCTGTTTTCGAGCTTTCGCGGGCTATTTTCGAGGGTTACCGAAATCGAACATTACTTTCGAGGGTTACCGAAATCGAACATTACTTTCGAGGGTTACCGATATCACAAATACGAGGGTTACCGAAATCAGCTTGTACGTTTGAGGGTTGGCGAAATCGGCACATACATTCGAGGGTTACCGAAATCATCTACTTTCGATTTCGATAATCATCTACTCTCGATTTCGATAATTATCGAATTTTCGATAAAAATCGAAAACTCGGAAAATTTGAGTTTCGAAAAATCCGGTTCCCTGGAACTGCACAATTTGCCGCGGCAAAATGCTGCCCGTAGCTACTTTTGCCGCGTCAAACAGAGATTTGTTCCCAGCCAACCAATCGCTAGTTGCAAACAATTGGCCTTGACAAAAGTCAGCCTATGTGTACCCAGCCTAAGTTTTTGTTGTAGACATGAATTGTCAAGCTGGAGTTAGACAAAGCTGCATGTTAATAAACAAATTGTTTATGTAATGTTATTTTTGTACATTAGAGGGGTAAGCTTTTGATATATTCTTCCCAATCTCTGTTGGCAGTTTTACACTCTATAAATGCTCATGCTGTAGTAGTATATCTCGATGACATTTTAATCTTTTCTCATGATCTGCCCTCACAGGTGTTACTACGTCTGAGAGAGAATAGCCTATAAGCCAAACTGGAAAAGTGTCTGTTTGAGTGTTCACAAGTACCCTTCCTGGGCTACATCGTATCTGCACAAGGGTTCCAGATGGATCCTGTTAAAGTTTCGGCCATTCAAGATTGGTCTCTTCCTATGGGAACCAAAGCTATTCAAAGGTTCATTGGGTTTGCCAATTACTACAGACAATTCATTCAGGGGTTCTCGTCAATAATTTCTCCGATATTAGCCCTCATCAGTAAAGGTGGTAAGCCTCATTCATGGACTCCCTTCTGAAATTGTATCTGACAGGGGTTCTCAATTTGTTTCCGAATTTTGGAGGGCACTTTGTAAGTCCATGAACATCAAGTTACAGTTTTCCTTGGCTTACCACCCACAGTCCAATGGGTCTACTGCACGCACTAATCAGTCTTTGGAACAATATCTTCGTTGTTACATTTCCTATACTCAGGATGATTGGGCCGACCTTCTGCCTTGGGCTGAGTTCGCCCATAACAATTCACCTCATACTTCTACCGGGAAATCTCCTTTTTTGTGTGTGTTTGGGATGAATCCTAGATGTTTTCCTCAGGATTTTCTTTTCACACACCACCATACCTGTATCCTGTACTTACCTTGCCAGTATCCAGTACTTAACTTGCCTGCCTCCAGAGACCACCATACCTGTATCCTGTACTTACCTTGCCAACTAAATGACTTTCCTGGATTTCTTAACCAAACATACTTTGCTTCAGATTTAATTTTTTTTCATATTTCTCTTTAGTGAGCTAGATGTTGTAAAAAGGCATTTCCTATGGTTAGGTTAGCTTTAGTTAGCATTTGTTAGATTAGGCTAGGTTAGACTAGTTAGGTTAGTTAGGTTCCTGCTGAAAGAGTCTACCTTGACTTCCAAATCTTTTGGCCAAAATATTTTATTCTTCATTAATTATGTTGAGACTGCATATACAGTTTTGCTCAGATGGCAAAAACCCTAGAGACACCCCTGTAACTCCTCCCCCCCATATGCAGGCCCTTGGTCAGTAGCCCCCCCCCCCATATGCAGGGACTGTGGGCAGTTAGTCCCCCCCATATGAATGGATCATGGGCAATAAGTGTGGGGAGCATGCCCCTTATCTACATAGTACCCGTGGGCAGTTAGTCCCCCCCATACGCATGGACTTTGGGCAGTAAGTGTGGACAGCATGCCTCCCCTCTACATAGGGCCCGTGGTCAGTAAGTCCCCCCCACACGCATAATGTGATATAGTTAGAATAGTGTTATACTGTTTTATTAGAGTTTATGGGTTTTAATTGTTTACACTTTACTTTCATTTCATAATATTGAAAGCTGTAGACTAAAAGATTTAACTAAATGACTGGATTTCTTAACCAAACATATTTTGCTTCAGATTTATTTATTTTTTATATTTCTCTTTATTGAGAATGTCCCATTGTTTAGTTGGTGGATTCTGGAGCAGTACCAGTTGCACTTCTTATAGGCAAACTTGTATGGGGAGCATTTTATTACATGGGTGTGTGCATGTCATTTATACTATGTGGGAAATTTTATCATATGGGGGACTGTGTGTCATTTATACTATTGGGGACATTTTATTATATGGCTGTGTGTGTCATTTATAATATGGGGGGCATTTTATTATATAGGTATTTTCTTTTATACTTTGTGGGTCATTTATACTATGGTGGACAATTTATTAAATGGAGGTTTGTGTCATTTATACTATTGGGGGACATATTATTATATGGGTGTGTGTCATTTATAATATGGGGGCATTTTATTATAGGCATATTTTAATTTATACTTTGGGGACTTTTTATTATATGGGTGGGGGGTTATTTATACTATGGGGGACATTTTATTATATGGGTAGATGTGTCATATGTACTATGGGGGACATTTTATTAAATGGGTGTGTGCATCATTTATGCTATGGGGATATTTTATTGTATGGATGTGTGTCATGTATACTATGGGAGGACATTTTATTATATGGGGATCAACCCAACCCCCATTTGAATGCACCTGGGGGTGTTGGTTGATTCGCTAGATCGGATCCCAACCCCATGCCGAATACACCTGTGAGGTGTTGGTTGATTCGCTAGTTCGGATCCTAACCTCTGACTGAACGCACTTGAAGGTTGTTGGTTGATTCGACAGATTGGATCCCAACCCCGGGCCAAATGCAACTGAAGGTTGTTGTTTAATTCGCTAGATCGGATCCCAACGCCAGGCCGAACACACCTGTAGGGTTTTGGTTGATTCGCCAGATTGGATCCCAACCCAGTCTGAATGCAACTGTGAAGTGTTGGTTGATTCGCTAGTTCGGATCCCAACCCCTTATCCAAAAACACCTGAAGAGTGTTGCTTGATTCGCCAAATCGGATCCCAACCCTTGGCTGAAAGCTCCTGAAGGGTGTTTGTTGATTCGCTAGTTCGGATTCCAACCCCTGGCAGAATTTACCTGTGGGGTGTTGGTTGATTCACCAGATTGGATCCTAACACCCGTCTTAATTCACCTTAGGGGTGTTGGTTGATTCGCCAGATCAGATCCCATCCTCTGTCTGAATTTCCCAGAGGGAAAGGATGCAGTAAGTGTAACACTGCATGCTACAACGCTGGGCAAGAAGAACATCGGGCCCATGACTGTCCTTACCCAGCTCAGGTTAGGTACAGGACTAAGGGCCCTATTTATAAAAGATCGGTATCGATATCGTAAAATACCGATCGTTATCGTAAAATAACGACCGGGTTTTTACCGATAACGACCGTTATTTACCGATAACGAACGTTATTTACCGATATCGTTAAATACCGGTCGTTATTTACCGATAACGATCGTTATTTTACAATAACGATACCGATCTTTTATAAATAGGGCCCAAGGGCACTTATCAGTGCCACAAGGGCCCTTACAAGGGCCGGGGGTGGGGGCCCTGGTTCGAGCTGCAGGACCCCTTAAGCCCCAAAGGGCCCTTGTTAGGGCCACAAGGGCACTTATAAGTGCCAGGGAGGGGGTCCCGGTTCGAGCTGCGGAACCCCTTAAGCCCCAAAGTGCCCTTGTAAGGACCCAGGAGGGGGTCCGGGTTTCGAGCTAAGGGACCCCTGAACGTCTGGCCGGGTTGTCGGCCGTTTGCTGTTCCCCGGACACAGGCGTGTTTCCCACAGGTCCCAGAGGCCTGAAATGTAAGTTTACACTGCAATATTTCGTAAAGTTCATTTGAACTTTCGTAACTATTTACCCCCCATTGACTTTATTTGGTCTGTTTTTGGACTTTAGAACTTTTTTAGAAGTTTGAAAGTTGGAAAACAGACCGAACTTTCGAAAGTTCGGCCATCTCTACTGGTAAATAGGTTTGCGACTTCTGCACAAGCTCTTGTTCTGGATCTCGTGCAGCCGCCGCAAAGCAAGCCTTAACGTTGTGCTAACTAAGCGTTAATCAGTTAGCGCGACGTTATGATGGGGCAGGAGCGCTGTGCGCTGGCAGCTCTCCTGGGTAAATCACCCTTATGTCATCTGGGCTCTGGAAAAATGTTAAAATATTTTCAGGAATTCTAACCTGTTTTGTTACTGAACTGAATGAAAATGTTTTTTACAATAAAATTACCTGAACCAAATCAGCTGCAGCAGTAAAGTTTGTTACAAAAACCAAGCAAAACAAAATATAGTTACACATCCCTATTGCCCATAGTGTTGTTGATCAATGTCAGAAGCCTAAAGCTGGGTACACACAGTAACGATAAAGCCCCGATACCGTCGGATCCGATGGTATCGGGGCTTTATCGTTATGTGTGTGCGCTCGTTTCCCGAACAAGCGCGCGGCCGCCGAACGATCGAGTCGGCCGTACCGATGGAAACGCACAGTCCCGAGCGGTCTCCTTATGAAGTTCATAGGGAGAACACTCGGGACTGTGTGTATGCAGATCTTTGAAAGATGGCAGACAGGATCTTGCAGATCCTGTCTGTCATCTTTTAGAAATCTGTGCTGTGTGTACCTAGCTTAAGACTTGCAAGTTTTTTTTTTGCAAGGGAAGTCAGTTATGTATATCTGGCATGAGATTAATCTTCTTAAATTCTTTTGAAACAATATTATTCAGTTAAATATTCAAAAAAAGACACTGCATTTATGTACAATGATTAGAATTATTGGTATCTGCGTGAGCGATTGTTAAACACTGAACCCATGAATTAACTCACATTCATTAAAGAAAAGACTTTCTCAGATCACAATCTGGAGGCGGTTAATTACTTTACTAATAAGGATCCTTAGAAAATAGATGAGTACACTTATAATATTAAGCAATTAAAAACAGAAAGTTCTGACGCTTTAAGATATTTGACCCTATAAATAAACACATGGATCTTTTTCTAATGATTTTATAACATGTTTTATTTTTTTAATTGCCTTTTATTGTCATTTAGCTAGAAAAGGCAATACACAAAGAAGAGAAAATGTGCTGATTTTTCCATAAAGTATTGATAGTTACATTTTTATTTTGGGTTGAGAACAGAAATCTATGAAGCTTACCCCCTCCATGCAACACTCGGCAGTAGAGATGGCCAGTTTCATTCTGTTTTCGGATTCCCAGATCTCGGGGAAATCCCAAAGATCCGAAAATCCAAAAACGGAATGAATTTTCGAATATTATCCAATGTTCAAGGTTACTTTCGATAATTTCTGAAAATGGCATCGAATGTTCAATAATCCTCGAAATACGTGACTACTTTCGAGTTTCCAATCGTATTTTCGAGGATTATCGAACGTTCAAGACTGTTTTTGAAAATTATTGAATGTTCGATAATTATAGAAAATAGGCTCTGAAATCCGGACAATCCATCAAAATGATCAAACGGATCATTCGGATTTCGGAACTCAGGGGTTCCGTGTCGGATCTGGGTCCGAGTCAGACCCGGATCCCACCTCTACTCGGGACTCCCACCCAACATGAAATGGGGCAAGGACACAATCTATCACACATGCTCACATGTGATACAGTCACCAGTTGCAACTCTGTATATTCTGCATGGCCAAGAAGACATCATGAAAAATACCCTTAATAAATATAATGTGCAAACATACAAATGTGAAGAGGTTAACAGCCTGCTGCAGCAATACACACACTTACATAAATGGTAATAAATAAACACATATTAAAACAGGGCATGCTGCAGCAGAAAAGTTCATAAATATAAAGGCTTAATCACAACCATGATCCACCCAGGTAAAACTGCTGCTTTACTCAACATCACAGTTGATTCGACATTCAACCCAGATCGAATGTGTGTAAAGTTGAGCAGAATAATTGGCTGATTTCAGAGGTGGGAAACAAAGGGTTTTATTAAATGACAATAACAATACCTCTGGACCTGCCTTTGTATTTTAGGTTTCATATTCCCTTTAAGAGCAAGAATAACAAAGAAGAAAGATACTAATCCGCAACAATCTAGTTGACAATATACTATAAATAGAAAATATCATATATATACAATATGTCATTTAATGGTAGCAGGGACACATATTAAAAACTTTAAAAACATCCCATGTTATCCCAAAAGAGCCACATACGGTATATATCCACATATATATATATAAAGTGCTCTAGTCAATATACTAAGCAGTCAAACAGTCAGTGGTCATCATGGGCCTATGGACCCCTTCCCTGTCCTCCTGGAGGACTCTGGCATGTGCAGAGTAGCTCTCTTCCTCCCATCCTTCACTCTGAATCCCTCAGCTTTGCCGTTCCAGCACCACTACACCGAGTGGATTCACCAGGTGAGTCTATGAGTAAGGGTCTTCTGACCCGAAACACGTTTGACCATTATCATTATACCCCATTGATTGCAGGTGCAAGTTTGGCAATTTTTAATATGTAGGAATAAAGTTAATGTGATTTTTATGATCGGTCTAAGACTGCTCACTCAATTGAAGTTATAGTGTAAATCTGGAACGGACTTTAGGCAGGGGTTCTGCAGGGGTTTGCACCTCTTTATATAGGTTTGCTGAAGGACCAAATCCAATTGTGATTGGTTAACATTTTAATGCTAGCAATCAATTGATCACACATTAACCAATCATATTTGAATATTTTAGTGTCGCCATCGATATCACCGGAGACCTGAAAAGGTCCTTTTTAGGACCAGAGGTGGTCCCAGTTTTGAGCTGTGGAACCCCGTATCAGAAAGGCTCTTTTAAGAAACAATGGGGGGTCATGGTTTTGAGCTGCAGGACCCCCAACAAAGAGCCTTGTCAGTGCCACAAGGGCACTTCTACGTGCCGCAAAGAGGGGGGGCCTAGGCTGGAGCTGCGAGACCCCTAAAGCCCCTAAAGGCCCTTGCCAGGGCCACAATGGTCCTTCCAAGGACCCAGGAGGGCAGGAGCCTGGTACAGCCAGGTACACCCCCCATGTATTTGGCCAATCCCTGAGGTCAGCAGTTTTTAAACAGCTCATCATGCGTAGTAAGTAAAGGTGCATGTAATCAGTTGTTTGAAAGAACTGTACCGTACTGGCTAACAGCTGATTGCCGTACGATTGGGGGAACTCGTGGACCAATGTTCGATAATTCTTGAATATTTTATAAATAATTCTCGAAAGTTCAGAAAGTTTGGAAGTTTGGAATAGTTCGAGAAGTTCAGGTTCGTCCGAACCAGTAATTAAAATTTTAGATTCCGATATAAATTAAAGGCAAAAACAATGACATTGTGTCATTAACTTTATAGAATGTCAATGTAAATGTCTTGTAAAATTGTTCATCTTCCTCTGGTCTTCAAAAAGTTGAAAAATCACAATTAGAGAAATAGAAGAATGGTGTTTACTAGGAATGAGCCCCTGTTTTGCAAGGTACCTGTTTCAATAAAATTGAAAAGTTCCAAAAACTCACTTTAATTGGGGTTTCAAATACAGGGAATTCAGACAAATTCAAATAACCGCTAGCAGAAACACACCAGTTTGGTTTATCTCTGATATTTACTGACAGATATGTCTAAAATCAAGGAATTGTTTCTGATCTTTTCAAGCTAATGGTTCCAATATCCAGGTAAAAAGTAATGGATACAGCAGCAGGTTTAAAATAGGAAGGTAACAAAGTACTAACATGACCAAAATCCAATTGTCGCATACTATACTTGTTAGATATTTGTCTTATTAAATAGTATCCTGTTGTTTTACATTCCAAGTGCTACTAAGAAAACAACTATTTAAAAATAAAAAAAGAACTGTGTACACAGCCAGCCTACCAACACATTGCCATAGACCACACACAAGACCCATTCTGTAAAAGTTAGAAACCTGCACAGTGGAATAGATTATGTCTCTGAAATGCAGCTTATTTCAGAAGTGAGATATATTTATTTGCAATTATAGAGTTCATGCAGAGTCATTATATTGTAGATTCTTAGTTAATAGTTTTAATAATCCTTTAATTTTTAACAGTCTGCTGTAATATTGACAAATGAGGAATAAAATTAGAGTTTGCGGTGATAAATGAAGCATTATTGTCTTAATAAAAAATACAGATTAAAGGTCCAGCAAAGCCCTTTTCTAAAAAGGTACACACAGTCCCTCCAATATCATTGTTTGCAAACAAAGGCATTACTAAAAAGTGATTGTGTTCATAACCTGTGCATTATTAGTGACATCACTCTCTAATAATGAAAAATAAGTCAACAAAACAATAGGAAAGAGAAACTTAAAACCAAACTGTAAGGATTGGCCAAAGCTTTTTTCTGAGTTGGGTATGTGGTAAACAATGCAGAGAGATTCAATAAAAGTTTGGGGCTAATTTTGCCCTAACCAATCAGATCTTATTGGTTATTATTACATTTAAAAGCTAACATCTGATTGGTTGGGGCAAAAGTAGCACCATTTTTTAATGATTAGAACATTTATCAAAAAAATCTGCATTTTTGTTTGCTGTTCACCTTTTAGGACAACTTTTGGCCAAAGGGCTTTGCAATATCAGACTCTGTCTTGCTCCATATTTCTACCTTACCATAATCCCAATTCTTTTATTAGTGGGGCATGACAATTTTGGTTTGAACCAATACAATTATAGCATACTTACATGTATTGAAGACGCCAGCAAAGACCCAGCACTGCCCATATTTTACAGGAAGCCCAGAACTGTGATATTCCAACAAGATATCTACACTTCCTGTCCAGGCAGAAGGAGCAACTCCAAACGAATAGTCATTTTTCCAGTTCCCAGCAATTACTCCATCATCATCTTTAGAATTCATCTGTAGAAAGAGAAAAAAAATAAATGAAACACTTTCCTAGTTTTTCTAATTGACTCTAGCTAAACCATTTAAAAATATATTTGCTAATATGACCTTTTTTTATATATATAACTATGGGCATGAGCATTTTATGTAACAGCACAATTAGTAATTATTTTGTGGGAACTGACAGAATACATGCTACACGTTGAGCTAGAAGGAAAGTGTGATTTCTTTATGTCATGGATAATTATTTGTTGTATTGCTTGTCTTGCAAACAATTATAGTCCATTTTATATCAATAAAAATAATAACATTTGTAAAGTAAAAAGGTTCTGTATTTATTCAGAAAACAACAATTAGTTGCTGCAGAAGAAGAAATAAGTCACAAGTACTAGGCTTATTCAATAATAGGGGCAAAAAATTGTCTGAGATGTAACTTTGCCCCAACCAATAAGAGGTTGTCTGTTTGTTAACATAAAATTGGTTGCTACAGAAGGTTCGTACACAAGTCCAATGTGTACACCCAGCCATGACCCCCGAGAACAATGCATTCACGCAACGAATGGCCATTCATCACGCGAATGCATCAGCGTGGCCCGGTGCCAAATTGGCCATGTATACGAACCTTAAGAACACGGGCACATTTTTGCATGTCTTTACCTGGTGTGACGGAGCACCAGGGGCCTTTATTACTTTTATATAATTCATTCTATGTAAGAGAGAGAGTGGTGCCCAGTCTTTTATAAATAATACAACATTATTTTATCCAGGCACCACCACCTCTCCCAGTGTTATATCCCATGTAAGCAATATATGTAAACTGTATCAAGCACACTGTTGGCAATATGCAGTTAGTCCTTTGTCCACAAGATGGCTCAATAGGTAAAAGTCCTGGGATTGCCTGATGTAAATAAATAAATTAGTCTGGTGCCACCCAGTCTGGTAAGATGGATTGAGATAAGTAATTGCTGATTGGTCTGCTCCTCAACAAGCTTGATGACTGGCTGCTGGTTGAAGGTTGCTCATTTACATTTCAAAGGGAATTGGGAATAAAAAGAGCAGCCTTAGCCCACTAAATCGGAACAGAGCTAGGACACATGCTTAGGCAGTGCCTAGCATCTCAGAGCTGTAAAACACTACCCTGTCCCTTAGCTTGAGAGCAAGGGGCCCAGGAGCCAGGAAGGTGAAGCAGACAAAGAGAAACCAGCAGCAGTCCAGCAGTTTGGAGCCAAAGCAGTGAAACCCAGAGAGTGGAACCCAGAGAGTGGATCCCAGAGATCCTATGCACTGCATCCCAAAGACAGCACTTGCTTGGTAGGATAAAGTTGTGCTTGGTACAGTACACAGTATTTATTGTGCACACAAAATCAATGCAACAATTTATAGGGCTCATTTACAGAGAGCTGCAAACAGGATTCAATATTGTGTTTGCGTTTCTTGGCAAATAACATTTTGGTCTTTCCAGTAGGGTGACTTTAATTCCAGCTGTTTGTGGTGTCTGACCTCTTCCTTTGCTGTCATTTTTGGCTGGTTTATTAAATTAGCATGTGGGTAGTTGGAGTCGGCTCACATAAAAATCTAACAGGGCAAATGCAAAATGCGGTATTGTAAGATAACCCACAGTATTTAAACTTTTAGAAACCACACAGGATCCTTAAAATCAGTGTACCTGATTATATAACAGGTAGTGTAAATTTATGCTGATTTGGCCACTTTATTGCATCACCCTCCTAGCGTATACAGTACACTTTACATGCTCTCTAGTGCACTGCACAGCAGATCTAAACAAGAAAGCTGCAGTCTTGCTCCCTAGAAGTTGAAAGCCAGACAAATTACACCTCAGAGATACTACCTCTCACAGACACAGAACCGGGATTTTAGTGTATTGTTTTTGCAAACATATTTAAACATATCATTCCCTGACAAGGATAAATTCATTTGCTTTTCATACAAAATAAATCATTGGAGTTAATTTATTTACCAGCATATATGTATAAATGAAATCTCTATATATTAGGCTATATTGCATGTTATTAAGCCAGCGGTTCTGGACACATGCATAAGCTAAGGGACATAAAGGAGTATTTTGCATATCCCCGCCCCTTACTCTGGTGAACCTGGGAGTAAGAAATTACTTCTTGTTTCTTAGATTTTGTGGGCAATGCTACTCATATAGCATGAGACTGCAAGATGTCTTCTGTTATAAGAAGGTGTTTCTCCATTTTTATGCTCAGTGGAGGGCTTTTTGCTCCTTTTGGCCCCCCTCAAATAAAGGTAAAAACCCAAAGTTTTGGGATATATATTTTTTTCATTTCTAAAAAATTTACACAAAGGGAAAATTTGAGAGGTCATTTGATAAAATAAAGATATTTTCTTTTCTAAGTATTCTATTACATTTAACACAAAGGATGAGTATTCTCTTTTATTATATTAAATATCCATTTTTACACCAATAAACTGTAAAATCCCACTACAGTATATATCATTAAAGTAAATATAATCCCCTGAAAAACTGTATGATATAACTGTGTGTATGTACAATAACTGGCCACACCCCTGACCTCAGTCACCTGTTCCCTTGCCTAATCTGTCCTGTAAAAGGATTGGCTAGAGAGTGACTAACTGTAATAAATTCCTGCAGTATCTTAGAACTGAGCATATGTAGAACACAATGGTCTGTGACCACACTGTGTGATACTGTAACATTGGGAGATAAAACGCAAACCCCATGTTAGAAAGATTCCCAACAACCTTATCTTAAATGAGAGGTGAGACAAAGATTATTGCTTTTATATTAAGGTGCTCTTCCTTCTAAAAGAGTGTTGCTCTAAGGCTTTAATTGCCCTTTAATTTAAGTCTTTAAACTAGAAAACTTTCATTTCAGATCATTTGTTTTATAGATCTGTGTCTGTGCATTTACATCTAACAGTACTGTCAATTTTAAATTGATGAAGATGTTTCAAAAGACATTCTGGGCTTTATTAACCAGTTAGTATGGCCTATTATAATGTTTCTCTGAAGCAACTCTCACTACTTCTGGCTTGAGATGTTTGAAATTTGGAAGTTTCCTTCCATTTTCAGATTTACGGAACTCGGGAAAAAACCCAAAGATCCGGAAAATTTTCAAAAAACAGAAAGTACTTTTGAGGGTTTCGAACATATTTTCCAGGGTTAACAGAATGTACAAGTTACTTTTGGTAACCCTCCAAAATAACTTTGACCATTCGATAACCCTCGAAAATATGAACCAAAACTACTTTCGAGTTTCTGATCGTATATTTTTGAGGGTTACCGAATGTACAAGGTTATTTTCGGTCTTACCAAAAGTAACTCGTGCATTCAGTTATCCTCAAAAATACATCCTGAAGTCCCGAAATCCAACGATCCGTTTGGTTTTAGGCGGAAAGTTTGGATTTCGTAACCGAGGGGTTCTGTGTCAGAGCCCAGATCCCATCTCTACTCTTGACACTGTAGCTTGTGGAACCCTTTATAGGAATCTATTTGATGGAATATTTATAGATAATATAATACTATACTACAGTGTATTGTGATGCATTGAGATATTGAGATACATTTATAAAATGTATTTATTAAAGGTTTAGAGAATAATAAAGTTTGATAATCTAAAATGTTTTCAGTTTAATGATTGATTATGTAAGAAAATTAATTCAGGGAAATTCATTGTGTGGAAGTTTAGCTCAGTCGTTGCAGATGATGGGAAATTGTTATTCTAGGTAGATACAGTTGCTAATAGTTATTTTGCTTTTGGGCACATTTTTTTCAGCTGATGTTCTTTGCATTATTGTTTTACCTGCACATGTTTAGATGGATGCAGTCAGGGAACAACAGTTTTAAAAGCATTCCACACATATTTTAACTTTGAATTATTTCTGGGTTTTGACTAGGCAGTACTACAATATTTCCCCCTAAGTCAATATGCTATTCCTGCATGCTTTGTGTCTTGTATTGCTAGAATATAAATATTCTGTTATGTCCTAGATCTCTTGAAGACACAGGGCTACTAAAAATAAAATGTACCGGCTACCAACTTATCACCTCTACTAAAATACTCGTATTATCCAGCGTAATTTTCATTTATTCAGCCTGCAAGAAGCTTTTCAAACAACTGAATTCTACCGTTTCAACTGATGATGAATGTAAGGCACAGGCGATAAATGTGAGACCACAATATAAACAGACAAATATTCAGGAAAGAAGAATCTTCCTAAATTAATACCCAGTCTGATAAAGGAAATGTTAATTTTCCAGATACCAAATAAGTGCTGTTTGTATTGCATCAGTCACTACATATCTCATATATTCACTATTACATTTAGTAATTTAAAGGGCATGTTCACCCCCAAACTAAAATTCAAAATGTAAAATTTAACCCACCACCTTACATCTCTGCTCCTTATGGTTCTTCTGCAGTGCCTGTCCAAAGTCAAGGAAATTGAATAGTAGGAGCTTGTTTCCTGTATGAAAGGTTTTTGCCTCCTCCTTGTCCTCTGAAAGGAAAGTGACAAGTGCAGGGGAGCCCTTTTCCCCCCTCCCTACTGATCCCTCCCTGGCTGCCCTTCATCTAGCGCAAAATGTTTTATATATAATGTATCCCTTCCCACCCCCACTGCTATATTAGATTGCTTCAAAAAGAATTTGAACTCTACTTACAGCCCTTTGATCCCACGGTGTTCTCTATTGCCTGCAGTCGTGGCTGTGATCGGCTGCAAACCGAGGGCCAGAATAGAGTGCTGCAGGAATGAGGAGCTGTAAGTAAAGTTCTGCTTCTTTTTTTAACAATTTAATATAGCGATTGGGGGTTGAAAG
This sequence comes from Hymenochirus boettgeri, assembly GCA_019447015.1. Classification (NCBI taxonomy): domain Eukaryota; kingdom Metazoa; phylum Chordata; class Amphibia; order Anura; family Pipidae; genus Hymenochirus; species Hymenochirus boettgeri. The sequence continues at coordinate 169,545,283 of CM033474.1, forward strand.
GGATGCCCTACAACATATTTAAAAATATTATTAAGGGTGGAGATACCCTTTAAACACTGATACAATATTAGTTATATGCAAAAGACAAAACATTATACATAATCAATGAGCATCTAACAATTAAAGGCTACGTTCATCCCCACCACTTTAACAGCAGCTAAGGCCCCCCAAATTCACAAATTTTGCTATACTATATAAGATCTCCAATAAACGTAATACAATATATTTCTATGTTCAACAGATTACAGGCAACCCTTTTGAAATAAAAAAATAACAAAAGGTTATAAAGGTGATACCTTTATTGGATAACTAAGATAATCATAGTAAGCTTTCAGAACATTCTACTTCCTTTTTCTAGCTGAATACAATGAAGCTGTGGTGCTCTCTGATATATATACAACATTCAGCTCATAGTTCAAATAACCAGAAAAAAGGAATATCAGTGTGGAAGGTGATAACAAAGTCATATAAAGGGGTCTGAAAGGGACAAACAGATAAGGTACAAGATACTGTGGATCAAAGTGGCTGATATAAATAGTGGTAAGTTACTGAAGTGTGAAGTAAAATGAATTCCATGTAATTAACTGGCTCAGTGTCTCTACAGATGTTTGCATTTCTGTCTTGATGCTGGCAGTTCTTAATCTATATAGTTTTCCATAAATCCAAGGCCCAGGTTTAGTCCCTTCTCCAGAGAGTTGAAAGTTGTCATTAATTTGTACTCCCGTACCTTCCTTTAATTCTCTGTTTTAAAGTTCCCCTTAAGGACCAAGATTCTTAGATCGTTCATGGAGTGGTGAGGGCTGTTAAAATGGTTCCCTACTGGTGTGTCCAGTTTTTTTATTTGTTATAGTAAAGCGGTGGTGTGTATTTCTCTTTTTCAGGCTTTGGCCAGTCTCACCTATATACAGCCCTCCTATTGGGCAATGGGCATCTAGTGCACTGTATTAAGTACACCACATTGGATGAAGAACAGTTGTATTGGCCATGGATGCTGTATTCCTCTAATGTGCCTGGAATCACTTTGTGTAGTGTCAGATGATAAACAAGGACCAACAGAATTATTAATCAGTGGACATGGGGCAAATTGTTATAGTGATATTATTGGCCCCTGATTTTCTGATAATATTTCTACATGTATGACCACCTAAACTGGCTTATTAAAGAAGAGGTGCAAAAATTGGCCATAACCAATAATATGTTACATTTTTACTGGTTTACTACAGTTAGAGCTTACCCAATGACCAATCCAGCGACATTCAATCATTTCTTCAGGAACCTTACTGGTTTTTCTTCGCAACTGACAAATTACCAACACAGCTATATATACATTATTATTATTAGGGTTATTGAGTTTGAAATAGAGCTTGTTGACAGACAAACTTCTAATGACTGCATTTTGTGAAACCCAGACAATATAAAACCAAGCAGTAACTAAACATATATATAACTTGGGAGCGAAAACTGGATTATAAACTGGATTATGAAATCCTTGAAGATTTAAACCCAAGACTCAGTACCACAAAGCCTCAGTACTTAACCTCTGAAAAGGACTAACTGCCTAGTGTCTTCTTCAGTTAATCAAAGAAAAATGCACTATTTGGCAAAATTAGATAGTCGCCCTTATCTTATTAGGTTATCAAACACGTTACCAAACCAAATTAAGGCTAATTTGAGCAATGCTAGCATATGTAGGCAAACAACAGAAAAAGATAGTGATCTTCGTAGTGTAGGAGATCCCAAATGACCTACACCAGTGTAGAGGTATTGGGTGTCACAGCATCTTATAAATAAATGCTGTTGTAATCTGCCATAAAATTGATGGTGCATGGCCATCTTTACACAAATTAAAAAAGAACCAATATAGGAATCCTTATCCTTACATTATAGAAAAAGTCATATAATTAATTTGATTAATCACAGTCTTGCACAATTAATTAGACATAGGAAAGCAGATTATTTATGAAGCAGGCAATTAAAACCTTCCCATGTAAAGTAAACTGCAGTTTGAAGGTTGATTGATAGTGATAGCCCTAATCCCTAGGATACTTGTTACAAATCTGATGAGCAACGGTAAACATTTTGCTGTTTTCTATTGAAAGAGAACTAAAGGCAAAACCTTCCTAAAAGAGTTGGTGGCAATCCACAATAGAGCAAAAATAATGAAGAATCTGCCAAGCTGGTTTGATGCTAGAACACAACCAATGGAGACACCCTAGAGCAAGGGTTGTCAAACATGCTGTCCTGCCAATCATACACCAGACTATACTACTAGTAAAGGCTGCCGTACACATGTATATTACACTAATATACATGTGACCAATACTATTGGTCCATGTATGAACGAACGGCTGTCTGATCTCCATACAGCATATAGGAGGTTGGTCGGGCCAACAGATTTATGCAATGGTGATTGCATGTGTATGGCAACTCTTACATCTCTGTTTGTGAGAAAAGTGTCCCGGATCATTCAAAACATGAACTTTTGATTCATAAAAACATTCACAGAAATATATCAGCCCTTAACATAGTAATAAATGGACACTATTACCTAAATGCCAATGTAACTCTTTTCTTGGCTACACGAATGCACACTAAACGCTAACCACATCAGTTTACAAAAACCAAACCTTCCATCAGTTACAGAAATTGGGAACAATGTTAAAATATTTCTTTCAAGTCGGTCATTTTAGGCTTTTCCTGAAGCAATTTTTTTATTACAGCTTTTCTCTTTATTTGATGACAAGAGCAAATTATTTTGCTTCAGTGACAGAAAATGACATCTTGCTATTAATCCAAATTCTTCCTGACATTTTTAATTGAGTTCAATATTAAGATTAATATTAAGAGTAAGGGTTATACATTGATCAACCACCAAGAAGAAGGATTAAAGGGCAACTACTAAAATACTTGATTTTTTCACCCTTATGAATTTATTTAAAGTGATACCTTGCAAGGCCATACATAGAAAATACAACTACTGTGCCTTCACTATAAGAGGCCAGTTGTCAACTCCACTGTAAATTTTTGGTAAATGATTTTGCTGCAGTTGTATAGTACACAGCATTGAGATCTGCACAGTGTGCAGAGCATTACCCCTGCTTGCCGAAGGCACTTTAGGGAGAAACAGAAGCGATGTTGGCAGGCTGGCTAGTGGATTGGCTAGTGTCTAAATTTAAGTTTGCACTTCCTTTGCACTTAAATTCAATATACTTCTCAAAGGGGCATATTTATAAAATAGAGTTATTGCAATATTGCTGTCACCAACATTGTAAATACTGACACGGTGCATAATAAAATATAACCATAAAGGGCAGCACGGTGGCTCAGTGGTTAGCACTGATGCCTTGTAGCGCAAGGGTCCTGAGTTTGATTCCACCCGTGGACACATCTGCAAGGAGGTTGTATGTTCTCCCCGTGCTTGCATGGGTTTCCTCCGGGCACTCAGGTTTCCCCCACAATCATAAAGACATAGTTTGTATGTGTACGTAAAGTGATTAGATTGATTCTTTGGGGCAGAGTCTGATGTGAATTGAGTAAATAATTGTAAAGCGCTGCAGAATATGTAGCGCTATATAAGAAATAAAATACATAAATACATAACACCCAATACTTAACAGCAATGCAGTAAATGTACAACACAGTTGGTATAAACCTGCGGCATCGGTAATGACTGATACTGCTGGTTTATAAATATTTCCTTAACCATCCCAACTCCAATTATCCAATCTCTCTTAACACTCCAATGCTAAAAGAAATTGCTACTGGGACATCAGTCGGGTATGGGACATAATAAAGTGACCATCATTTGCTTAAACAAACCCCTGTTGATCAGTGTTTAATGGTCATGCAGGGAATTATAGTATTAAAGTTTTCTATTCAATTTCTCCAAAATTCCAGAATCTACACAGGAAGCCTGAAGTTTTGCCATAAAACCAAGTAAGCAGGGAATCTTCATCTATCCAGGGACAAAAGAAAATGTTGTTCACTTTGTTAACTACTTTATTAATATGCTAAATAATATCAGTCATGTAAAAGAATCTTAACCTGGTCAACCAGAAAAACAATAATTTTTATTTTTTAACCACCTCTTGCTCTGCCACACAGATCTTGGCTTGCAGAAAGCCTTTTTTTAAATAGCACTGACTTTGTCAGGTCATCAATGCCCAAAGGCAGATATCATGTAACCAATAATGCATTGCAGTGTCAGATGCTGGCAGGAAGCTTTCTGACTGCTTAGCCTCATAAGCTAAGTAAGCTCAGTAAGCTTTTCACAAAGAGCACACTCAGCAGCCAGTACATATTGCCCTCTAGTGATCAGTGTCATCACATTGATTTCTATCAATACTCTAGTAGTGTCTGCCTTTTATTGTCATCTGGAGCTCTAATCTGACAGGGGACATGTTACTTTGCATTGAATATCTCTTAGATTGGCTGTTGATATCCAAGGCTGTCACTTAGCAATGATGTAAGATATTGTGAATTAGACCAAACCTTTGTGTGAGTTTTGGGCTCATAAGGCTTATTAAGTGCTTACATCAAATGATCATGTTATAGTACGCTTGAAGAGCAGGGGAAAGTAGTAGATGTGTATTTTGCTCTTATTTGTCTATTATAAGCCTCTCTCTTTTCTTTTTACAAAGTGTGTTACTAGGACCTTATGGAACTAGGATGTAGACATAGAGAGTGATGTATACGGATCTCTGCTTTTTAGGAATTTTTGTATATATTTTCCTTTTCACATACCCAATGTTTTTGCATCAAGACATTGGTCATTTTGCTTTTCTTTTTTTCTTTTTTTTTGCTTTATTTGAAGCAGTGATACTTATGATATACAAGTGGGTAGGTTTATAAAGAAAATCAAGAATGGATCTTATTAATTGAATATAATAAATATTAGTAACAGGTATATCTGTTGTATTCAATTAGATCAACTGGACTTAAAGTTTAGTTCTTGAAGACGTTTCGCTAGTCATCCGACTGGCTTTCTCAATTCAGAATGACTTGTACAAGAATCTGTGGCAATTATGTACCCTGGAAAATCCCAATTAGCATATCACAGCCAGGTGTTAAGGGCGTGATTGGATAGTGGCTAAGAGGTGTTATAGGAACGCCCAGAGTAAGGTGTCAAAACAGCATTGTACATGACAGACAGTTGGTGTCGAACCCCCCCACCTCTATTTAGGCTTGGTTTCTTTATTTTCACATAAATGGCCTCCTTAACACCAATCGTGAACCAGTCACGTTCCTTTGCCAATATGTTAACATTACAATTTTCAAAGGTATGTCTTTTATCCTTAAGATGCAGGTACATGGCTGAGTCCTGACCCTAGGAATTGGCTCTTCTGTGCTGGGCCATACGTTGATGCAGTTGCTGTTTGGTCTCCCCCACATACAAATCAGAGCATTCTTCACTGCACTGCACTGCACTGCGTATATGATATCGCTTTTCTTGTGTATTGGGTCTTTCGGATGTACCAATTGCTGCCTCAGTGTGTTGTTCAGTTTAAAGCAAACAGGGATACGGTGTTTTTTGAAAATTCTTCTTAATTTCTCGGAGACCCCTGCTACATATAGTATAGTATAGTATAGTATAGTATTTGAGGTTGAATAAAGACATACGTCCATCCAGTCCAACCAATCTAGCAATATCCTCATTTCCTGCTTAACTGTTGAACCATAGGAAGGCAAAAAAAACCCACCAAATTTATGAAGGGGGAAAAAATTCCTTCCTGACTCCAAGTGGCAATCGGAAATTTCCCTGGATCAACTCTACTTTATGTATCAATACCAGTAACTTGCAACATTCCTTGTTTGCAGAAACTCATCCAGCTTTTTTTTTAAACTGACCAATGAACCTGCCATTACAATGTCCACTGGAAGACAGTTCCATAGCTTTACCGTTCTCACAGTAAAAAACCCTTTCCGAGCTTGAAGCCTAAACCTTTTTTCTTCAAGTCTTAAGGGATGTCCTCGTGTCCTTTGACATGTTCTATTGGTGAACAATGCCCCAGATAGTTTATTGTATGGCCCGTTAATGTATTTATACACAGTAATCATATCCCCACGCAAGCGCCTTTTCTCCAGCGTACATAATTGTAACTTTTCCAGTCTCTCTTCATATTCAAGCTCCCCCAATCCCCTTATTAATTTAGTTGCCCTTCTCTGAACCCTTTCCATTTCAAAGATGTCCTTTTTGTACACAGGATTCCAAAATTGCACTGCATATTCCAAATGAGGCCTTACCAATGCTTTGTAAAGAGGGAGAATTACATTTTCCTCCCTTGAATCCATACCTCTCTTTATACAAGACAATACCATGCTGGCTCTGGCTGTTGCCGCCTGGCACTGCTTGCTACCTTTAAGTTTGTTATCCACCAAAACTCCAAGATCCCTTTCCAACAGGGATTCACTTAACACAGAGCCATTTATAGTATAAGTAGCACAAGTATTTTTAAGTCCAAAATGCATCACCTTACATTTATCAACATTGAATTTCATCTGCCACTTAGCAGCCCAATGTGATAATCTATCTAGATCCCCTTACAATGATTGCGCATACTCTGAAGTTTTTAATGGTCGACAAAGTTTTGTGTCGTCAGCAAACACAGAAACCTTGCTGACAATACCCACTTCCAAATCATTAATAAATAGATTAAATAGAAGCGGCCCCAACACAGAACCCTGTGGCACCCCACTTAGCACTTTAGTCCATAATGATGAAGCCCCATTAACAACTACTCTCTGCATCCTATTCATTAACCAATTTTCTATCCATGTACAAATGTGACTCCCCAGACCAACGGACCTTAGCATATAAATTGGTCGCCTTTGGGGTACTGTATCAAAAGCCTTTGCAAAATCCAAGTAAACTACATCTACTGCTATACCAGAGTCTAAATTTCTACTTACTTCCTCATAAAAGCCAAGCAAGTTCGTTTGACAAGATCTATTCCTCCTAAATCCATGCTGGTTACTACTTATAATGTCAGTCCTTGAAACATACTCTAGAACATGTTCACTTATTAAACTTTCCAGGATCTTCCCCACCACTGAAGTTAAACTTACAGGCCTGTAATTACCCGGCTGTGAACGACTACCCTTTTTGAATATTGGAATAATATGGGATGACCATGTTCTTTCTCCTGACTTGCTTTTCCCCTTCACTGTTGGTATTCGTGTTCTTTTCTTTCCTTCTACTTCTTTTGACAAGTCCGGATATCCACAAGTTTTAAGGGCTCCTCTGAGATGTTTCATTTCTTTGGCCTTCGCCTCTGTGCTAGTGGGGATGTTCGCAGCTCTGTTTTGCAAGGTTCTAATGACACCCAGCTTGTGATCTAAAGGGTGGTGGGAGTCAAACATCAAATACTGATCTGTGTGTGTTGGTTTTCTGTAAACCTCTACTTCCAGTTTACCATTCTCCCTGACTTCTACCAAGCAGTCCAAGAAAGCCAGTTTGTTGTTTTGTACCTCTTCCCTTGTAAATTTGATGTTCTGGTCTACCGCATTAATTTGTTCTGTGAAAGCTTGTACTTTATTTTCTGGTGGATTTTAACCCAGGTGTCATCCATATATCTGAACCAGTGGCTGGCTGCTATGCGCTTAAAGGTATTAAGCGCCTGTTTTTCTACCTCCTCCATTTAAAGGTTGGCGACAATGGGTGAAACTGGAGATCCCATAGCACATCTGTGTTTTTGCTTATAGAATGTCTTCAAGAACTAAACTTCAAGTCCTGTTGACCTAATTGAATACAACAGATATACCATGACCTGGATGAATGAGAAACTTCACAAGCATACAAAAACAGGTGTTTCTTCACTCTTAAATCCAACAGAAATTCTTAGTACAGCTGCAGTAACCATCTATTTATTAGCACCGTAAATAACCTGTGCTGAAGTTCCAAATGTTCCTCTTTATACAAATGTAGTTGGTTGCTCTATGGGATGTGTTTGCATTCCTAATTATGTTCCTATATAAATATGTATCATGAAAATGAAACAAAATATTTGAGCCTTGAATCATTCATATTGACTTACCATGGCAGATCCAACACGACTGATTTTAATTGGGTTTCCACGTCCAGAGAGATCCAGCTGAGCTTTATCCATTAGGTAAAGACAAGCATCAAGGATTTGATCTTCAAACTAAAAATAGTTTGCAGAAAATGTCTCTTTAATAATTGTTTCCAAGAAATGTTTTACATTTTATCTATATATTATATCATATTTTAGCTAATAAGTAAGTTTAGGTGCTATTAAAAAAAAACACTGAAGGAAAAAAAAAACCCAGGCTCATAGTGCATGAGATTTCTTGAATTTGTGTAGCTCTGGGATGTTGCAGCAGGATTGCCCAGTGTGCTGTGCTTAGTAAGCTGTTCACCTGTGCTCCTTATATCTGATGAAAGTAAATTATGGGCACAAAAGGCTGTTTGGAGCCAACCTTAATATTATGCCTTGGATGGTGCATGCTGAAGCAGCTTTATCATGGCTCCATTGTTTGTTATATACATAATATATATATTCATGTTGTGGTTTTCTGCCAATTTTTTTACATTTTAGATTATGACAAAGAATAACTGATGGTTCAGACAAGAGAATGCATTTAACTTTATTCTATTCATCCTTGTGTAGAATGAAAAAGAAATTCTACAATGCATCTCACCAATTTTCCATAGAGAACCCTCAACTCAAATTCCACCTTGGAGGAATTATTTTCAATAATAACATTTCCGAGTGTCAGAGCATAATGTTAATTGGATTGTTCTATTTCCTTTTTATTTTGTTTTCTATGTCCTTTGAAATGTTGCCTGACCTCTATTGCACTTTGATCTCATTTTTCTGTCAAGTGAATAGAAGAAAAACTGGACTCAGCTTTTAACTGTCAGTGCTACTGATTGACATAATTCTGTATGGTAGAACAGTAATACAAAGGTTTAAAAACTGGTCATTTGTCAGTTACCTGCTCCCAACCCCGAATTATATATTTTGCACTTTATTACCTGCATTACTAACCATATATTTATGAATTATTATTTTCCCCATTCTGGCAGAGTAAGCTGTGACTGCTGACATCACAACCAATGACTGCTTGCTGTTTCACCTGCTGCCTCCTGTGCACACGCTCATGAATATAAAAAGGTCTTGGAGCTGATAAAGGAGGCAGATATCTTTGCCAGAAAGATACAGAACTTATCATTAAATATCTGGTTGCAAATGCATGTAATAAACTGGGATAAATAGCAGTTGTGGTTGCAGGCAGATAACTGAAAAGTCACCGGTTATTTGTTTTAAGGGTGGGCATGCCATTTAATTGTTCTGCATTTTCTAGATATTAGTCAAAGCCGTGGCCCAACCCAGTAAGATTTCCTGTTTAGGTGGCACTGCTCTGAGAATAGTTATTAAATAGGCAGGACAAGGAAGGAAGATCAAAGCCTCTGTGTGCCCAGAAAGAGGCGAGGTGAAAAGGAAAAACATCTGCAGACAGACTGGCTGGAAAAGGACTGACCTTCAGTCTAGAATACAGTTCAGAACATTAGCTTATCCAAACTTGGGGCTGGATCAGCAATTAAGCAAATAAATCTGTCAGGGCCATGGCTTTAACTAATACACTGCAAAATATAGGGCAATTCAAAAACATTTTATTGCCATCTATACAGCTAGACCTAACTATGATATAACACTTTCAACCCTTTATTTTCAGACACCCAGTACTCACTTGTCCATATTCCCAGCTTCTTTTCTTTATATTATTCACAGTTCCATGGAAAATAACTCCAACATCATTCATGACATATTCTTCAATTTCTTTTTCATCATCCAGATAGACAGAATCTTCTGTGTATGCAATATGAATGATTACACATCTTGTTATGTATGATATGTATATATATATATATATATATATATATATATATATATATATATTATATTATATATATAATATATATATAATCAGTATTTGCTTGGCTTGAGGAAGGCCCAAGACTAGGGACCAAAACGTTGCCTGCACCATGCACAGCTAATAAAAAGCTACTTGTTTGAAAAACCCACTGGACTTTATCTGTGGACGATCGGCCATGCCACACATTGAGAGGAAAAGTAAAAACAAAGAATGAAATGCGCTTTCTGAAGTAAATAACCATTGCACACTTAAAGGGCATGTCCACCCCCAAAACTTAATCCCCCCCACTAATGGCCCCACCATGTAGTGTAGTAATATACCTCACATCCCAGCTCCATAAGGTTCTCCTGTAGTCCCCCCCCCTCCCCCGTCCCCCACCCCCAAAGTCCCAAAAACTGCCCACCAGGAGGATAGCAGAGTCCCTCTCCCTCCCATTTTGCTATCCCTCCCCCTACCATAAAACCTCTTGCCCATATAATAGAATAACTTCCCCCAGCCCCAACCGCAAAAAAATAATTTTAAGAAAGTCCCCAGAACTCTACTTACCTTCCCTCTCTCCCCCGGCATTCTGAGAAGCCGGCAGCTGCGTCCGTGATTGGCTGCCTCTCAGCCAATCACGGACGCGGCTGCCGGTCCCGCCTCCTGCTTGCAGTGTCTTGCAAGCAGAAGGCTGGGCCGGGCGTCGGAGGAGAGAGGGAAGGTAATTAAACATCTGGTCACTTTCTTAAATTAATTTTATAGCGGTTGGGGCTGGGGGACTGTATTCTATTATATGCTAAAAGTTGATAATAAGGGTGGACATGCCCTTTAAGACATTTACAGTACAAAATATAGTTGCATGTTATGGCTCGAACTGTTGATATATACTTCAGCCATTAAAAACATTATGGCCTCCTATTTTTATAAGCTTTGCATTCCTGTAGTTATTTCCTTAATTATATGATTAAACACATTAAATTGGTTTCCTGAGAAAACATTAATCTGAAATTTAAGGATGGCCAAACAGTATTTTTAGACAATTTTTTCAGCTCAATAAGCCTTCCTCAAATTTACTTTATATTCTGCCTTGTATTTGGCCTATGTTTGAAACAAGGTATGAGAACAAATGAGGCTGTATTTTATTTTATAGCAGGCCTGTCTAAATGATGCATGTGAAGTCACCTTCATCTATTAGGTGGTTGAACCTTTTATTATATTTTTATTGAATGGCATATTTACAGCAAATCTTTTCCCATAGACTAATATTTATTTGGTTAAATGGCAGTTGCAGTTTTATGTAGCGCTGTGAAGTTGGATTACTGACAAAAAACACTGACCCATATTACAAGGAAAGATAAATAACATGGTGTCAAGGTAATGAACATAATTCAGATGTGTAGTGTGCCAGGAAACCATTACATTACCAAGCAGTAGAAGCAATTTGACACTCGTTCCAGTTACAGATTATATCAAAATCTGTTTTAATTGCTCTGCATGTTTACAGTTTATATTATATTATAAGCATATACCCTTTTTCTTTTTTATTTCAAAATCTGCCTTAACTGTATGACATAGAATGTATTTTTTATACATATTTTACGGGAGAAATTCCCCTTCCTAACCAAAAATAAAAACCAATATGTAATTAGAATTGTTAAATGAGAACTATGGTTGAAACCTTTTTCTGATTTATAGCCTAGAAACTGCTTATTTAAATATGTCATTATTTAAATAATATGTCACATACCAACATACACCTATGTGAAATAAATAAAATCTACAACCGCTCACTATTACTTTAAACCCCTTCCTTAAAGCATTAAGAGCAATATAATGGGCAGCATTTATAAAGGATTGATATTGGAGTTTTCCCTCTATAGATGATTTTACTGCCACGTGTATTTATAAAGCAGCTACTAAAATAAGGGCATGCTTGTAAAATACTGACCATTATCGATAATTTACGATTGTACCTTTTTTGCGACCATGACGTAAAATAACATCCTTGGCAGTCAATTGCTGACACAGTAATGCCGATAATATCATTATTTAGCAACTACGGTAAAGGTGCGATATTATAGCTATAACAATATCGCTACTTGAGATGGCCGAACTTTGGAAAGTTCGGTCTGTTTTCGAATTTTCAAACTATATGGAAAGTTCGAAAGTTCGAAAACGGACCCATTAAAGTCAATGGGAGTCAAATAGTTTGAAAAGTTTGAATGAAATACAATTAAAATATCAATGGTAACTTAATGTAAATGGCTGTGGGACCTGGGAAATGGTCTGGGGAACATATTCGAATATCCAGGACTTTTGAAAAAGCGTTTTTATTCTCATGCGCGAAACTTTTGAGCTCTCGTGTTCGACCATTAGATAATTATCCCATGAACGACTGGCAGATTCGATAATTTTTTTATTTACTCGCGTATTGTTATAATAGACATTTTACTCGCGGATTGGATATTTATTAGCGAATAGGTATAATAGACATTTTACTTGCGGATTGGATATTTACTCGCGTATAGGTATAATAGACATTGTACTCGCAGATTCGATATTCGATATTTACTTGCGTATAGGTATAATAGACATTTTACTCTCTGATTCGATAATTCGGTATTTACTCGCGTATAGGTATAATAGACATTTTACTCGCGGATTCGATATTTACTAGCGAATAGGTGTAATAGACATTTTACTCGCGGATTCGATACTAGCGTGTAGGTATAATAGACATTTTACTCGCGGATTCGATATTTACTCGCGAATAGGTATAATAGACATTTTACTCGCAGATTTGGTACGAAACAGGTACTCTGTCTGTCTGTCTATCTATCTATTTATCTATCTGTCTATCTCTCTACCCTATCAAGGGTTTCTGGGTTATAAGCCAGGAAAAGTGTGTTTTATATAATTTATAAAGCAAAAAATGAAGAAGAGTGGATTAACATTTTGTATATCCAATATAACAGCAAATATATTTCTAGATAAAAGCAATAGAATTGCGGAAATAGTACTGGAAATTACCTTTAATGGTATTTTCCCCATGCCCCTCCCAAAGAACTTAACCAAAATGGGGACCATAAATACTGGGTCCTCATCAATGGGTTTATCTTGTAACTCATGGACCACTGCATTGAAGTAACAATAACCGGCTTCCCAAGTCCCACTGGCCAACTTTAGCCCGAGGTATGGCCAATTGAAAGGCACACTTTGCTAAAAGTGGGTGCGCCCATTGACCAGATTCCCAACACAAGCCAGGAGGCAGGACTGTGAAAATTGTCTGTCGTAACTGCAACACAGTGTTGCAGGAGTTACAAGGTAAACCTAAGGGTAAAGCTGTATTTAGAGGGAAGAGGGGACAATAGTTTGCAATATTTTTGCACTCCTAAAAGCTGGTACACAAAGTCCAATATTTTTGCCCAACTGACAATTTGGATTGATTATTTGGTTTGTTCTCCCTAGAAATATACGCAATATATCTGACTCGAATAATCACTTCCAGTTCACTACAATTTTAGGCATGAACAGTTATTCTGAAAGATCAAAGATGTCAGTGAATCACTCCAATTTCTGACTGACAAAGTTAGGCATGTGTATGAACCATAACAAGTTACTACATATTTTTGTTTATTATTGACGCGCCAGATTTGTAATTTTACTTAAAAGAAGGATTGTGCTTATATCCAACAGAAAGGAAATGCCCTAGATTAGCATTGATGTTTGTATGGCACTGTAAATAACAGTAAGAAAAAATAAGATAAATTATTAATAGGGTTTCTATATAAACAAATAAACATAATGATGTCATAAAATGATCAGAATACTATCTTTCTTTTGTTATATTGTGCTTTAGTTATGTTTTGTAAATCAGACTCTTACCTTTGCACCATGGATTGAAGAGAATATAAGTATCTGTTTCTGAATTTCTTTTGGTGCGAATAATGCCATAGGGAGTAAGGACAGCTATGAACATACGAAACTTCCCAATGATGCAATCAGGAGCTGATAATATGGTCAAACTGACAGAACCATACTCATTTTTAATCACCTTTGCTCCCCACTTTCCTACTTCCAGTTTATCGACTATTGGAATTGGCATATAGGTCCCTTTGCTCTGCTGTGGGTAACGTCCTAAAAAGAAAAAAGAAAGCTAGATATTTACTAGGAAAAGACTAAATAAAGTGGTCATTAAAGGAGAAATAAACTTAATCCTAATGTGAAAGCTTTTCTCCCCAGAACACCTAAGATTCTTCTCTAGTAAGTTGCATTTAGTACATGTATGTAATAGATTTTGTAACCAAGAAGGCTTCCATGATATTGCCAGTACAAGTCATAGCCCATGTTATCTTCAAAGAGTCACGCCCCCTAACTCTAGGATTCACTGTCTTTAGGCACAGAGTTTCTATCTTCTGTTTATAAATGTACCAATAATCATTGTTGAGTTGCTGGTGGTGCACCATGTTAATGCCATATTTTTAGGAACACACAGCCCAAGAAGTCACAAGTTAAAATGCCCTAGTTAACTCGTGAAACCATACAACATAGTCTACTGCCTGAGTTTATTGCTTTCTTTGTTTATTTATTTTTTTTTGTTTCCATTATGTTTCTAGAAAAATACATCTAACTATTTACATATGTGCAAACAGTTTTTTATTTACCAATCAGAGTGAATATACATTTGCCATATTTTTTCCCCTAAGCCCCAGAGCCTACCTTGGTAGCTTTAAAGTAGCTGATATCTTGTTTGCGTTCAGTTGACTAGTTAGCTCAGCTCGCTCCTGCTTTGTTAGCCTCATTTGCTAGTTCCCGGCTGGTCCGCGCATGCGCGTGAGGCTAACAAAGCAGGAGCAAGCTAACTAGTCAAGTGAACACAAACAAGAAGTCAACCACTTTAAAGCTACTAAAGTAGGCTCCGGAGGGGCTTAGGCAAAAAAAAATATGGCAAATGTATTTTTAAAGCTGCACCTTGCAATTGAGCTGAACTTCATTTTACAGAGCACTTATCCCTTAAGCAACATAATCCAGGTAATAATAGCTAAATATTCAAATTGCATAATCCTCCTTCCCAAAGATGGCCCCAAACACCTCCAAAATATGATTGGTCTAAAAATAAAATCTTACATCTGGTTGGTTTTGGAATTTTGAAACAATATAATTATGTAATTTTGTTTCACTGCTGAGTACAATGCTGGGTTAGCACAAGATCTACAAGGGGCTTGTTCCTTTTTCAGTCCTGTGGGTGGATGGTTGGTGGGTCATATTTTAAGACTTGCATTCTTTAGTCAGATTCAAGAACATCTTATCACAGGTCTTTGACTGACAGCCCTAAATAACTATCTAGTAGTGATTAGATATATAGATAGATAGATAGATAGATAGATAGATAGATAGATAGATACATAGATAGATAGATAGATTATAACATCCTTCCTTTCCATTCATACATGTATTGTCTTCATTATATTTTGGACATTCATCAGTAATAATGATACTGATAGCGTTATGAATCTTACACTGTTATACAAAAATAGCAGATATTGTTGAACACATTGTTCTTGCAGAGACATCAATATAAACCAGATTAAACAAAGCTCTGTAAAATATTATTTTCTCATATCTATAATGAAATAGGAATGCTGATATGTGAAGTACAGATATCTGCAATATATTGAAGCTCAAACTCACTTGTGTGATGCTTTGGAGAACTAACAGGGAGATTCAATAAAAGGTCTTATTGTTTAAAATGGTGCTAATTTAGCCCCAACCAATCAGAACTTATTTAACATTTGAAAGCTAACATCTGATTGGTTGGGGCAAAATTAGCATAATTTTACATTTATTTATTGAATAACCCTGTGAGTCTGTTATAGTTGAAAAAGGCCAATCAATACTATAAAATGAAGTACCATTTTTAAGACTGGTTTAGTCATTAGTGCATAGTGCAATTCATGATAAATTAATTTTAGAACCAACCAATTAAAAGCATGCTTTCCTTTAAGGGCATGTCCACCCCCAAAACTAAAATGTAACCCCCTACTGGCTCCACTGTGTAGTATTCAAAAATCCTTACCTTACACATCAGCTCCTTATGGTTTCTATTGCAGTACCTTTCTAAAGATCAGAAAAGGGAAGAGTAGGAGCTGTCTGTGTGTCATCCAATCCCTGTGAATTCCTTGTCCTCCAGGAGGACATTGGCATGCACAGTGGAATCCCCCTCCCTCCGGATCCGTTTACTCCTGTTCCTTTCTGCATTGTGGGGGGATTTTCTGTATTGTAGGAACACTGCTTTATATTTTTGAAAGATTTTAGAATATTTTATTTTTTAAATTAGTCTGTCACTTGAAGAGCACTGGGATGAGTATTCTTTATTAAGAAATGTCATGAATAATAAGCTATCAAAGCTAACAAATACTATCAAAGTATTTCCCCTATATAACATAGCATTAATTAAAAATAAATGGATGCATGAAAAAAGATACTTTGTAGGACCTGTTTCTGATTAGAGAAAGCACCAAAACTTGGTTTGGCTGTATGTGAGCAATTGGTCTGTATGAAATCATCAATTGTACCCTTTAAGTTTCCTTTGTTGGACTGGTCTTCATCCCGTGGCCAATGGGAAAATGCGCTTTTTGCAGGGTGCTTCTTCCCATTGGTCTTGTTACTGACAGTGACTTAGGAAAGGCATTACACTGGTACTCAGGGGTGAGGACCTAGCAGCTTTGTGGGGAAGAAGATAATTTTCTTTTAATATGCAATCAATTCTTAATAAGAGAAAACTTCTGGGTAACTTTGGTAAAGAGCTTCCAGAAAATATAGAAATGACCAAGTATTTTTATTTTTGAGATATAGATACAAATTAAACAAATCAATTCAATTCAAAGTATTTACATGGAATATCTCAATTTGATGGACACTTGACTATTTAAAGGGCATGTCCACCCCCAAAACTATAATCCCCCCCACTACTGGCCCCACTCTGTATTGTAGTAAAATCCTTACCTTACATCCCAGATCCAAATGGTTCTCCTGTAATCCCCCCCCAGAATTTTGCCATGCACAGAAGAGCCCTCCCTCTCCCTCCCTCTCTCTCCCGTTTTGGTCTCCTTTCCCCCAGCATTAAACCCCCCTTTCCCATATTATAGGTCTTTCTCCCCCAGCCCCAACCATATTAGTATTATTCAAGAAAGTACCCCGATCTTTACTTACCTCTCTCCTTCGCCATTCTGCACTACCGGCAGCCTCGTCAGTGATTGGCTGCCTCTCAGCCAATCACAGACGCGGCTCCCGGTCCGGCCCCCTGCTTGCAGTTCTACAACTATGATATGGGAAAAGTTTTTATAAGGGATGGACATACCCTTTAAAGCCAAATGAACTTTGTAATTACAAACTGGGATGTAATGGGATATACTATTGAAATCAGGGTAAATGATTACTGTTGAGATACAAACCCTATATGCTACACCCTACTTTT
This sequence comes from Hymenochirus boettgeri, assembly GCA_019447015.1. Taxonomy (NCBI): domain Eukaryota; kingdom Metazoa; phylum Chordata; class Amphibia; order Anura; family Pipidae; genus Hymenochirus; species Hymenochirus boettgeri. The sequence continues at coordinate 169,562,636 of CM033474.1, forward strand.
ATTTTACCATTTGTTCTGGGACAAACAGAACTCTCTTCATAAGATGCATTTTATTGTCAAATCATCATAATGACATGGCTGCAACGTTTCGGGAGTGTTGACCCTCCTTCTCAAGCAAACAAACATTATACATGCCATCATGAGGTACATCCTTTTATCTACAACAGATTCAGTCATGTGATATCCGTCCACAAAATAGGTGGTTCGGGTAATTCACATGATATGGGTTTACATAATGATTATGTTACTCATACGATTATCCTATCAATTAATAAATTAGGCACAATATGTTATCAATAGAGATGGGCGAAATTCATAAGTTTTGTTCTGTTTTCGGATTTACGGATCTTAAGAAAAACCTGAAGATCCGAAAATGAAATGTATTTTCAGTTTTCGGTGGTATTTTTTAAGTGTTATCAAACGTTTGGGGTTATTTTCGAGGGTTACCAAAAATAACCTCAAGTAAATGCAAAAGTTTGCTAATGGTAATTGAATTAAAAAAGGTTAGAAGTTAGGACCTTCCAGACTGGGGTTACGTGGTTGGAAGGCTTTTCATTCATGTGATCACAGTAATGTATACTAAAACCCCTTTGTTTATAAAATATGCCAGTGTGCAGATAATATGATATTGTATTGGGCCTAGGAATGTGCATTGATTATCTTTTCTATGTTTTTATTAATGTTTGACCAGATCAGTAGCACTTCTACTAAATGTACTTGTAATTTGTCCTAAGGAGTGCTTCCACAATACTTCTATTGTATATATTTATTAGGAAGCATGGTCAAGCTTCCATGTGGTAATAGCACCCCCAACATTCCCCTTTAATGGGAGGTCCCATGCCTTTAATATAAAGCACTAGGTAGATGGCCTCTTCCCTCATTTTTAAAAAGCCAAAGGGCTGGGGGAAGTGAGAAAGCCTGCTATATTGATCCAGTGTGCAAGTATGAGAAATGCAAAAGTTTGCTAATCATAATTGAAGTAAAAATAGGTTAGAACTTTCCAGACTGGGGTTACCTTAATGTGGTTGGAAGGCTTTTCTTTCATGTGATCACAGTAATGTATACTAAAACCCCTTTGTTTGTAAAGTATGCCAGTGTGCAGATAATATGATATTGTATGGGGCCTAGGAATGTGCATTGATTATCTTTTCTATGTTTCTATTAATGCTTGACCAGATCAGTAGCAAAAAAATAGCAGCAAACTGTATTTTAGCCAAAGGAGTGCTTCCACAATGCTTCTATTGTATATATAGATATATAAATAATTTAAGCTAATCTGGGAGGAGCTCCTCATTGCAATTACTGATTGTCTTAATCTCACATTAGTGTCCTAGGCGTAGGGGGTCATTTTGCTTAATATTAAAGCAGGATGTGCATGTAATTTGGAACAGATGCTAAACCCTAGCCATTATGTTGCCTCTAGGTAAGCTATGAATGATTGGCTAAGCATAAAGAGAATTAAAGGCAATAAAAATGTAATAGTTGTTTGGTATATAAACATATAAACAATTATAATACATTACAGCTAAATAAATAATGTATATTGTAAAATATATTTAGAACACATTTAAACACATGCAACTATACCTGCAACAATCTAATTGTATTATTCTGCAAGGGGGGGAAAAGTCAAAATTTAAGTATTTTTTATTAACAATTTTTAACATTTACAAAATAGACAAAATATAACATAAGGGTAATTGACATAACATACCTACCTACACTAATATCACCAAGCCAAGATTTGTGCAGTACATAGAGGCTCCAAGTTATACCCGTATTAACAATTTAGCCCTATATGCTAAACATAATAACACACCTATGCTATTCTTAGCACTTGATGCAGATATATTTAGAAGCGCTTCTTCCCAAATTTGGTTTTTCAGGGACCTTCCTTAATATATTAAATCTGTATAGAGCCAGTGTAATAACTAAAGGTTATCAATCAACAAAATGTAATTTAACCAGTGGTATCCCCTTTTATTTTAACATTGATTATAGAGAAATTTTCAGAAGTCGTTTCTAAAGTAAAGGTATAAATCTAGAAAAACATTATTACACTATATTATTCTTTGCAAATTATATAATGCTTTCATTAACGAATATCCCTACATCATCATTTAACATTCCTGACTACTTTTCCAAAAATACTGTATCCAATTAGAAAATCAATACAACACAATCTGGAGCACTGCCTGTTCATTTACTTTTTAAACATAAGAACCCTATATCAATTTGCTTGCCATTAAACACATATTTCATATCTTGGAATTGTGATAGCTTCTTCAAAAAAAGTATGAAAAATATTTCCTAAGTTCACATGGAAGACTTTCAAACCCAGAATAGCAATGACAATACTTACCAAACCTAAACATTTGGGTGGCTTAAACTTCCAAAATACAAATCTTTTCTACTAAGCAACAATAATATCCCCATCTTTATAGATATTAGCCAAAATAGTCTGCATGCAAATATAAAGTTATATCACTTAATCTAATCCTTGCCTAAATTTAACAAGTGAAAACGTCTCCCTACTACAAAAAATACAGTTTAAGTTTGGAATCATCTTCTTTATAATAAAACCTCTCAACGAGGATTTCATCCAAATACTTATTTTCAAGCTCTTACACTTGCAATACCTAATCTTAAAGGGCATCTCCTCTGCACTTTGTGAGGCCAAGCCTGTCTGACTCCTTAACAATGGGGCAAAATGCAGTGAGCCTACTCTAACTCAAAGGTTCTGCTACTGTGAAGCATTACCTTTTTGGCCGCTTTTCTATATATGATGCAAATTACAAAAATAAAAGATTAAAGGGGAAGTTTAGTGCAAATACATATACCTTTAAAAAAAGAGCAGTATTTTTTCACCCTAATGACCTTAACCTACCCATTCAGCATTTTGTCTGAGTATACATAAATGCTTCCGAAATACTGACTTCCTGTTTGTAGAACCCCCTAATAGGGACCATTATGAGAGATCTAAGCATGTTTGACCCAAGCCAATCAGTAGGAAATAGCAAGGGGTATGAATTCAACTGATTTTTCAAAATATAAGAGACTATTTAAAATAAATATATAATATAAACTAAGAATTTTGAACATAATGATATTTTCCATTGAACTTTTCCTTTAAAGAGAGGTTTTTTTACCCCTTTTTTGAGGTATGCAACAAGGAATCATTGCCACTTCATGGTGGGCATGATTCCTCTTGTATAAACACCTCTTTTTTAGAAATTCAGGGACAGATTCACAGGCAGATTCTAGAAATATCGAATTTTGGCATTTTCAAAAATTCGTAAATTCTCGAATTTCCAGGATTATTTTTTAATTTTCATTGCATACGCATGTGCAGGAAGTGACTTTATTTCAAGTTCTGGATATTTGGACCTGTTCCCCAGACCATTTCCCAGGTCCCAGAGACATGTACAGTAAGTTACCATTGCCATTTTAATCTTATTTTAGCCAAACTTTTTAAAATATATTTGTCCCCTTTGACTTAAATGGGTCTGTTTTTGAACTTTTAAACTTTTCCTGAAGTTCGAAATTGAACTGAACTTTAGGAAGTTCAGCCATCTCTATTACTGTTCTTGTTTCCCAGGATCCTGCTTTGGTCCCTGTCCCAGTTATCCAGTTACTAGCCCCTTTATTTTCATGTTTTCATTGTCTATCCTTGTCATCTTTTGCCATTCATATCCGTTTTTCTCCTCATCTGCATATATATCTTTTTCATTGGCTTGTATATATATATCTTCATGGTTAGTTTTGTTGGTTGGGTTTGGTTTGGTCACTGTGGTCACATTTTGTTTTGGTTTGCTTTATTGTTAATTAACAGGTTGTAATACACTGATCTCCGGTAGAGATGGCCGAACTTCATAGTCCGGTCCGTTTTTGAACGTTCGAACTTCAGTAAAAGTTCAAAAGTTCGAAAATTCACACATTAAAGTCAATGGAGAGTTATAGTTCGAAAAGTTTGGATAATTTAAGGATAAAGTAGCAATGGTAACTTACTGTAAATGGTTGTGGCACCTGGGAAATTGTCTGGGGAACATGTCACTATCACCAAAACCTGTTTAAACACTTCTTACTTTATGAATGGGCAATTGAACCATAAATTCGAGGGTTATTGAAAACAAATGATAAATTCGAAGGTTACCGAAAGTCGAAGGCTACATTTGAGGGCTAGCAAATGATACATTCTAGGGTTAGCCAAAACGATCTATGCATTCGAGGGTTACTGAAAACGAATAATACTTTCGAGGGTTACCGAACGATATATTCTAGGGTTAGCGAACGGCTTGTGAATTTAATAATTATCAATTTTTTCGAAAATACAACTGGAGTCCGAAAAAACAAACTAGTTCGAGCCTGAACTAGTTCAAATAGCTTGAGTTCGTCCAAACTCATAAAGTTAGGCCTGAACTCAGGTTCAAGTTTGGTTTTGTATCCATCACTAGTCTCTGGCTTTCAGTCTGTTCCTCCTACCAGCTGCTTGGCAGCCTGGAGCATTACAGTTTTATGTAAAGGTTTCCCAAGTTGGGTTTCTGAACTGCTGATTTTATTCTGATGGAACTTTGTGAACTTTCAGAACATTTTGAACAAAATTTTTTGATCTGTCGATATCAGGATTTTCATTGAATTTACTATCACAGTTTGTCTAAAATCACCAATCACAGCAATTTTTGAGCAGTGCCAGTCCTTGGGTATAAAAGACAGCATTCCAGGCACCATTTTGTCAGTGTGTTGGAGAGAGTTTAGTAGAAGATATTTAGTAGGATCAGTGTGGGAATTTCAGCGTTACAAGTTGTTAACCCACACACACCAGGTTTTTTTTAGGTTTGTTTTTTTTAGGTTTGTTTTTTTTTAGGTTTTTTTAATGCACCTTTAACAATCATAATTTTTACACACACAAAAGTACATTTACATTAGTGATCGTACAATTAGTAAGATTGCCTATACAGTACAATTGCGTTACTTTACTGAATGCTATTATATGCCCATCCGTGCCCCAAATGTACGACCGCAGACTTCTATGATAACCTGTGGTATTGGAAGTTACCAATACTGTGGGTTATTAGATATGGCCCACTAGCCTACGCAATGCATGGTTTAAATGTTCCCGCTCTTCTCTTACTCACTTATATATAAAATATTTCTGATTGTATGGTCCCTGGTAGGGGACTTTTATTGGAAGAACATAAATATTGTAGAGGAAGAAAGATATTGGTTTTGTAGATGCTGTTTAAAGAGAAATAAGATTTGCTATTGGTCACATGGCCAATTTTAGATTGCACTGCCAGAGGCTGTTTTAATGATAATAAAGAGACAATATTGACTGATTAGCATGCCTTTAAAAAAATGGATAACCCTATTGTACGTGCTCTGTGACAGGGTACTGTCCCTGCTAATTCTTGACATTTTTATATATTCCTATTCAATAATTAATGCAAATAGGTTCGGAAATTACAGAATAAGCCTTAAATTTTCTGCCATATTGTGTTTCATTTGTGGGTAATGTAGAGATTCCTTGTGGAGCATTAGATAACAATTATCATCAAGATCTAATTACTATGGAATCCAATCTCTTGGGTTAAGAAGCCCCTTGTTGACTGGGAAAAATAGCAGTTGGGATTGCAGGCAGATAACTGATAAGTCACCATTTTTTGGTGTCAGGCTTACCTGTAAATAACAAAGGCTAAATCTCCCTCTGTGTGTTTATATTGTGAGTGTTTTTTAACCTGTTTTTTTTGCCAGGGCTGTTAGCATCAAGACAGCTGTGTAAACTGTATAGTCTCTGACATGTCTTTTTTCTGTATTTTATTTGTTTTCTCTAAACCAAAGGCCTTAGGGTACAACAAAAATATTTTTTTCAGACAGAGGACAAATGCACACTATTGTAAAAGCTTATTGCCTGTTGCAGGTGTGATGCTGGGTAATGATTTGACATTTTTTACAGTCAGTTAGATAAATGCAGTTGGTTAACAGAAGACAATGCCATTTATGTTAAATTATAACTGATGAACTGCAACAGCTAAATTATTTATGTCCATTTTAAGAAGAGAGACCGATAGCTTAATTACTAATTTAATGACATGATTTCCTCACTATTATATAGCCAATTATGACATGATTGCAAATCTATCTGATAATACGTGGTTTACCTACATAAATCAATAAAATAACTTAATATAACAGGTTTTCATTTTACTACTCAATATCAAATCTGATTTTGCATATAGATTTTTCAATTAAATAAAGCAACAAAATGCAATATTATCTTCCTCTCATAAAGCAAAAGTATCTTTTCTGAAATGGAATCTTTCAGTTAATGTTTAATTCTAAAATAAATGATGGTATTAAGATATCAAAGGACTACAGGAGGTCAGGTTTCTACAAGCATTTTATGAGCTAAATGAACAAAATAGAAACTTAATACCCACTTACCTAACTGTGTTGTTCAGATTGTTGCATCTAAAACATATTATCTATTTCGTACAAGTAATTTACACAGTAACAAACTGCTAAAAAAAATCACAAGACATACTAAATTATAAAGACGATAAGGGGTTTGATGCAAAGCTTTAAATGATATATTATTTTAAACAATTCCGTTAAGATAATTTACATCAGTGGTCGAAATGTCTCAGGTTATTGCTAACATTCTTCTTAGTATGAAAATAAATGAGGCCGACTAGCACACTGAAATCTCTTTTAACGAATGGACATAAGTGAGGAAGTGGACTATGCTACTACCAGTGAACCTAGAAACATAAGTCAAATAATAATGTCAAATAATCATTTCAAATATTGAACTGTTTATAAAGAAATCTAAACTATATATCTAGATATAAAATTCAATTCAACGTGGTTTTGATTTATGTAAAACAATTTTGGTGGCGAATTTGGACAAACATGCAGAACTAACTTTCATCTTTATCACATTGCTTTCAATTAATCTCCATGCAATGTTGCCTGCTTAAATAAATGACATCACTTAATAAAATGATCACTTCAAACTGAACCCAATACCTTACTGTTTCCTGGAGTTTCACTAAATACTTTCCTTTAAAGGGCAGGTCCACACCACAAAACATTTTAAATTTGCACTCACATTTTGCAAAAGTAAATATATAATTAAATTGGATATATACTTGAAAGATCTTCATAAAACTTTATAGAAGTATTGCAATTTCTGGACAGTTACCTAAATTCATTTGGGGCTTTCAGTTTTTCTTGTGCATTGAAAAAGCTATGTTTTTAGTCTACTGTTTGCTAAACTTACCAATGACGTATTCTACCCAAAACCGGTCTTTTTCTGGGTTGTAAGGACGGTTGAAGTCAATCTGAATATTGAAAGTTTGTCCCCGACGAATTATAAGGTTATTATTGTAGTATCTATTGGTGTGATGTTCTCGCTTATTAATTTCATTTACCTTCTTGAACAGATGAACATTTTGTACTTCTAAATAATCTGTAGAAGACAAAATAATTTTAAAAATATATCAAGAGTTAATAAACATTTACTTACATAGATACATTTTGCATTCATATAGACTGTATTTTTAATATTAGAAATGACTTGAGCAGTCAACTCTATGGTAAGAGCATGTTTATTTCCTGCCAAATGTATGTTTGAATGCTACATTTATGATAATAATATAACAGGTGACAAATCCCAGTTTCGAAATTAACCTGGTTTTGATTAAAAAAACTGACAGCTTGGATTCAATTCTGAAGGATTTTTTGGAATTTTCAAAACTCTGAACTTTTCTCAGAAAATGTAAACATTTTGAAAATTCCTATTGAAATTTGCAGTCGAAAAACTGGCTTTGAATCAGATTTTTGGAGCTTTGTTAAGTTCTACAGAACTGCTGTCTGAACAAAGATCGCCAGTTTTATTCATCTCTAATCCTAACCATGATCCATTTATGGATCACACTCTCTCATGTCCTACCCACTCTCCTATGCAGTAGGAACACAAATCCTGCCAGAGGCTAGCACCTTAAAAGTACATGAGGAAGATAGATATAAAATTGATCTATACTGAAAAAAAATATATTTAAAATTGACCATTGCTGGAATCAATAATTGTTCCCAAACACTATTGTACCCTTTTCCCCTTTTTGATCTGCCCCCTATTTCTTTAGATATCCAACCTAAAACATCTTATATTTCAGCTGTCAATCAAGTACCTTGCTATCATAAACTATTCTTCTGTAAGCAGCTGGAATGATGACAGACAGACAAGAAGATTCAATAAAAGTTCTTTTTGTTAAAAATGGTCCTAATTTTGCCCCAACCAATTAGATGTTATCTTTCAAATGTTAAATAGGATCTGATTGGTTGGGGCAAAATTAGCACCATGTTTAACAATAATAACTTTTATTGAATCTCCCTGATAGTTTTGACAGTTGGAATGCTGTATGCTGTGTGCGGTGGGGGGGAAGAGGCAGGTCAGATTGAAGTAGGAGTGGTTAAAAGAGAGAAGGTCGATACTGGTCCTTAGCAAAACATGTACTGGATTGAAGGCCTGCAGCAACACACACACACCTCATAGTTAGTGCGACATTTTTAATTATAGATTAAGATAAGGGGAAAGTAATTTTTTAGTATGTTATTATTCTTTTGCAACACTGCCTTGCAAAATCTTTTTGGGGTACTTTTGCATGTGTTTCCCTACTATATAGAAAATATTTTATTTTTTCAGTGTAACAGATATAAAGGATTCTTTCCCTAGAAATTGCTTCGCTGCACAGGCTAAAATTCCAAGCAAGGCATTACTAAATATTGAATGGATTTCAACAACTACAGTGTATATGCACATCAGTCCTCAGGGATTGTGAGAAAGGAGGCATTTAAGTTCCATTTGACATTGAATACATGCTAAATGTTTGAGTTTTGTGGCATTTAATTGATTGCTAATTAGAAACAGAAACATGATGGCCATCTGATACATACAAATATCTCCACTGAGAGGTCACATACGAATGTATAAAGAAAATTTTTCAACAATTAAACCAGTAATTGGTGGTAATGGGGTTTTCCAGCCTCATGGTTACCATATTAGAGATCAAAGCAAAACTACATTAAAATATTAGCTTATCAATATGACAAAACTTTAATTTCCAATAGACTTATTATACTAAGTAGAGAAAAACAATATTTTTTATAATTTATCCAATTATGCAAATATTGGCCAGAGGAGAAGATGACCAGAGGGTTGGAGGAGATTGTACACGAGTCCTCTGTACACGAGTCCTCTGGTGGGGCCTACTAGTGAACTGTGTACCAGAGAGTTCATTATGTGGCACTGTAAACTATTTAAACAAAATAATTATATACCCAAGCTTTCGCCATTTATCCAATGTACACAGACCTACTTTTTTCAGCAACAAAAGTGAGGATGTGAAAAATGCACCAATTGGGCCTAATTAGCCATTTTCCCATTTTGTCATGGGAATTGTTGATGTGTCTCAGGTGTGTTTGGGAAGCAGGTGGTTTAAATTTGTTGTTTTAACTCTCACACTTTCACATACTGGTCACTGGAAGTTGAACATGGAATCCCTAAGGATCCGGGGGGTGGGGGGGGTGGGGGGGAGATAGTAATCCCTTCTCTACATAAAGAAGGCCTAGGCATTCAGAAGACTGCCAACACCCTGAAACTGTGCTGCAGCACGGAGGACAAGACCATACAGGAGTTTAACAGGACAGGTTTGGCCTGCAGACCACTGTCTTGGCCCTCCAGAGTCAGTGGTCGGACCTTAAGAGGCAGAGGCCTCATTTACGAGATTACCATTAAAATACCATTGAGGTACTTTACTACTGCATGGTATTCTACGACCTAACATTCATTAATTAAAAAACGTTTGGCGTAAATGTACGACCAAGGATTTCATAAATTAACTACAGAACAGGATTTGCATCCGCGATCTGGCTATCTCTAGTGGTTAGCACTGATGTCTTGCAGCGCTGTCCTGAGTTTGATTCCACCCTTGGACACATCTGCATGGAGTTTGTATGTTCTTCCGGTGCTTGTGTGGGTTTCCTCTGTGTACTCCGGTTTCCCCCACAATCATAAAGACTTACTGATAGGTTGCATGTGTTAAATAAAATGTGCTTAGATTGTAAGCTCTTCGGGACAGGGCCTGATGTGAATATAATTGTAAAGCACCACAGAAGATGTTGGCGCTATTTAAATCCTCAATAATAATAATAATAATATGCTGGAAAAATTAGTAGAAATTTATGAGTAACACAAATACTGTAGGTAGTCTTTGAAAAACTCATTGACAAAGAAAAGGGAGAAATTTGTTACATGAACATTTTCTCTACTTGAAAAGGCCCTCTTTAGGTTCTTGTAATATCTAATGACATAAAACATACTATAGATATGAAGGTAACTGGAAGCTTAGGGAATAGTGACCAGGAAATACTGCCTTTTAATGTGTACTGGGCTAACAAATATTTTTATTTTCAAAAAAAGCAAATTTTCCCTGGATAAAAATAGCACTTAAGAATTTCTAAATTGATAGCCATGGGAAATAAATGTCAAAAATAAATAGTCCACACCTACAGTATGTGGCTTAATTCTGATGAAAAGAGGGGAATGGAAAGGAAAATAATGGCATTTAAAATCTTAAAGACAGAGGGAGCAGAACAGGTATTTTAGGAACTAAAAAACTGTAACAAGAATTCCAAGAAAGCAATTATGTTAATTAATATAAATAATGAAGTAAGGATAGCTGAAAAAAGCAAGACAAACCCTAAACATTTTTTAAAATGGTATGTCCACCCCCAAAAATTTGTTTAATATGTGGCAGGAAATGGGCACAAACCTCGCCCACATGAGGTTTATATATCTAAAAGCTCTTCTCAAATGTACATACCAGCCCTCGTTCCCTCGCTGCCTTCTGCCTGTCTTCCATGCCTTTTCCATGCACAGAACACAAGCAGAACAAGCTCGACTGGCATCCGCTTTGAAAAAAGTTATGAAAAAAAAAATGTAATTCCAATATTCAGGCCATAGATGACTAATGTATAAGCCAAGCAAATTAAGCCAAGCAAAGTTCTGTTTGGGCTTGGCTGGCATATTTGTACATGGATAGAAAATTGGTTAAACGATCGGATACATATTAGTTTATAATGGTGCTTGGTCAATGTGGACTAAAGTTCTAAGTGGTTTGTCACAGGGCTCTGTGTTGGGGCTACTTCTATTTAATCTGTTAATTCATATGTATTGTCAGCAAGGTCTCTGTTTTTGCGGAAGACACAAAACTTTGTCAACCAAATGTTGCAGGCTGATCAAGAAAAAATGTCACATTAGGCTGTTAAGTTGCATATGAGATTCAATGTAGATAAATGCAAGGTGATGCATTTTGGGATTAAAAATCCTTGTGCTGTCTCTACTATAAATAGCTCTGTGTTAAGTGAATCCCTGTTGAAAAAGTATCTTGGAATTTTGATTGATAACAAACGTATTGCTAGGTGGCAACAGCTAATGCCATCAAGCTATTATCTTGCCTAAAGAGGGGTATGGATTCAAAGGAGAAAAATATTATTTTCCCTCTTTTCAAAGCACGGTAAGGCCGTGAAGTTTTGGAATCCTGTGTACAAAAGTACAACATGGAAATGGAAAAGGTTCAGAGATGGGCAAATAAATTAATATGGGGACTAGGGGAGCTTGAATATGAAGACAGATTGGATGAGTTACAATTACCGGTATTCACATTAGAGAAAAGGGGCTTGTGTGGGGATCTGATCACTGTGTATAAATACATTAATGGGCATTAATGTATTTATACACAGTATAATAATAATAATCTGGAGCATTTTCCACCAAAAGAACATGTCATAGGACATGCAGACATCTTTTCCACAGCCTCTTTCACAGCTTTACTTACTTCCCTGCCGTTATACTTTTTCCACTTATTAAAAAGTATGTGTTTCAGAGCATCATTATGCAATGTTTTTTTTTCTTTGAAATAACATCCCTATAACTACTACAAGAATTATTTTATCATAGTGTCCAATTCAGCTATGGATCATTTCTGAATGCTCCAAAAACACTATTCATTAAATTCAACTATTTATTAATTCGTTTTTACAGTATAGGAAAAAAACTATACTATTTTCATATTGATCAAAAATGTAATCAATTAACAAGATACCTTAATTATTTTAATTGCAGCAGACTATTACTGATAGGTTTCTTTTTGTTACTATTGTAGAATAGAATTTATACCTTTAAGTGAATTCCCCACTGCGGTGTATTGTGATTAGAACATATTTTACTAAAGCTCCATTTGCTATTAATAGAAAAGTCTTCTGCAGTTTACCTTTCATATTAACACCTCTAGGTACAATACCAAAGAGTTCCAAAGAGGGAACCTCATCTTCATCTGCATTAGAGATATTTGGTGGGAGAGAACTACGCCCTGTGTGGTCTGGAACTGTAGACCTTTTCTTCTCTTTATTTTTCTCTTTTTCTGCAGACATGGTGACAAAATCTGAAAAAACAAATAAATGTTATGTTACCAAATATATTTGGATTGTGGTTGTAGATGTATTTGAACATTCCATGTAAATACAGACAGGGGAATTTACTCCTTTCGTGGCATCATGCTAATCACTTCAATATCGGTTCGTGCGACTTGAAAGGGCTACTATACTCACTCAAGGGTCCAATCCCCAAACATGAACATTCTGAGGATTCACTATCACTTTCTAAATGACCAACACACACAATTTTAAAATAAAAGTTATAAAATAAAATCACAATAATAAACATTTCTAAAGCATAATTTATTTTCTATGCATTTAGATAAAACATAGTTTTATAGCATAGGGTGTCAATTCTGTAGTTCTCCACATGGTCACAAACACAAAAACAGATTCCTAATTCCACAGATACAGCTACAAACACCCACTGATATACCAACCATCACATCCAACCTATCTTTATGTTTTCATGGTAACCAAACCTAAATCTTCAAATAAGTAATTTTTTTAGTCTAAAGCACAAAAACATACCCCCAAGCACGCACAAGTATACAAACCCACTGATACACCGCCACATCAACCTACCCTTCTGTTTTCATGGCAACCATACCTATATCATCAAATAAGTTAATTTTATGGTCATAAATGCTAAAACATACCCCGTACCACCACAGATGCATGTACACACACCTACTGATGCACCCCAACATCCATCCTCTCCCCTCCTTTTTTATGGCAACTATACCTAAATCATCAAATAAGTTAACTTTATGGTTGTAAATGCAAAAACATACCCACTAACACCACACAGATACAGGCACATAAACCCACTGATACCCTGAACACCCACCCTTATGTTTACATGGCAACCATTCACACAATCATCAAAAATATACATTTTTAATCAGAATGAATGATGAAATTTAAATGTCCTCTTTTATCTCCTTCATTGCCATAGTAACATTATTGAGTTTTAAAACCTGCAGCACACAGACACACACATTTCCTTCCAAAGTGTAGCCTTTCCAACTAAACTCAATGTTTATACTTAAACATTCCCTTTCTAGTTGTACTACTACATCATAAAATAATGCATGGCAGTCAATGGTACCATAACATGTTATATCGGTATTTTGCACAACATAAAATACTGTTACATTTGTAATTACCAGTACCAGAGATATCTGTCGACCATGATAAAGGACCCTATTATAATTTAGCCATATTGCTCCTTATATATACTACATCTATGATCTGTGAATTGAAGACATACTAGATCTAAAAAGCTAGTTAGATATATAGATTTTCATATAAAACAAATGTTTGTACAGTATGTGCTAGCAAGCAATATATGTTATAAGATTGGTTCACATATTGCTTGTGTTTAAATCTTTCAAAGCTAATAAAAATCTAATATGAACAGCCTTTTGATTGTAAATATTGTCACGTACCTCTTGGCATCATAGAGAATCAAAAGCTAAAAAAGTAAACATGGAGAAAGTGTAGCTTAACTTCAGGGGTTTTTCCATGTTTTTTGATTAATTACATGTACTGTTTAGGAGATGTTTATGTGCATTCAGAGACGGGAGTTCAGCACAAAAGTTAATATACATTATCCAAAAAAAAAAAAGACATCAGACATCTTCCAAATTAATGACTTTCCTGATTATCCATATCTCTGAGGTCATGGTGGAATTTTCTCTCCTAGTAAACTCAGGTTTTATAAAACAAGAACATTTGTTTGGAACCTTGCCCATGATTGAACACCAACATGCTTCTCACACTTCAACCACATCAAACAAAATACAAATTCTTGATTTGGCTGAATACAAGGAAAGGGTCAGTGTTTTACCAATCCTTCTTGCTTAAATGATATAGAATACGAAGTTTCACAAAGTGCAAAGCTTTTTAGGTTCAGTATCCAAACCAGTGCAAAACTATGATTTCATGCTGTAATGGTGACATTCTTGAAAAATTGAACACTGGCACATTATATTAAATTATATAGCACAAGAAGTTGAACAAAGTACAATGGTTTGTATGGTCAGAATCCAAAACGGAGCTACTGATGTCATAGTGACAAGCCCTGAGACTTTTGAAAGCTATTAAAAGTAGTTGAACAAAGTTTAATGCTTTTAGGGTCAGAATCCAAAAGAAGGCCAAGTTATGAGGCTATAATAATGTCATAGTGATATCAAAAATATTGAACCCTGACTAATTTGAAAGCTAATACATAGCATAGAACAAGAAGTTGCACAAAGTGTAATGCATTTATAGTCAAATTAAAAAACAAAGAGGAATGATGATTTGATGCTGATGTCATAATGACATCAATGTATTTTGATATTTTTGAAAGCTATTAAGGCTTGGTACACACGGGTCAATTGTGATTCTTTCTTTTAATCAGAAAAAAGATATTTCAGCCCATTGGAGATTGGACAGTTGGCGGAAATGTACCAACAGGTCCAATCAATTTTTTATCCCACTTGAATGAAAATTTGAGAGAGGTGTGTTGGCTGCGCTGTACAATTTCATCAATGTTATTGTCGTGTCCCATGTGTACTTAGCCTAACTGAACTATACTGGACAAGATGGATTGTCTTCTGCTCAGGGTCCAAAAAAAAAAAGGAAAACTAGCCAGATGTAGAAGACATTATGCAAACAGTTTCTAATTGTTGACCAGTGACTACTAGAGATGTACTTTGGGTTCTAATAGAACCCAGTTTCGATTCGAATCCGGCGGTTTCAAAGTCCCGATGAAACTTTCGGAACTCCCGGATTTTTCGAAACTCGAATTTTCCGAGTTTTCAATTTTTATCGTAAATTCGATAATTATCGAAATCGAAAGTAGATGATTATCGAAATCGAAGTGGAAACAAAGTGTATCGTAAGTGGGGATCAATTTTGGTAACCCTCGATAATTGTACGAATCCAGGTAACCCTCGAAATCGTAAGTCCATCAACCCTCGAAAAGTAGCGATCGATTTCGGTAACCCTCGAATGTTTGTGCCAATTTCACCAACCCTCGAATGTACAAGCTGATTTCGGTAACCCTCGTATTTGTGATATCGGTAACCCTCAAAAGTAATGCCTATATGACATGAGCAGAGGCAATTTAAAATCATGGGATATGCCCTAGAAAGGATTTCCCAATGATGTTTCACTATTTTGGTAACTGACAGGTTACATGTGTCAAAATCAGATACAAATGCTCATCTGTCTCTCTGAGCAAGCCAAAAATGTCTGAGAGGAAGCCTCAGAGGCGGAAACAATTTCCCTCCCTGCACTGCTCCTGGTGGCCAGTTTTTTTTACTTTGGCATTACAGGAGAACCATTTGGAGCTAGGATGGTAAGGATTTTATTACACTACACAGTGGAGCCAGTAGTGGATTACATTCTAGTTTTTTTATTAAAAAAAAGTTGTAAAAATTGTTTCTTGTTCTTAAAGATATAATGTAAAATGGGGGCCAATTTACCCAGACTCACTGGGCAAATATATGGAGTTAAAGTCACACTAACCGGTTCGCTACCAGCTACCTACTCGTGATTAAATATCACATTTGTGCTAGTTTTAGTGCTAGATTTTAACGCCAGCTAATAGCCGTTGTTAAAATCCCGCAGTGGGTAAATCCCTTACCGGAATTTACCCACATTTGCAATCACAACATTGAATTGCGAAAGCAGCATTTACCCAGAGCGATAGCGGCTGATGTAGCTTGAAATGTAGTTTTACAGTTGTGTAGACCATTAAGCTTTGCTTAACACTATCATCACATACCGGTACAATAAACAGCAATAACAATTAATGATAGGCAATGAACAAAAAAATCACACTCCAACCCTTCACAAATAAAGGCAAATATGCCTACTGATGCACCCTACCTAACCTCCTGTCTCCATGCCAACGATATCTATATTATATCACAAAAGAAAATGAGGTAATGTAAGGAACAAAATACCCTTCAACACAACCTCACACAAATACAGGTACTCTCCCCTACTGATACAGGCCTACAGCCAAACCACCAATTTTCCCCATGGAAACAATACCTAACTTAAAGTTAGTATTATGGTTATAAACACAAAAATATACCCCACACAGACACAGCTACAAACACATATCTACTATTGTACCCCCTACACCTCCCTACCCTTCACAGCTCTCTGGATCTTTCCTAATGAATTTCCCTTTACAATCCTTCCTATTTCCCTATAAGAGAAAGAGGAGGGAGGGTAAAAGTGGTGAAGATGTCAGCCATGGCATAAGTAGCATCTTTGATAGCTCCCCACTCCTCTTCTACTGCTAAAAGGTAAGAGTAGTGCCTACTACTTCCCAGAATACTATAGAATTCAAATTTTTTTTAAAAAAAGGTTTATTTTGTTGATTATATATGCTATCTCTTTTGCTCCTCCTTTCCCTTAAATTAATTAAGGGCTTTATTAAAAAGTTTAATGTGGATTTTAACCTCATTTAAGCTATTGTTACGGCATCTCCCCCTGCATGTTTTGTTCACTATATGCTATTAATTAGAAACAGCCAATCAGAGATATATCTAATTGGTTGCTGCACACTGTTAGCACAAGCAAACTTTTTAACCTTTTATTGTCTCAGCCCTGCATGCTCAACATGGAAAATAAAAAGGATCAAAAATAAAAAGGCACAAGTTTTTGAGGCCTCTAAGGTATCATAGGGTTTGTTTAGTGTAATTAAAGGACAACTATACTGTAAAAATTAATTTTTTTAAAATGAAAAGCACCTGGGGCAAGGAGAAAGGATTGATTATTCCCACCTCCCATTTTTTTTAGCTGAGGAGCTACAGCACATACATCTGCCATTTAATAGGCCATTTAATAGTAAAGATAATGCTGAAGCATTCAGGAAGACTGTCAGAAGCACTTTTCTTTGTCTGGCTGCTCCTCAAAGAAGCAACAATCCTACCTCCCTGCCTCAGGCACTTTTTATTTTAACTGTTTTTTAAAAAAAACTTTATACACACTATAGTTTCCCTTTAAGTACATACAAAGTGGAAAATATCAGTGTTGTTCTGCAAAAATAAAATAGTGTTTCTTAATATATTTATACAGTGTCAATAGTGTTTTGTTAATAAGTGGAGTCACTCAAATAAGTTAATACGTTAATCAGCTACTGTTAATATCCCTGGCAGATGGCGCTTTATCTGCCGAAATGGTTGTGCGTTCGGAGATCTGCCAAGTCGGTCGTTCACCAATCACTGAACGAACAACTGTTTCGGCTGATAAAGTGCCTACACATGGCGGGTCGGGACCCACGATCGCACGTGTGTACAAACCTTAAGTGTTGAATGGAAGGTATTCTAGGTGAGATTTGCTGCATTAATTTTCCCTGTGGCAAAGCTTATTATAATTGTTACTAATGACAGCTATTTAATACAATTACAGGGATAAGAGAAGAGATTAGTGCCCACCTCATGATGCAATCCCCAGCTTTTTATATGTATTGTGCTGCAAATAAATGAAAAATAAATGTGCCTAATTTGATTATTGACATTTAAATACTGTACATTAATGGTCACTTGTATACTATAAACCTACTAGCAAGGTGCTAATTAACATTTTACTTTAACCAGTGAGATCACAATCCTTTTGCAGTACATATTTATGAGTTATTAATGCTATTACACAACAACAATTTCCTATAGATTAACACTTCATATAAGGGCATAATATTGTCTTAAAATTAAACTGTACAAGGTATACACTAAGAGGTAAAATATTTAATAAACAAAAAAACATTACTTGCCAGTTGCCATTTAAACTGGAAGGAAATTACCTGCACAACCAATAGAAATTTGCTGGTAATATATTTAAGTAAGACTACGTCCCCTTCCCTTTGTTTTGTCTATGCCCATTCCCCCTATTCCCCAGTCTTTGCATACTCTGTAATTATTAAAAGTTAAAATGGCCATACCGATCCTTCCTTAGTTTGCTTGCAGTAATTCCTTTCTTTCCTTTAGCTCTTACACTGCCCATGTAACATGAAATCTTTTTTTTCTTAAAGTTCTCTCCACCTCATTGAATGTGGCACTTTCATTGGTGGTTCAACTTTTTCCACTCCTTCCATTGCTTGTGTATAATTATTAGCAGATTCCACTCCGGCTTTCAAAATAGTTTTATTTGCTAATTGTTCACTGGCAGAAAAGAGGAAACAGATGACAATTGTTGTGCAAAGAACAAGAGAAGTATTTTTTAGCTGGCAAAGAGTCACATTTAGCATGTGTGTGAAAAATAAATAACTGATATTATCCCTGAATTCTTTTAACTAATGAAGTTGGATTTGGGAGTTAAAAGTTTTTTCATAGTTGCCTACACCTCCCACACGTAAGGAAGCCTAGGCAGCATAGGTTCTTAAAGAAAAAATACATTGTATGCAATAAATGTTTTAAATGCAGCACTGCACACTACAGTACATGTATGGGCTGCCTATGTTTAAAGGTCAGGCACAAAAACTTTAAATAAATTGTAGGGATCAGTTTGTACTATAACATCTTGATTGCTTTTCTCTGGGTTGAAATTAAAGTTTGTTTATAAAAGGCTCTGAATAAACGCACAGGGGGCATGACAGAGATGTAGACATGACATGACAATGAGCATAACTGGGTGTGTCAAATCGGAACTACGCCCGTGGCCTGGACAGAGCATGGGGTGCTTCTAGTGGGGTCCCCAGCATGGGCCAGGTTGGGCAAGCCTATGGAAGGACTTGCTCTGACACTGCTGTCACAAATCACAATCTTCTAGCCAGCTTAACATTCTGCTGAAGCAAAGATTCTCCTGCAACATTCTATCTTTTAGGTCAGGTTCAACATCTGAAGTAAACAATCCAATGTTGTTATTACTGGCAGTTCTGGGAGGAGGGAGTGTAAGTTCATAGGCTGGGTACACACCATCAGATATGTCCGTCAAACCGACTGATAAAGTGATGTGTATAGGTTGGCCGGCTGGAAAAGTCTGATGGTGTGTATGGCCACCTGCGAACTCATTTGCCTGCCCGTTCCCTATGGGACCACATGATCGTTACACAAACTGTTGGACTCGGCCACTATTGCTGCGAATGACAGACATTTATCCTGGCCCAACACTCGCTAGTCGCTAGTAACTAGTAGTGTAATGGTGGCCATAGACACAACAATCTAAGTCGTACAATATCGGCATCTCATCGGATATGTACAATTGCCCAAAGATTGCACAAAATTTTTTACTATCCGCTAAGTTTTGGAGCATCTTTGGCCCCCATTAGGCAGAGGTCACACTGTGAAGGACAGAAACGCACGCACATTACCGTCGGTTTGTGATGTGATCCACGCAATTTAGCGTAATCGTAGGGCATGCGCTTTTGAGAAAAAATGGTGACTCAGACCTGAGTGTTCTGGTCATAAAGGATTCTGGGATAGCACAGAGGATTATCATATACATAAGATGGGATACAATAAAAAGTGCAAAACTTAGCCCATTTTATCAATATGCCAAAATGAATTAGATGTGAATCAAGTGCAGCAAGTCTGCAACAGCAGCAATGTCCCTTTATGCAAAATTCTAGCAGAACATACAACTAGAATGAAGTGTTGTTAATTTACACATGTGACACTATGATGTGTTTTTATTAAGGAAGTTAAAATCCACCTTATATTGATTGATAAGCGTTTCTAATAACTTTTATTTCCCCGGCATGTTTGTTCAGTTTCACATTTTCCATTATCAAATGAAATAAAGAAGTTTACAGACGAATCTTATGAAAAATAATCAGGCAATTAAAACTTTTTGATTAAAATGTTAATGTATTGCTCTTTTTTGTTATATTATTACACAACAGAGAAGATCATTATCATTTTTCTTTACTATTGCAGGATAAAAGAGAACTGGCATTTTCACCACCGGAATGTTGAACCATAAATTCTCTGGCATAGGAATTTAGCACAAGGCGGCTACAGTAGTTTAGCAAAATAGAAATTGGATTGGAATAGTTTATGGCCAAATTCTGACCATAGAATTCTGACACAGATGGTGAAAATCACAATTACTAATGTGCGTTACCGTGCCATATCAGTATTTTGGCGATATTTTATGACAGCCATGCTAAATACTGATGCCATTGTTAAATAACAACACTACACTGTATTTTACAACTGTGGTAAACGCACATTTTTTTTATGAGACACTGCCCCTGTTTAGGGAATCTATTGGTAAAGGCTTGATGACTAAACATCATTAGCATACTATCTAAACTAGTTGGTTGGTTTATCAGGCATGTTTGTCAATGGCAGGCTGATAATAACACCAGGAGCTGGAAATGAAAGGGTCCCTCCCTGTTGCTGCCTGGTAAGGCTGGGTATCTGTGTATAATTTTATATCACTGCAATGGACAGTTAATATATTATACAATAGGCTTTTCCAATGAGGAGCTTTCTACATAGTGAACTATCCCTATTACTAATTTTAATGACTGATTGAATAAGGTGGTCACCCACCCCTTTTGTTGAACCATTAAAAACTTCCTATTAACCCCTCCAATCCTAATTTGATCTAATAACGTTCCCCCACCAACTTGGATATGTTTGAAATAATAAGACTGCAAGCCAAGCGTTGGGTGAATAAAACGGCCACAGCTTTATTAAGACATATTTTCATATGTAAATGATCCTTGCAAATGATAATAACCGTGGTTGTCTTGGCAACCCCAATAACCAGATGACACCAATCTGTTCCAATACCTCCTGTTTGAATGCCAACCTTCCTTAGGGAGGGCATGTAAATCAAACCATGTCCATTTTTAAGGATCTAGCCGCCTGCTGTGAAGATACACCAACCATTGTCCAAAACTCCACAACCAATACTTACATACAACATAAACTGTGTGACATAGCAGTAAGAGAGAAAGAGGAGTGGGAGGGAGGGAGGGGGACAGCACTGTACAAAACTAAACTTAACTAAAATGGCACCCACTCTTTTAATACAGCGTGCATCACGTTAGTCCTGTTGGACTAGATGGACGTATGTCTTTATTCAACTTCAATTTCTATTTTACTATGTTACTATGTTATACTATATTACTATGTTATACTATATTGTCATTTGGTAATGTGGCTACTGGTTTATGACATCAGTTGGACTTGGTAAGACTTTTCATGTTTGTTTAAAGAATAACTAAATCAGCATTTTTATATTCCATAATCTGAAAGCATCCCCACTAAGAACACCAATAAATTGTAAATTAGAGTAAATTAGAGTAAATATAATCCCCTCAAGACCTAACTAAGAAAACTGTCTGGCCCCACCCCCTGACTTCAGTCACATGCTCCGCTGCCTAATATTGCACTATTGTAAGGAATATGGCCTTGACGGCCGTGGTACTCATGAGTACACTTTCAGAAGGAGGCTGATAGTCCAGAAAATGCAGGAGACAGAGGCTGCTAGGAAGAATAGGCTGGATCCTGGAACAAGGTGCTGCTGGGAACTGTAGGCTGGATTCTGGAACAAGGTGCTGCTGGGAACTGTTGGCTGGATTCTGGAAAAAGGTGCTGCTGGGAACTGTAGGCTGGATTCTGGAAACCAAGATGCTGGAGTAGAAGTACTGGAACAAGCAGGGTAAGTAGGCACAGAAACAGGCATGGTAGGTATCGACTCTGGAATGGGAAAGGTAAGTAGCAGGATACGTACAGGAGCCAGGGGTAGCGGATCTACAATCAGGCACCAAGAAGAGGATGCCGCCGGCTTTTCAAGGTTCGCGCCGGGAGAGGCCTTGCCGTTGTGACGTCATCCCGGAAGCGCCCGGCTGTGACCAGAGCGGCGTTGGATCAGAGCAGCAGGTAAGTTCATGACAGTACCCTCTCCTCTATGGGGGGCCACCGGACCCAACGGGCCAGGCTTATCCGGAAAACTCTTGTGGAAATTCTTGATCAAGCGGGGAGCATGCAGATCAGAGTGTTTAATCCACAATCTTTCCTCAGGGCAGAAACTTTTTCAATGGACTAGATACTGGAGAGATCTCCTAAAGAACCTAGAGTCCAGAACTTTTTCAACCTCAAATTCTTGTTCCCGTCAACAGAAATTGGAGTGGGAGGCTGAAGAGGGGTAGAATATTGATTTGAGATTACTGGTTTAATGAGGGAAATATGGAACACATTAGGGATCCGCATGTTAGGAGGGAGTTGGAGACGAACAGCAGCAGAACGAATTTGTTCCAGAATAGAAAAAGGACCACTAAATTTTGGTCCCAATTTAGCAGAGGGAACACGTAGATTAATATGTGCAGAAGAAAGCCACACTTTATCTCCCACAGAGTAAGATGGAGTTTCCCTTCGCCTCCAGCAGCTTTTTTTGTGCCAGACCGGATTTCTGAAGGCAAATTTTAGTAGAGTGCCAAATAGCCAACATTTGGGCCACAGAGTCATCAGCAGCAGGAACCTGAGTACAAAGGAAATTCTGAGGAAAATATCTTGGATTAGTGACACACAAAAAAGGAGATTTTCCAGAAGAGGCATGAGTGGCATTGTTATGGGCAAATTCAGCCCAGGGCAGGAGGTCAGACCAATCATCTTGGGTATAGGAAATATAACACCTGAGGTACTGTTCTAGAGACTGATTAATGCGTTCAGTAGCCCCATTGGACTGTGGGTGATAAGCAGAAGAAAATTGTAATTTGATTCCCATGGATTTACACAATGCCCTCCAGAATTTAGAAACAAATTGAGTTCCTCCATGGAGGCGAAAAATATGAGAAATAAATAATTGAGCCAATTACACAGAAGATGGTAATTTAGGAAGAGGGACAAAATGAGACATTTTACTGAAGCGGTCTATAATTACCCAAATGACAGTATTCTGTTTGGAAGGAGGAAGTTCAACAATGAAATCCATAGACAAATGAGTCCAGGGTCGAGAAGGAATGGGAAGGGGTTGAAGAAGTCCACAGGGAAGGGTTCTAGGAGATTTTGACTGGGTACAGAGAGAGCGTGCTAGAAGATCAAAAATTTTGTTCATACCAGGATGTCCGGCCTGTCTAGAGCAATGAGTCTGCCGAAGGATGGTGTTCCGAAGAAAAACGGGTACAAAGATTCTGCCTGTTGGGGTGTCAGGAGGAGCAGAATCATGAGCTGCTTGAATCTGGGAACAGAGTTGTGGAGTAAGGGAGGCCAGAATCTTGATTGCAGGGACTACAGGACCCTTATCCTGGTCAGAAGAATCAGAAGAAATTAAGGATCTGGAGAGGGCATCAGCTTTAGTGTTTTTGGAACCTGGTTGGTAGCAGGGACGTAGGCATCACCATAGCAACCATAACAACTGCTATGGGGCCCAGAGCCAAAGGGGCCCTACCAGGTCCCCTGCAGACATGTCCACCCTCCTAAGAAAATTTTTACGGCACGTAGTTCAGTCGCACAAACCCCCTTTTCATTTTACTTAAACCTTTCAAAGAAACTCCTAGGCTCAGATATTCTACTTAAAAATACACGGCTCCTCGCTTCATCCGTGATAGTGACATTACAGCCAATGGCTCAAGCCTGTTAGAGAACAAGACTCCTCTGCTTCTGTGCATGCTCGTAACCAACCAGCCTGCAACAGCATCAGAGAAGGGGTGTCCACACCAGCAAAGGAATCGGGGGTTTTATAAGTAGAATATCTGAGCCTGGGAGCATCTTTGAAAGGTAAACGTAAAACAAAAACGGGGTTTGTGGGGCTGAAGTATGTGACATAAAAATCTTCTTAGGAGGGTGGACATGCCCTTTAAAAAAACTGCCCAGGTTGGGTTGAACTGCGCCAAACTATTTTTTTTTTGGGTTGAGGGGCCCCATCCAAAATCTTGCTATGGGGCCCTGCGATTTCTAGCTACGCCACTGGTTGGTAGGTGATGATAAAATTGAATCGGGAAAAGAACTAGGACCAATGTGCTTGGCAAGGATTTAACCTTTTAAGGTTTTGGATGTATTCAAGGTTTTTATGGTTGGTAAAGATGGTAATGGGCAAAGAAGTGCCTTCTAGCAAAAGGAGCCATTCCTCGAGAGTCAACTTGATGGCCAGTAGTTCACGGTTTCCGATATCATAATTCCGTTAATTAGGAAGGAACTTCTTAGAAAAATAGGCACACAGATGGAGTTTCTCTTTGATACCTTGTCTTTGTGACAGGACGGCACCGACACCCAAGTCAGAGGCATGGGTGGGTTCCGGATGAACTAAAATAGGGGCAGAGGCAAAGGCTTCCTTTAATTGGTTAAATGCTTGGATGGCAGCCGGAGACCAGGAGTTGGGTCTACCACCCTTTCTAGGAGAAATGATGGATGAGAATCCTTTAATAAACTGTCTATAATAGTTAGCAAAGCCGATAAACCTTTGAATGGCTTTGGTACCAGTAGGAAGAGGCCAGTCTTGGATGGCAGAAACTTTGACAGAATCCATCAAAAAACCTTGAGCATTTTTCAAGTTTGGCATATAAGTTATTTTTCCTTAAACGTGCTAAGACCTGCTGTACATGGAGACTAGGAATGGACTAGAACTCGAACTCGAGCCTGAGTTCGAGCTGAACTTTAACAGAGTTCAATGGACTCGGACTTCTCGAACTATCCCGGACCCAGATTTCTCAGACTTTCGATCGTAAATAATTAGTGAATGTACTGGATAGTCTACTGGTTAAGGGCACTGCCCTTAACCAGGGTTCGAATCCTGGCTAGGGGCAGCTATACAAATGTTTGGATTATTATAATATCCTAGTAATATAATAACCATAAAGTAACCTAGTAATATAATAACCATATGATAACCTAGTAATATAATAACCATATGATATTATTATATTACTAGGGTATTATATGGTTATTATATTACTAGGTTATTATATGGCTAGAATATAGGGTATTATATGGTTATTATATTACTAGGTTATTAGATTATTATATTACTAGGGTAATATAATAATCCAAACATTTGTATAGCTGCCCCTAGCCAGGATTCGAACCCTGGTCTCCCATGTCAAAGGCGGTGACTTTAACCAGTACACTATCCAGCCACTACATTATATGGTTAAAGGGGAACTGTGGTCTCCAAACTAAATGAAAGGCCAGTTTCCTACCTTTAAAACGAGCCATCAACCACCTCTCTACATGCTCCACAGCCCAAGATATAAAGAAATGACTGACCAGATGTCACGAACTTACCTGCCGATCCGGTCCCGCGCCGCACAGCACTTCCGGGTGGGCAGCGTCGTAGACGTCATGACGTCACGACACCAACACGCCGGGTGGCACGAGAATTCAAAAACCGGCGTCCTCCTGGACCCGGTGCCTGATAGTAGCGTTAGCTACCTCCCTGGCTCCTTCTCCTTACCTGCCCTGGATCCTGTTCCTCCAGCACCTATTACTTACCTAGCCTGCTCCAGAGACTTACCTTGCCTGTTCCAGAAACTCCTTGCCATACTGTACTATTACTTACCTGCCTGCTCCAGAGACTTCCCTTGCCTGTTCAAGAGACTCCTTGCCATACCTGCACCAATTACTTACCTAGCCCGCTCCAAGACTTACCTTGCCTGTTCCAGAGACTCCTTGCCATACCTGCACCAACTACTTATGTAGCCTGCTCCAGAGACTACCTTGCCTGTTCCAGAGACTTACCTTGCCATACCAGCATTTGTGTTTTACCTTGCCTGTTCCTGAGACTCCTTGCCAGTTCCAGTATCCTGCCTTCTCTCCAGCAGCACCTAGCCTTCATTCCACAGCCTACAGTTCCCAGCAGTCTCTTGTATTCAGTTCTGCAATCCCACCAGCCATCGGAACGCCTTCACCTAAAGCATACTTGTAAGTACCCCGGCCTCCAGGCCGTTTATTACACCAGAAAGTTAATGGGTGGGAGGCTGACATCTGACATTCCTAAGGCTTCTCCTGCACAGTGCCGCCGGAGAGCACAGCCTCAGACTCCCTCAATATGTGAGGGAGACAGGAAGTCCCTTCTCCTCTCTGCTGTGTGAAGGACCTGCAGCTGCAGAGAAGGTAAGGGAATCTACAGCCCTTCTCTCTCACTATGTGAAAACAGCCTTTTCAGTCAGAGTACTCACTCTGTTCTCACTCTGCCTGAAAAGGCTGTTTCCCACGAGTTTTCGGGGGGGGGGTTTGTAGGGGGGTGTCAGAGTGGCCCACAGCACCTGTGAGCAGGTGGGGCTTAGGCACCCATAGTGGGCGGGGCTTAGGCCCCCGCGAGTGGGCGGGGGCACGGCACCCGCGAGTGGGCAGGGCCACATGGGGACGGGGAGTGGGGACTGCAACTGGAGGGACCATGGGGTCCATGAGTGGGAGGGACCAGGGGGGCTGCAAAGGGCACAAGGCAGATTGACTGACGGTTTCAGAGCAGAGCAGGAGTGCAGGGGACCTGGTGATGCTGCTGCCATATCACACCAAAAATGTAATATCTTCAAAACTATGCAAAATAACAATGGAAATAAAATGCAAAAACTCTCAGGAGAGTAATTCCTATCAATTTACCTAAAGTCATTTTTGGACCACAGTTCCTCTTTAATATATTACTAGGTTATCATATGGTTATTATATGGTTATTATATATATATATATATATATATATATATATATATATATTATTCCATAATAATAATGGAATATTATAATAATATATAATATTATATATAATATATATTATATATTAATATATAATATATAATAACCATATAACCAAGTAATATATTAAACATATAATGTAGTGGCTGGATAGTGTGCTGGTTAAAGGCACCGCCTTTGAAATGGGAGTCCAGGGTTTGAATCCTGGCTAGGGGCAGATATACAAATATTTGGATTATTACCCTAGTTATATAATAACCATATAGTAACCTAGTAATATAATAACCATATGATAACCTATTAATATAATAACCATATGATAACCTAGTAATATAATAACAATATTATATGGTTATTATATTACTAGGTTATTATATATAGTGGATAATGTACCCCCTACTGTAAAGGATATTATAAGTCACCGAGGAGTTCCGTGACCATATAAAAGCACGAGTCCGCAGGCCCCCCCCCCAGCATACCATGCCTTAAAACTCTGCTTTAAAACTATAAACTGAACTTGGTTCTCCCTCCTCAACCCCCATTTACCTTCATGCATAGAAGTCAGAACAGGCAGCAGCAATGCGATGTTCCAGTTCCCTCCCCTGCTGTCAGGAAGAGTTACAGTCTTGCACTAATTAAATATTCACTTCGCTCTCTGCCCCTTCTGCTTCTGCAAAGAATATCCTGGGGGAGAATGACTCGGCATCGGGCTGAGAGAGGGCATCTGGCTGAGAGACGGACTACACAGTGAGTGAACCTGCATAACTACAAGGGGGAACCACTTCCTTGTTATAATCGGCGCGCTACTACGCAGTAGCGCGCCGATTATAACAATATTATTTACAGTTGGGTCCCATAGGGATCAAGGGGAGGGGTGGGTTATATGGTTATAATATAGGGTATTATATGATTATTATATTAATAGGCTATTAAATGGTTATTATATAACTAGGTTATTATATGACTAGGCTATTATATGGGTATAATAATCCAAACATTTGTATAGCTGCCCCTAGCCAGGATTTGAACCCTGGTCTCCCATGTCAAAGGCGGTAGCTTTAACCAGTACACTATCCAACCCTCAAATGTACCATTTGCTAAGCCTAGGAAGGACCGTTCGCTAACAGGAAGGATCGTTTGTTCGATAATCCTCGTATATACCGTCAATTGCCTGCCTGACTTCAGGAAGTGTTTTAAGAAGTTTTGGTGACAGTGACATGTTCCCCAGACCATTTGCCCTGGTGCCACAGCCATTTACAGTAAGTTACCACTGTTAGTTTAGCTGTAAATCACTCTGACTTTTCGAACTATCACTCCCCCATAGACTTGAATGGGCCCCAGTTCAAACTTTCGAACTTTCTCTGAAGTTCGAAAGTTCGAAAACAGACTGAACTTTATATAGTTCGGCCATCTATAATGGAGACGATGTGTAGGTAGATCTTGAGAATAGATTAAAATGTCGTTGAGATATACGACCACTGAGTTACCTAGAAGATTTCAAAAGATGTCGTTAACAAACTCTTGGAAAACTGCTGGGACGTTACAAAGGCCAAAGGGCATCACAAGATAGTCGTAATGGCCATCACTAGTTTTAAAGGCGGTTTTCCACTCGTCCCCTTTGCGAATGCGGATTAGATTATATGCTCCTCGCAGGTCGGGTTTGGTGAATATTTTAGCTCCTTTGATCTGGTCAAATAATTCAGAGATGAGTGGAAGAGGGTAACGGTTCTTTATAGTGATTTTATTTAAACCCCTATAACCAATACAGGGACGTAAACCTCCGATTTTCTTCTCCACAAAAAAGAAACCGGCCACGGCTGGAGAGCTGGAAGGTCTAATGAATCCCCGAGCCAAATGTTCCTTAATATAGTCTTTCATGGCTTTGGTCTCAGAGGGGGATAAAGGATATGTGCATCCCCGAGGACGCATGGTACCGGGAAGAAGATCAATGTGGCAATCATAAGGGCGGTGTGGAGGAAGTTTTTCAGCCCGTTTCTTACAAAAGAGATCGATAAATTCATGGTAACATTCAGGAACAGTTTCCATAGGTTTAATTTCACAATTAATGGAAGAACAAAGAATAGGAGAAGAGAGACATTTGGAAAAACAAGAAGAACTCCAAGATACTAACACGGAGCCATGGAAGTCCTAGGATCAGAGGAGCAGAAGGACTGTGGATCACCAAAAAGGATAAACATTCTTGATGGAGTATGCCGATATTCAAAGAAACTTCGTCCATGGATTTGCAGATGAATTCAGAAGCCAAGGGGTTATTATCAATAGCCAGAACTGAAGAGGTTGCTGCAGGTGAAGAAGAGGAAGTCCCAATTGTGCTGCAAAGGTAGAGTCAATGAAGTTTCCGGCAGCACCAGGCTGGATTCTGAAACAAGGTGCTGCTGGGAACTGTAGGCTGGATTCTGGAACAAGGTGCTGCTGGGAACTGTAGGCTGGATTCTGGAACAAGGTGCTGCTGGGAACTGTAGGCTGGATTCTGGAAACCAAGATGCTGTAGTAGAAGTACTGGAACAAGCAGGGTAAGTAGGCACAGGAACAGGCTAGGTAAGTGGTCCCAGAAACAGGCAAGGTAGGGATCGACTATGGAACAGGCAAGGTAGGTATTGTCTCTGGAACGGGAAAGGTAAGTAGCAGGAAACGTACAGAAGCCAGGGGAGCTACAATCAGGCACCGAGAGGAGGAAGCTGCCGGCTTTTCAAGGTTCGTACCGGGAGATGCGTCGGCGTCGTGATGTCATCACACCGGCAGCACTGCCTACCCGGAAGCGCCCAGCTGTGACCAGTGCAGCGCTGGATCGGAGCAGCAGGTAAGTTTGTGACAACTATACTTATGAAAGAGGAAAAGAAAAGCCATAACCAACAAATCTTCGGTACAAGTCCCATATATATTTTATTTATATTTTGTAATGTAAAACGTCATAGATTAAAATGTTTTAAAGACACAAATGAAAACAATCTTTACCACTTGCAAAATATAGAAGAGAAGATGCAGTTGTATGTTCTTGGGTTTAGAAATTCATCACCCCTAAGCAAAGATTTATATAAATACATTGTTCTTTAAAGGACATGTCCTCCCCCAAAATGATATTTTGTATACAACTAGACCATACCCTAAACACTAAAAGCGGAAACTTATACAGCACTAAAGTGCTAATAGAAAGAGGGCTGCGAGAGTATTATACTTTTAGGTTTGAGAGGGTGCTCAAATTGACGATGGACATGCCTTTTAAATAATAAAGGCAGAAAATAGCAGTCAATGAGTTTTTTATGAGCCACTCAAAACTATTTAATATTGAACATCTTCATAAAATCTGTTTCATTTGTTTTTATTACTTATTCATAAGGTATTTTGTACCAAAAAAGTCAATATTTGTATATCTGTAGTATTCAGTTACATCAACTGAACTTGAAGTTTAGTATAATTTAATATTTGTATATTATGAAACATTTTGATAATTCTAAACAAACCACAGCAAAATTAAAGCACAATTTTTACTTTGTAATAAAAGAATAGAGATGGCTGAACTTCATAAAGTTCGATCCGTTTTCGAACATTCGAACTTCAGTAAAAGTTTAAAAGTTCGGAAACTGACCCATTAAAGTCAATGGGGGAGTGAGTGATAGTTCAAAAAGTTTGGATGATTTACAGATAAAATAGCAATGGTAACTTATGGTAAATGGCTGTGGCACCTGGAAAATGGTCTGGGTAAACACTTCTTACTTTATGATCGGGCAATTGTCAGGTTTGCGCAAGCTACATTCAAGGGTTACGGAAAATTCGAGGGTTACCGAACGATACTTTCGAGGGTTACCAAAAATAGAACCATAAATTCGAGGGTTATCGAAAATGAATGATAAATTCAAGGGTTACTGAAAGTCAAAGGCTACATTCAAGGGTTAGCGAATGATACATTCTAGGGTTAGCGAAAACAATCCATACATTCGAGGATTACCAAAAATCGAAGGCTACATTCGAGGGTTAGAGAACAAAACATTCTAGGGTTAGTGAAAACGATCCATACATTCGAGGGTTGCCGAAAACAAATGATACTGTCAAGGGTGACCAAACGATTAGGGTTAGCGAATGGCTCATGAAAAAAACGAACTAGATCAAACTCGACTTTATCAGTACCTTGCTATGGTATGTCACATTTAAAATTAAACCCCTGCTTTTATAGACCTGTGTTTAACCTATTAGGAGACTACTAACTATCCCAACTGCAGCCCTGCTAAACCTAACCAATCCCCTCCTTCTACAGACTGAATCTCACCTACTATTGAATGCCCCCCACTCCCATTCACAGCTCTTACTGAAGGCTCTGCTGCTCCAAA
This sequence comes from Hymenochirus boettgeri, assembly GCA_019447015.1. Lineage (NCBI taxonomy): Eukaryota > Metazoa > Chordata > Amphibia > Anura > Pipidae > Hymenochirus > Hymenochirus boettgeri. The sequence continues at coordinate 169,594,062 of CM033474.1, forward strand.
ACCCTAGGGCTAGTAGACATGGGCTGTTCTGGACCATATATTATGGGCAAAATATTTATCAATATGCTGAATGGTATTCTGTTGGTTGAAGGAGAATTAAAGTTTATTTACAAAAGTCTCTGTATGGGTTGTATCTAATATATTTACTCCAATTACAAAATTTAAACTTGAGCAGAGGGAGGAGGCAGATACCTTCATTAGAATGGAATATAACGTATAATTAAATATCTGGTTTCAAATGCATGTAATAAACTCATAAAAATCACAGTTGGGGTTGCAGGCAAATAAGGACGTCACCAGTTTTTTGTTTTAAAGGACAACTCCACCATCATAAGAACATCTTTTAGAAAGAATACCCTGTTTAAAATATGTTGATATACCATAGTTTGTCCTCTGAATTCATTACTGTATGCCTGATATGCTTCTGGATGCGTCATGGAAACTGGGCAATTTAGAAACCTGTACTGAACCTGTACTGAGCCTGGGCATGCTCAGAAGGGGCAGACAGGGGATTAACATTCAGTCATTGGCTGTCAAATCCATAACTGACAGTTGCTAACTGGAAGAACCAGGAAGCAGAAACAGGGGGAAAAGGAAATTGTGCAGGATTTCAGGTTAGACTTATATATTTCAGATTTCAAACTATTACCGTTTAGGGTTTTGGGAAGTGATTTACCTGTATGTAAGTTTTCATTTTGGGTCTGGACTTTCCTTTTAAGTGTGGACATGCCCTTTAAATTACCACTATGTCACTTTGAGTTAAATAAAGAGAAACAAAGAGAGCTGCCTTTTCCAGCCCACCATTTAAGAGTTTTAAGAGTTTTAAGAGGTTGATGGTTATTTCTTCACTATGTACGTTATAGTGTTTCTGTGTACATCATTTCAGAATTCATGTAAGAGGATCATTTGTAGTTTTCCATCTCAGTTACCAAGCAGGGTATAAACATTCTTATTTAATAAATCACTTAACTTTCAATTATCGCAAATTTTGTTTTGGTGTCTAAACTCCTAATGTAAGAATGATTTTGTGTTCTGCATAAAGGCCTTTACATATAATATTAATTCAGCCATGAAGAAAAATACATCAGCACAGAGTGAGCTCAAATGAAAGGTCATTTTCTTCTCGAGTAGTTTATTAGCTGGCGATTTGCTGAGAGGATATTTTATTGCTGAGCCTTGTAAAAGTCTGATATATCCAGAGCCTGTCAATACAAATTCTGATTATCTAATTTTTATTTTTCATACCTGAAAATGAAAATCTTAGAATGCAGATAACGCCATGTTCTAACCTTTCTGTATTTCATTTTCTCAATATTACAGAAACACAGCAGTATCAGCTACAATTACTACAATTGCTATATATGTCTATGTACCCTTTAACACTGGAAGGTATGGTGTATGATGTATGAAAATTTGCCAAAGTTAAAACCAATCTAAACATGTCATGGTTCTGCATTCAGCTTGTTTAATGTTCTTAAAGCTTTACAGATAGCATAGTATACGCTTGACTGCTGCCATGGAAACATTAAGTTACCCAGAAGTTTTGGCTGTATAGGAATATTGTAATTAATAAAAATGAGCGAATGTCTCGCTGTTTAACACAAATCTTAAGTAATGTTAAGTGAATACTAAGGCTAAGAATTTTACAACTGGATCCTTCTAATACCAGTCATGTTTGTGTGACCCAAGCCCATTCTGTTATATTGCAGTTTGAGTGAGGGTAAGGCCCACATCAAGAGAAAGGGATTTTGCAGAGAACTATGGGTAAAAGGGCAGAGACTGATTATGAGTTGTTTTGATCTGAAGAGTTGGACCCATACAGGTCTATACTTCCAAAAGTATTTATTGTCCCTTTCACACTAGAATTAAAATAATTGAGACTGCCAACAAATAAAAGGAACAGTTTGTTCTTCAACTTTTCCCATCCTTTTTTTAAAGGGAATGTTCATTCTTAAAACAAAAAAACTGGTCAAATTGTCAGTTACCTGCTCCCAAACCCAACTGATATATTTTGTACTTTATTACCCGCATTACTAACCAGATATTTTTGGATAATTATTGTCCCCATTCTAGCAGAGTTAACTGGCCCCTCCATCCATGCAGCCAATCAAGGCTGTAACAGCTGAAATAACAACCATTGGTTGACTGCTGTTTTACCTGCTGTCTCCTCTGCACATGCTCAAGCTTATAAAAAGCTCTTGGAGCAAAGGAAGGCAGATACTTTTTCCAGAAAGTAATAGAACCAATCATTAAATAGAACATATAATTAAATATCTGGTTACAAATGCAATAAACTGGGGAAAAGAACAGGTGGGGCTGTGGGCAGAAAACTGATGTCACCATTTTTTTGTTGTAAGGGTGTCCTTTAATGTTTGTAACTTTACTGTTTTATACAAATTTAATATACACAAAATAGAACGTTTAACTGCTTGTTTATCCGGGTTTAATTTACTGGTTCTATGCATAAAATCTTGTGCAAGCTTCTACAAGCTATTAGTGAATCTTTCTATTGACCTTTTACTGCTTGCGAGATTGTTCTCCATTGAGGTACATAAAATGGTGAATATCTAATAAAGACAAATGTTTCTAACATTTAAAAAAAACAAATACTATTTCACATGTTTTTGTATGTTATTAGTCAATACATATTTATGCTTCCTATGCACATATACTTTTTGGACTTTCTAAGTAACTGACTGATAGATAGAAAAGGTATTGTCGCTTGAACAAACATACACTATATAATATGCATGTGTTACATTTATTTTACATAGATGTTTTAATATAATCAAAAAAAAGGATAATATGCAATGTTTTGTGATGTGAACAGTCGCACAGTTAAAATATAATATTGCACAACAATATGTAAATCAGGGGAGGACTGGGACCTTTTGGCCTGGTGTACAAAGTTGCCCCCTCACGTTAGATCGAAAAATGTTTGACCACACCCACTTGGCTAAGGTCACACACAATTTGTATAATTAACGCCCATTTTTAAGTCTACTAGCCAAGTTGCCCTTTCATGGTAGATTGCAAAATGACTGACCCCGCCCACTTTGCTGGTATCACACACAATTTGTTTAAATAATGCCCATTTCTAAGTCTACTATTCTCATTTTACATGTGGTTAAGATAACTAACAGACAAATTGGAGGGCTGACTAAATACTGGCTAATGATATGGAGAGCTGATAACAATGGCTAATGAACTGGAGCTCTGATAACACCGGCTAATGAACTGGGGGTCTTATAACACTGGCTTATGATCTGGAGGGCTGATAACACTGACTATTGATCTCAAGGGCTGAAAACACTGGGTAATGATTTGGAGGGATAATAACACTGGCTAATGATCTGGAGGTATAATAAAAAAGGCTAACAATCCCAGACTGTCAGTGTTCCCATACTGTCATACTGTCAGTATACTGGAACCTTGGGAGCTATTAACAATGTTAGGACATACACCATGATCCAAATTTTAATAAATTTTAAATAAATGGATTTCTCTGGGATTTTGGAATCTTGAATTGTGGGAAAAAAACAATGAATCTCAAAGAATTATACTGTTCACCCCCCCCCAATTAAACACGCCCTCTTGTAAACCCCCCTCTCTCTCACACACACACACACACACACACACACACACACACACACACACACTCTAACATGTTCAGTGGACTTAACATGATTTCCAGGATATAATAACACTTACTTAGACACACAGACTTGACCCAACCCAAAATGTAGAGTCCACATTCCACACTCACTGAAGACAAGAGGAGTAATTCCAGCAACCCCTCATCTGGGGGTTTAAAATAAATTAAAAAAAATTAAAGAAAATGTAATGGCCTGACTGCCGCCTCTGTTACTGTGCCGCCTGAGTTTCTTGCCTCGTATTGCCTCATTAGAGAGGTGGAGTAGGAGTCTTCTGTTCCTTGGCCATGTTAGAGCTAGAGGCGCGTGCTTAGCTGTTTAAGTGTGTAATTAATAGTTTCTGTGGCAGCCCAAATTTCTCATTAGAGACCAGCCTGGGGGGGAATTTGCCCCTCAGCCTACTGGGCCAGTCCTCCCCTGATGTAAATAAATGTTGTAGTGCTAAACTTTCTAGTCTAGTCTGCTGACCCACCATATTCAATTATATTTGCAGATGATAAGATTGTACAGACTCTTTTTGATAATATGATAAAAGTGAGAGTGAAATGCTACTCTCTGTACGTTAACCAATGATTGTATGCAGGATTTGATTTTATCAGCCATTGCAGTACTCCTTTTGACAATAATCAGCCAATGAATATTTTTTTCAGGCAACATTGATTACAGATTTAAATAAGTTTAAAGTTGACAAACAAGTATGTATGCAAACATTACATATGGACAAACGTTTAGATTGTGGGCAACTTGAAAAGTTTGTACACCCCACAGTAGTGAAGAAGAAAGAAAGGAAAGAAGATCATCCACAAATGGCCCATAATAAATGGACTAAATAAGATTATTTATTCATCCAGACTGTGTTACGCATGCTAACAATACAGAGGATGTTCTATAGTGAAACATATTTGAACTTGCATATTTTAGCATATTAGGGAAAATATACAAGACATGGGGGCATATTTATAAAAGTCTAAATTTTTCGCCTAGCTAATAACGGCGAACATCGCAGCGAAAAAAACGCTTTTTGGGACTTCTTTTTGCGGTATTTATAAAAAAGCGGGGGAGGGAAGACTTTGCATCAGAAAAACATGAACAGGTGTAATAAAGAGCGAAAAGTATCGCAGCGAAAACCTAACGCGTCTACAAGATGACTGCATTGCGAAAACCATTAGATATAGCCAAACAAAAGTAGCTCCTCCCCACTCATTTTCTCTAGCCACAATGATAAGCTTAAGTTGCTTGTTTAAATAGTGTTTGTTATCAATCAAACTTTATTGTTCCTGTTTTTTAATTATGTGAAATTTGTAGCAAAAGAAGTGAAAACCACATCCAATCATTGTTACCGGCTATCCAGCGGTTCAACATTCTTGGCACTATATTTTAATTTAGCAAAAATTAGGAGAAAACAGAGAAAGAAAAATAATAAAGTTGACAACACGCCTATTAACAACGTAAACGCGCATTCGAAAGTCGAACGGACAGAATGAGTTGTTTGAACACTACCAAAAAGCAGAGCATAAAGCACACACCCTGAATGCTAACAATTGGCCTCGCATTGGAAATGCAAAAATGAGCCTACATTGCGACCGCTAAAACGCCCCAAGAAAAAAGAGGGTGCGGGTGCTTTCACGTCAAAGACAAATAGCAGACCTCATTTAAAGTCCAAACTAAAAATGTTAAGAAAAATGCGAATTAAATTTTACGTCAAATAAAGTCATTGTGGAAAGTAAAATATAATTTAGCAAAAATTTTATTTTCAAGGTATAGAAAATCTATATCCTCATAGATGTGTCAAAAAAAACATGTTAAAATAGTAGTAAGATCATTTGTATGAAAGTTCTTTATGCATTAAAAATCATGAAAAAATTAAAAATCCCAACAGACATGGTAAAAAGATGCCTTTTCGCTTCCTTCAAGTTGGCGATAATATTCCGCTCCATTTAAGGCGAAAACGCACTTTTCCCTTTTTATAAATCGCGTTAAGCCTTTTCGCTCAAATTACCGTTGCGATACATGGCGAAGTATGGCGAAAAGGGTTTTAGCGATAGGTCACAGAAAAGTTTTCGCCACTCGTTAACGCCACCTTTTAAAATCGCGTTAACTGGCTTTTTGGCGAAAAACCATGCGGTAAGTGAAAGCGAAAACTTTTTGCGACTTTTTGCTCTTTTATAAATATGCCTCATAGTAATAGTAATTGCTGCTGAACATGGAGCACTTTGCACAAAACTTGTACTTACTAGATCTTTAGATCAGCAATTTTAAGGCATGTACATAAGTTTTATGGAGTCAACTAAATAATGTATCACCTCACACTTGCATGAACTGTTGTGCTTTATGCAAAGTTGTTCGGTATTACCCACTGTCTCAAAAAACGATGCCCTGGGCACATGCAGTAATGATAATACGGCGTTTCATAAAAAGGTTATGAATCTTGTATAACCTCATAATATATCATTAAAAATTAATTAATGATAACACAAATGCTGAATAATATTTTAGTGGGCCCTTTATAAGCATTGACTTTGCATTGAAATTGCTAGAGAGAAATATTACTGACGTTTGTGCCCAATTCCGACCACATAAATTCCTGCAAAATAATATGAAGCACTTAACAAGAATAAACAGGGAGATTCAATAAAAGTTCTTATCATTTAAAATGGTGCTAATCTTGCCCCAACCAATCAGATCTTATTTAAAATTTAAAAAGCTAAGATCTGATTGGTTGGGGAAAAATTAGCACCATTTTAAACGATAAGAACTTTTATTGAATAACCCTGAAAGTTTTCAGTTCACACACTCCTTCTTTTACTCGATTTGAAGAAATGACTTACAAAAATTGTTAAAACCACTGTTTGTAAAACACTATTATTTGATTGGCGAAGACTATGAGAGTGTGCGGGTTATCTGCATGCACGTATCATTAAACTACCCGTGTGTTTATAGTGCAAGCTTCAGTTTAGCATTTCCACTAGAGATAAACAAAATTGGTGAACAGTGGTTACATAAAACTTGTTAAAGCTCTTAAAATCCAAATATCTGATTGGAACTTAATTAACCTAATTAAATAGAATATTCAATCTCAGTTTTTGAATATTTAATGGGAATTTGAAATTTTCTAAAAACTTTTCGATTTTTAAATGTGACTTTTTAATTTATAATTTTATTTTAATATTTTGTGATAGGTTAGGAGTTTGGAAAAATTTTAACATTTCGTCAGATCCACGGATTTTTTCAAAACCAGGACTCATCACTAATTTCCACTGTAGAGGAAAGGCATTAATCAGAGTCTGTACAGCTCTGGGAGAATCTCACTCCACGTAAGTATGAGCTTATAACTTATAAGCTGGCGTTAAATACTTCTGCAGCCTCTGGTGAATAGGTTGCGGCATACTAGTCGGTTAGTGTAACTAACCCCATAAGTGAGCACTGCGGCTTTGGGTGAATTAAGAAGATTGCTGGCATAAAAAGAAACAGGATTTATCAATTAGCACAGATTTGCACAAGAAATAATAAATTCATTTTGGATGTTATCAATGCTTTCTTGAAATGGGTCCCAAGTACCACCCCTTTCCCAGAGCCACCAATCAGCAAATGAAAATGTGATTGGGCTGGCCAAATGGGGTGTGGATAAAAAGGAACTAAATGTTCACTTTACAATGGGACCAACAGTAAAAATGAGACTAATATCTGAGGCGCTGCTAAAGAAATAACATGCTGATCTATTTTCCTCTTTTTCCTCAGTTTCACAGGCACAGGGAACATTTAATTTACAATAGAAAAAGTATGCAGTTGATGCTGTGTTCAGCACCTCTTAGATGGACCATACATTGTCTATTTATGAACCCTTATATTCTCATACTCAATTGATTGACTTAATCAAAATATTTTGCTTTGTCACTTGATTTGAATAATAAATAAATGATTGTCAATAATTATCAAGTGAGATTGGATCCTTTGGATCCTTCACATTAAAACATTACCTGAAAGGGATTGTATCAGAGGATCCCTAATCATGCTATCATAGAATCTAGAACTGCACAGCTTTTCATTATAACTTATGCCGAGTAAACAGCCCCACAAAACATCAGTTATTTAATCCACCAATAGGGGATACCCACTTCAACTGGTAACCAAATCTGTATCTTTTCCCAAATAAATTAGTAGATATGTTTTCTGTTGGGTACAAATATTAGAATAAGCATTTTTTCTTTATTTAGCATAATCAATCTGTTTATCCTATTATGAGCATGAAAATCCTAAAAATGATTGATGTTACAGACTACAATTAATGTCAGAAAACAATAACTGATGTTGCCTAGACATGAGTATGTGAAGAACAAGCCGTTCCATTAAAAAAAATGTATTGCATAATGTGTGAAATAAAGATTGCCAGAAAACTCTACACTTTGAGATTATTAGCAAGATGTAACCTACTGATTCCTGAAGATGAATCGGATACAGTTTAAATAATTAACATGGAGACAGCCGTAAATGCAGTGATTGCTTATTGGACACATTGAGGCCTGTAATGAGAACTTAATCAGGTTTGGTCAGAAAATGTTGGAGGTTTAACACCTAGGGAATATTAGGCTGCATTACTTCGACAAGCCTACTGCAATTGCAATTGATTTGTCTAGAAAATTCAAAAGGTATTAATTACTTTTGGCATTCAGTATCGGCAAAGACTTAGAGAAGCTTCTCTTTACTGTGGGTGTAATTTTACCATTCCTTTTAATATAATATTAATTCTTTATAAAGCATATACCCCAAGCAGGTTAAATATGTAGCTATAATTAAAATAAAATATGTAGCAATAATTAATTAGTATGTACAGCACTGCATGCATGCTCAAGTAGAACTGTAAACATCGGAATATTTTTATAAAATTGTGTAAAAACATTAGTCATATAGGAAATATTAAAAATATTGATAATCTTACATACCAGATATCTAAATTGTTTTGGCTAAATGGTCTCTAAATCATCCGGGGGGGAAAATAAACAAAAAAGGCAGAAAAAATGATCCATATGACCTACCACTACTCTCCTGTAGGCAATTAAGCAAAAAGCGCATTGTCTGATCTGACTGAGGAAGCACGTTTGTGTGAGCTGGACCTTGTTCTCCCCCCCCCCTTCATCTTAAACTATCCTCAAATTTTTTTTAAATATTTACCTTAACTTGAGATCACCAGTTTGGTCTGCCCCACCCCACTGGTCCACCATGCATCTGGGACCTATACAATGGGGAAGACATGCTTCTTGCAGAGTGTTCCAATCACAACAGGGCAGACTGGACTAGCAATAACAAGTTTAGGTAAGCATTAGGAAAAATCAAACCCAGGGGCAAGTATGTAGTGGTTTTGGTCCTTACCCTGGGCACTTCTTAATGGGAAAGTGTTGATTGGAATCTTTTTCTTTGATTATCCTTTAAATCAATTTAATTAAATTAAATTATATAAGCCTTTTTTTTAAGTGTTGCTTTTTTATTTAATGAGATTGCATGCTCATTGTGTGTTCTAAAAGCAAAGTTGGCTCCTTCTAGGTATCATAGCTGGAATGGAGGGCTGACAGAAATGTAATATCTGTGATAGGTTGAAAATGTTCCACAGAAGCTAGCAAAAATGGCTTATTTTATTTGTATAGTAGCCTACAGGTCGGTCCCATTGACCCCATAAATGTTGACAGACTTATTTGATTACATTAAATTAATAAAAGATTTAGCACCATTTAAAAGATAAGAATGGATTAGTTATTGGAAACTGAACCTTAAAAATATTCTCTTTATTTTATAAGACACACAAGATATTTACCTACAGTATAAAACAGCTTTCCACCTCTCTTTGATTGACCGTGCAATAGTCAGCACAAACAAAAGTCATCATTAATGGATTCGTTTATCCTCAGAGGGGCTGTTTACAATAACAACTTTCACATTTTAGAGGAGGTTCAGCTGTTGGAACAACTACTGCAATTTATTTTTTCTATCATCGATTTCATGTAATTGCACTGAGTCTGTACAGATTAGGCAGTTTTAGTGCTTTTCTGGAGATTTTTGTAGCAGGAAACATGCAACAGCTTTCCCTCTGTTTAAAAATAATTCAATATTTTATTGCAACTACGAAATTGTAGAACACAACACAGGGTCAGAGAAAACACTTGCAGTATAAAAGTAGCAATAGAATGAGCATAGCCAAGGGGGGGGGGGCACATGGGAAAAGGGGTTTGGTGGATATAGAGTGTGGGGGCTTTTATCCAGGGAAAAAGTTCTGTGGGGTGCCAAACTAATTTCAATCAACCATGGTGGTTTTACATTGACCAATTCGGAAAATTCAGGAGGAAACAGCAGAAGGGAGAATGCAGGAGCTATAGTGTTCTTAATGGTTGGCTTCACAGACCATTCAACAGCATCTTTTGAGAAGGAAGGGTATTGTATGAGATTCCTTTTACTCCAATTCCTGTTAGTCCAAGGAGATAGCACAGACAAGAGCCCTTCAAGGATTAGGGAGTCAGGCAGTACTGATATCTGAAAGGCAGAGAAAGTTGGAGATACAAGGGGTAGAATAGGCATTGGATATGGGATGACTGAAAGAAGGAGGATGGTTCCGATAGTTGGACTGATAAGGAGCAGGCTGAGAGTATGGTAGTTATGAAAGAGCAACCAGATGGAAGAAAGTTAAGGTTCTGTAATACCAGATGTGGATTGAAGGTTGTTCTTGGTAGCTAACTAGGGGTGGTGGCGTAAGTGTTTTTTTGGGGGGTTCTATGATGAGGCTGTTCACTATGTCGGTATAGGAGATAAATAGTTAGTTGGAGTAAGGGATGGTGGTTTGTCACTAGGGAGCCATACAGTCTCTTAGGTACCAATTGAAGACACAAGAAATGGTTCGCTGCTTTAGCTTTACATGAGCAATTAGATAACATGTAACTGAATGGAAGAAGTTAAGATCAGAGTGACATTTTATGAATAACAAAAAATACAATGTTATAAAGAGATAAAATATTAATTATTCACCATTCCTTTTGGGGGTTTTCATAAAAAAGTAAAGAAATTATTGTAAATGTACTGTATAAACCAACCCGAGTATAAATCGAGGTACCTATTTTTACCTGAAAAAAGGAGTAAAAGTGATTGACTCAAGGGGTTGAATTTATGACCACTACTAACTTCTGGTTCTGTATTGCTCTGAGGCTTTAGTTGCCCTTTAAATGCTCAGCAGAATTCCCATACAGTAGTCCCATACAGTAATAGCCAAATCCAGTATGGTATAGTACCGTGCAAGAGAATAAAATAGATTTTTAGAAAGTCCTGTATATTCGAACGTGTTCCCCAGACCATTTCCCAGGTCCCAGAGCCATGTACATTAAGTTACCATTGATATTTTACTTGTATTTTATTAGAACTTTTTAAACTATTTGACTCCCATTGACTTTAATGGGTCCGTTTTCGAACTTTCGAAACCTTCCATATAGTTTGAAAGTTCGAAAACGGACCAAACTTTCGTAAGTTCGGCCATCTCTAGTGTTAACTTGACCTTCTCCTACCTTCTCAGTAATCTGGCGGCCACTTGCTCTGCATCCTCTGCTCTGCCGCCTGACATCACTACTCAGCACCGGGAAGTGAGACAGGCGCCGAGTAGCGATGTCAGCCAACAGATCAGAGAATGCAGAGCAAGTGGCCGCCGGTTTACTAATAAGGTAAATTATTGACCCGAGTATAAACCTATGTTCAGTTTTCAGGCTATTTGTAAAGCCTGAAAACCTTGTTTTATACTCGAGTATATAGGGTAGGCATAAATGCCCTTTATGTGCATGTTATACAATGATTCACATGACAGATGGCCATATTCTCAAATACTTTTATTCAAATATACCATATTTTTAAATGGTAAATAACATCTGATTGGTTGGGGAAAAATTAGCACCATTTTTAACGATACACAGGGCGATTTACCCAGTGTCGCTATGGCTCTGGGTAAATCTTGCACGCATAGCTAAATCCCAAAAGGGATTTACCCACAGCGTTATTTTAATGCCGGCTATCAGCTGGCATTAAAATCATGCTCTGAAACAGGCACAAATGCAATATTGAATCGCTAGTGTTGGATGCACGGGTGTCTTTTACGTAACACACGCATCCACCACTAATAAGGAGTTAAAGTCATGCTAAGCAGTAGGAAACCACTTTGCGTGACTTTAATTCCAAATCCCTGCCAAGCGCTGCTGGGTAAATCACTCCAAAGAACTTTAATTGATTCTCCCTGTGCTATAAAAGTGCTGCAAAAATGCATTAGTGCAGGTGTATGGGAAAAGAACATCACTTCTGCATTTTTAATTGGTAAATAAACTCAGTTTCCCAATAACACAATTTCCAAAAGCACACACTTTGATCAAAGCAAAGCTATATAAATGAATACATTACATAAACCTGGGCCATAACTGCTAGTGATTTTTTCCCATTGTTAAGCAAGTGAAAGATCTAAAACCTAGAAGGTTTTAGTTCACCACTGGATAAAGACTGTTAAGCAATTCAGGGACTGCAGACTTTTCATACCCATCATTGCAGTTTTTTATGATTTATATGCAGAAATTTGGAGATCCTGGTACTGAAAATAGATTTCCATTTTTACACAGGTGGATATCTTTTTAGATAAATGATACATAATCTTAATCAGCCATTTTCAGATTGGAACTCAGGAACAACTGTTTTAGTCTTCACTTTTACATCAAAGTGTAAAACTGCGGAGGGAAGTCGGCCATCCTGGGCCCTGATACACTAACTTACTTTTCTCTGAATTTAATCAAAATTTCTAACAAGGCTAAAAAAATCGCATCACGCAGCTTCTTTGGCAATGTTTTACAAGAGACAAGTGGGAACTGGCCTGCATGTGTGCCAGCTTCCCCAGATGCCTTTGAGAAGAATAGGGCAACAATCCAGGGTGTTGGATGTCTGCCTTATCTTCTGGCAATGTTTTTTACTTTACCTTTAGTTCTCTATTAAAGCCCTGCAGAAAGAAGTTAAAGGAATTCTCTCTGAAATTCTTTGTGCAATATAAAAAATATTGGTAATAGTAAATATTTTCCTGCCACTTAGTTGACATCTCATCTTAGTGCTACACCAGGAAGCCTCTAGCATGTAACTTTAAACAGCATGACTTTGTGCGAGAATGGTATCTGGGGGGGATTACTTTAGTTAACGCATTAATATATAATGGGCTTCATTCTCCTTTTTCACTGGCTGAGTATTCTAAAATATCTTCTTATATTCCAAGTTTGATTCTACTGACTCTAGGTGATATTGTTATTTGGTAGTAAATGTGTAAAAGATGTATCTTATTTTGTCGTTAAAGGAAATTGTAAACAATAAAGCAATAATCAGACCATAGCTGAGATTCTGCTAATTAAATTAATCATGAATGCCCCATGACACTTTCTTGTCTACATTTGCCAACCCATTTACATGGTAATTCTAATTCTAAGGAACACAGTTAAAGGGCATGTCCACCCCCCAAACTAAAAATGAACCAGTGATTGCCCACATTAAAAAGTAAATAGACCCCTACATTTCCTCTCCATTCGCTGTGATTGCAATGGATGGATGGATTGAAGGTGGACAATTTTAACACTAGGAGGCTGAGACAGCTCAGTTTGTTTCTGCCTCTCTCTTCGCCTCCGGGAGAATTTTGACATATGTACAAGAGTAAATTGCACCAAACACAGAAGAATCCTCTCCCCCCTCCCTCTCTCCAGATCCAGTGCACTGGATTTAAAGTGTTGTGCTAAACACTTTATCTGTAGTGTAGCCTCCCCCCTCCCAGCCCCAACCGCATTGTCCATTTTAAAATTTTTGTTGGCAAAACCAAAATTTCCAATTTGGTGTTTGAAATTTTGCTGCTGAATGTTACTTTAACCTGAATTACAAATTCAACAACAAAATTTTCAACAATAAAGTTTTATCACCACTGCTTTATAAACAATCAATTAAAGGTGGAAACAGAATTAAAAATGTCCCCCAAATCACTATTTTAAACTTTTTTGGGTATCAAAATCAGTTTACCCATAACAATTTAAAATAGGTTCTGTAATTTAAAGTAAAAATGTAATAAGAAATTATTCAAATATGAATGTCACTTCCCCACAAATCATACTTATATTTATACTTATACTTATATATAGCCATGGAATTTATTTAGAAATTGAAAAAAGGGGTGCATTATTCAATGTGTATATAAAGCACTGCAGTTAATGGAGTACTAAGGGCTTTACTAGGTACAATGTTTTAACATGAATTGGCTTTTCCATATAGGTCTGCTAAGCCAGATTTGCTTTTTGGAGGTCCTGGTTGTCTGTATGAGGCCAGTGATGGGTGCTGGCGATGGGTCTATAAGTATTATTTCCACCCTCTTACAGTTCTTGTTTTCTTTCTAGCTAATGACTAAACATGGATTTGTTACTATCAAGTAGCCAAAGCAGTGAATTCTGGGTTCCAAATATTTTTATATGCCTCTAAAATATAAATATAAATTCAGCAATTCTTAACTCCAAGTCTCCAACGATTGCACATACATCTTATTATAGAAAAATTTCTTTTTAGATTAAGACTGAAACTGAAAGAATTTGTATAGTCTCTGATCACATTTGTGATCAGATTTGATAAAAAAATTAATTAAAAAAAAAAGCAGAGAAGCTAAACGGAGGAGACCAGATGCTTTGCTCTCGGCTGTAGATTCCTTGAGCTGTGCAGATTATGGGAATTTGAAACTTGTCTAAGTTTACTCTTAGGGCCACTTCAGGAAGTGGTCAGGACCTGTCACTGGAGCCAGCAGTGGATCGTACGCAAGGTAAATTTTACTCCTTTTGTTCCTGGATAAATTAATGGAATATGGGAGATAAGGCATAGCTCCTTTACCTCCTGTTCTTCAATTAATGCAGTAAATGAATAGTTCACATTCTGAGTAAACTATTCCTTTTAGTGAGCATGCTCAGACACCAGGGACAAGGTGAAGCAGAGAGCCCAGTGATGTCACTCCAGCTACCGGAAGCAGCAAGTTTTAACATTATCCGTAATATAATTTCTCACAGGTTGCATCCATAAATGTTATCCAAAAGGAGGGGTGGAGCTTCCCCCAGACATGTGACCAGTCACATGAAGGGGCGGAGAAAAGACTGCAGGCTTTTAATTATCCCTAGCTTGTTCGTAGACCTCAGCTGCCTTTTCAAGTCCAACTGGCTACAGATTTCTATATTGATCAATAAATCTGGGGTTCAGGAATGTTGGGCTAAAATTGGCTCATATGTAGGGGAGAAGGTTTTAAGTGATTGACAAAGTATAGTACTTTTATTTTCACTAACAATCATTTTCTTAAAAGATTACCTTTCAGGAGCTTCCTTCCTTCTTCAGATCTTTACATTATCTGGCAACTAACAAACTGTTACAGAATGCAAAGACAAAACACAAA
This sequence comes from Hymenochirus boettgeri, assembly GCA_019447015.1. Classification (NCBI taxonomy): domain Eukaryota; kingdom Metazoa; phylum Chordata; class Amphibia; order Anura; family Pipidae; genus Hymenochirus; species Hymenochirus boettgeri. The sequence continues at coordinate 169,609,167 of CM033474.1, forward strand.
ATACCATCTGAGATGAGGATATTTATATAGACAAACAGTAAAACAAAGATGGATAACTGGATTATGAGGAAATAGACAATTATTGGTAAGGGGAAAGAGAGGGGACATAAAAGTGATTTAAATGGCCTGAGTGCATTTGAGTTCAGTTTGACTTGTTTTTACCAATCATACTCTCCCTCCCTCAAAAATCCAATTATCCATCTCTCCTCTTATACTGCTTGTTTATATTACTATCCTCACCCCAAATGATATTATGTGTTCTTTTATTTTGTAAAAGTTTATGGGGTCTATGCAATAAAAGGTGAAAAGGTTCACCTGTGTTATTAATCTGAAACAACTAATCAGATTTTATCCTACTACAGTAACCCAGTAAAAAGCTAACATTTTATTGGTTGCCACAAACTGATAGCATGGGCAAACGTTCAGCTTTTATTGCATCAGCCACTATTAGTTTTCAGATAATGTAACTGATCTGAAGAAAAGAGGAGACTCCTGAAAGCTAATCTTTTTAGAAAATGATATTTAGTGCAAATAAAAGGATTATCATATATTATACTTTCTTTATTGTTTTTGCTTCAAGTGTACATGGCTACAATCACTATATACCAGTAAAGAAAAAAATACACACTTATCTAATATGCAATGACAAGTACTTGTATTTCAGTGTCATGCTGTGAGAAAGTCCTGATGCTGTCATAGCGCATTGTGTTAAAAACCCTATAGACCAGTAGTTCTCAAACTTTTTTTTTTTAGGCTGTGGCACACTTGCCAATGCAAATTTTTCTCACGGCACACCTGTGTTTGTAATGTTGGACTTAATGTGGTAACTACTATAGATGGACTAGAACTCGAGTTCAATTTAAACTTAACAAGTCTGAATGGACTCGGACTTCTCGAACAAACCCGGATTTCTATGACTTTCGAACTTTCCAGACTTTCGCTAATAATCGAACGTTCTTCGACGCTGTTTCAAAAATTAACAAATTTACGAGCTGTTCGCTAACCCTTGAATGTATTACTCGCTAACCCTTGAAAGTATTGTTCGATTTCGGTAACACTCAAATTTATGGTTTTATTTTCGGTAACCCTCGAAAGTATCGTTCGTTAACCCTCGAATTGGCTGTAACCCTCGAATGTAGCTTGCGCAAACCCAACAATTGCCCGCTCATGTTTAAGAAAATCCGAAAATTCGAAAATCCGTGAGCGGACCCATTAAAATGAGAAAAATACAAGATGTATTTATGGAAATAAGAGAAATCCTTGTATTTTCGGACATTTTCGAAATTACGTGTTTTCTCGTATTTTCGAAAATACGTGAACCTCGTAATTTCGAAAATTTTCGAAAATACGAAAAATCCGCGAATCGTAAGTTCGGAAGGTGGAAAATCCGCCGTTCGCGAACGGCATAAATCCGCGGCGGATTCGAGTTCGGATCCGCGAACCGGCCATCCCTAAAATGGACCGAACTTTATGAAGTTCACATATCTCTAGTAACTACACATGCTGCCCATTATGCACCTTACTGGTTATATTGTAATCAAATTTGATAATTAATGTAATTATAAGATACATTACTTTAAATACACTGTATCATTAGAATAATAATTTTAGATTAAAACTGAACAAAAATATTTCCACAACCAAAATTCTGAGGCACATCTCTGGTCACATGGTGTCTGGCACAAACCCTGCTAAAGACTTATATGAATTATATATGATGGGTCAGTTTGTGTGTGTGTGTAAAACAGTATTATTATTCATTTGTGTTAAAAACTGGAATATTATTATCTTCCCATCAGAAAATCAAAATATGTCCATTACCCAGTTAGAAATGTATAACATATAAAGACACACAATGTTTTTTAGAATAAAAAGATTAGTAATAAGGATAACCTATTTGTCTTAACCACATTAAATGTTTAAGGCCGGAAAAGCAGCAAAGTTAATCATAGCTGTGGATGAACCCAGTAATTAAAAAGTAATGCAGCAAATTGCCTCATCACCTCCTGCTATGATAATTTATGCTCCCTGTTTGATTTACTGTAGCAGCTGAAAAGTTTTTTTTAAATCCTTAGTAATGCCGTTTATAACTTATTTAAGGGGTGTTTAGAAAGATAAGGCTGTAGTAGTGTGTTAATATATTGGCCCTACAAATGTTATGCTGTGCACTTAAATTAATGAAGTTGTTATTTTGCTGTCCTTGCTTTTGTTTGTTTTCACTTTATTTTACTGCTACCTGACTGTCTATGGCTATTTAGACTTTTTTAAAATTTGTATTTCATGAGCCCTTGCAGTTAAGTTAGTTAAAGGGCAAGTCCACCCCCAAAACTAACTTTTTATATTTATTTGGCCCAAATAAGTGCTCCAAAACAAACTTTACAGCATGTAAATCGGTCCAGTGGTTCAAAAGTTACAGACCTTTGAGATATATATCAGGCTGCACTTCCTCTCCACTTCCACTTTAGATGACCCCGAGCTGCAGGAACCATGTTATAAGGAACCATGAATAAGGAACCATGATATCCTATACGATTGCTGTGGTTATCTTTGCAGTTAAGATTCGTACACCTTACAATAATTTTAACAATATAAATATAAACCTTCTCCCAGACAGCACTGTAGTCTTTTGTTAGCAGGGATCCTTTATATTAAGGGGTTAATGCCTAGTCTGTTTTTATGATATGGATGTAAACGTTGAGCTAAGTTAAGCTGGGTACACACAATACAGATTTCTGAAATATGACAGACAGGATCTGCAAGATCCTGTCTGCCATCTTTCAAAGATCTGCATACACACAGTCCCGAGTGTTCTCCCTATCGACCGCGCTAGACTCCTCTATAGGGATCGTTTGGCGGCCGCGCGCTTGTTCGGGAAACGAAGGTACACACATAACGATACTGTGTGTACTCAGCTTTACATGTTAATTATTGTTCTAAATAAGTGCACTCTAAAAAGATTGTTTTATTCTGAGATGCTTTGCTCTTTCAGTCAATCATCTCTGACTTATTCATGACAAATTGCTCTAGCATACAGGATTTATTAATACCCACTGCTTTATTCTCACATCAGAAGATCATATGTTGTAAATATATCTAATGTCATAGTGAAATGTCATAGAAAATCATTACCATGATTCTGGGATGGCAGAATCCCAGATATTAGAACATATGATACATGCTCCTTTTATGCAAATATTATTATTATTATTATGGATTTATATAGCGCCAACATCATCCATGGCGCTTTACAATTACATAGTCATACATCACATACAGGGTAATACACGTTATACAAAGTCATACATATTACATACGCAGGTAATACATAATATTTTTTTACTATTTAAAAGTAAACAGTGATGAGTTTCTTACAGCAATACCGTGATACAATAGGAGAGAGGACCCTGCCCAAAGAGCTTACAGTCTACAGGAAATGGGGATGAGACATAAGGTTTGCGGGAATCAGTATTCTGTAAATAGATTGGCAGTGGAGCATGAAAGGCGGGTTGGATCCTATTGGGTAGTCAGATGTGTAATGTCTAGACCAGGTTATATGCTTGCCTGAAGAGGTGGGTTTTAAGGCTCATTTTAAGGTATTAAGAGATGGTGAGTGACGGACAGACGGAGGAAGGGAGTTCCAGAGCAGAGGGGAAGCACGAGCAAAGTCCTGCATATGGGCATGGGAAGAGGTGACAAGGGTGGATGAAAGGAGGAGATAATTTGCAGAGCAGAGGTTGCGTATGGAACAGTTTCGGTGGATAAGCTCTGAGATATATAGAGGGGCTGCATAGGATAGTGCTTTATAGGATAGGGTAAGCAGCTTGAACTGGATACTTTGCATGATGGGCAACCAGTGGAGGGACTGACAGAGAGGAGAGGCATTAGAATTAGAAGCAAGAAGAGAAATTAATGAGCCGGGCTGCAGAGTTGAGGATAGATTGAAGCAGTGCCAGGCGGTTGTGCGGTACTGCAACACACAGGAGTGTGTTGCAGTAGTCTAGCCGGGATATGATTAGGGCATGGACCAGGATTTTTGTAGCTTCATTCGACAGGAAGGGTCGAATTCGGGAGATGTCTTTGATTTGGAGCCGACAGGAGTTTGCAAGTGAATTGACATGGGGTTTGAAAGAAAGATCAGAATTTAGAGTTATAATCAGGCAGCGGACATGAGGAGATGGGGATATAGGTGTATTGTTAATAATAATAGTAAGACTAGGGAGGGGAACAGATTGTGAGGGTGGGGAAAGGACAAGTTCAGTCTTGTCCATGTTGAGTTTGAGGAAGCGGGAGGACAGAGATGGCAGAGATGAAACAGCGGGAGGACAGATGAAAGGCAGAGATGGCACTATGGCAGTCGGGGACCTGTAATGTCAGTGTAGGGAATCTGGGGCAGAGATGTAAATTTGTGCATTTTTTAAATTTGTGCATACCGGTGATACTGGAACCCAAATGAACTAATGAGTTGTCCAAGGCCATAGGTGTGGATGGAGAAATAAAGAGGGCTGAGTACTGAGCCTTGCAGGACCCCCACAGGGAGGAGGTGAGGGGTGGAGCTAATTCTGGAGTGGAAAACATTAAAGGTCCTACCAGAGAGATAAGAGGATAGCCAAGAAAGTGCAGTGTCATGGAAACCCAAAGAGGCCAGGATCAGAAGAAGTAGAAGGATCAGAAGAAGGGTGATCAACAGTATCAAAAGCAGAGGACAGATCAAAAAGAATGAGTAAAGAGTAGTGACCTTTAGATTTATCACTAGGTAGATCATTGGTCACTTTAGTGAGGGGTGACTGACAGGTGAATGACCAGTTCAGCATAGACATGTCTATCCAGTAGTTTAAAAGTAAATGGGAGAAGGGAGACAGGCCGGTAGCTGGAAAGAGGGGGCGGGTCGAAGTAGGGTTTTTTAAGTATAGGGGATACCACAGCATGTTAAAATGAAGAGGGAAACGTACCAGTGGAGAGGGACAAGTTAAAGAGAGAGGTTAGGGCTGGTATGAGTGAAGAGGAGAGAGGGGGGATAAGATGAGAGGCAATGGGGTCAAGGGAGCTGGTGGTGAGACGTGTCCTGGATAGGAGAGATAAAATTCCCTGTTCTGTAATAGTAGTGAAGCTTGTTAGGGTACAATTAAAAGGATTAAACAATGGAAGGAGGTTAGCCGGTGCAGTGGTAGGAGTTAGAAGCTGTATGGAGGAGGTAGGGTGTACAGGAAAACCATTTCGGATGTTTACGATTTTTTCTGTGAAATATGAGGCTATTTCATCAGCTGATAAACAGGGGGTAGGCAGAGGAGGTGGCGAACAGAGCAAGGAGTTGAATACTTTAAAGAGCTGTTTGGGGTTATGGGATTGGGTGGATATGAGTGAAGAGAAAGTTTTGTTTGGCTAAGGCCAAAGCACCTCTGATCCGATAAAGAGCACTTTTAAATTCAAGAAAGTCTCTATTTTTGTTACTCTTGCGCCAGCATCATTCGGCTATATGGGATTGCTTTTTCAACTTTTTAATCTGATCCGCAAGCCATGGTTGTGCGAATGGGGGTCGAGATTACGCAGGTCTCTGCATTTGTACGTTTCTTTTTAGGGGTGACAGATGACACAAGATTAAATTTGAGAAGATGATGATTAGAGAGGGGAAAGGGAGAGTTGGAGAAGTTATATTACGGAGCAGAGGCGGGTGAAGACCACATCCAGTGTGTGCCTATTACAATGGGTCTAGGCAGAGGACCATTTAGTAAGGCCAAGGGAGGAGGTAAGAGAGAGAAGTTTAGTGGCAGCAGAGGTGTTGGTATCGATGGGGATATTGAAATCCCCCAAGATAATTGAGGGGATGTCAGTGGATAGAAAGTTGGGCAACCAAGCAAGTGGGGTATTGCAGTAAGGTGGCAGAGCTGAGTATGTAGGTAACTAGGCAGATAAAGAGCAAGGTTATATGGAACATGATGATGGGGTAATAATACAATGGGAAGGGTTCAATGATCTTATCCCAATGAGCAGAGTTCAGTGTCAGACACTTCAGGTTACTTCTGGTTTAATTCTGGTGTTAATTCAGCCCTACACTTAGAAAATGCTGCACTTGGAAAAGGCTGCGGAATGTGACCATGGTCAGAATGTGATTAGGGCCCTTACATTCTGATTGTGTGTATGTAATACAAAATATAATCATGTGGCTTTAGTTAGAATCCTCACTGCACAGGGACAGAATCTATTCCATTCATAGAAGTACATTACCTTCTTCTGGCACATGCTTTGGTTCCTATGTTTGTGTTAGAAGCTAGTGGTTTGGCCCTTTTGCCATCTGGGATCCAAAATCTAAAGTTGACTTCACACAAGTGCCACACAGATTACATTGGAAGCTGTCTGAAATCATCTATAAATTCTCCTATACATTCCCTCTCCCATTGTATAGGGAGATCATTTCTGTGGCTATAGTGTCTGCGTGTACTCAGCTTTAGGGGAAAACTTACACCACTCAAAGGCTTGCAAATCGGGGGAGAAGGCAGGTAAATGGTAAACTAGTGGGTGGAGATAAACAGTAAACTAGTGGGTGGAGATAAACAGTAAACTAGTGGGTGGAGATGAACGGTAACATGAAATTATGAAGGTGATTAGAACATAATTATTCATATGGAGACTGACAATATAAACGTTTTGCTGTAAGTTGGGTCTGTGAACAGTAGGTTTTCTATAACCTCCCAGCAGTATAAATAATGTATATATCTTTTGATCAAAATTAGTTAAGCAATGGCTCGGCCCCAAACCCAATTGGTTCCTTGGATCCACGAGTCTAAGTCCGTCATAGGATTAAAAAGTCACACTTTATTAGAACATATTAAAATGCTTTGACACAAAGGGAAAATGACACAAGAAACCTGAGGCATTTCGGGTCATGTGACTCTTACTCATAGACATTCTGTATATCTCTATGCATATATTGTCTATTTATATTTTTTTGCATTGATCACCGGATAGGTTAGTTACTCAATCCAGTATTTCAGTTAAAGGAGTGCACCTTTTATAATGATACTATTATATGTATCTTTTTTATTTTGTCTTCACTCAATGTTTTTCCAAAACATTTTGGAAAAAAATTTTACTGCACATTTACTTTAACACATTTTGAATCTTTTCTTCCCCTTTAACATTCAACCTATGACTAAAAACTATTTTAAAATGCAGAATGTGGGCCACATGTCTATAGAGCTGACATCTGGGTTTCTTCATTGCAACTGTCAAAACAGTATGATAAATTGTGATGTGTTTTAGAAAGTGTTTCTAACCTGGAGTGAAAGGAATAATGGCTTTAAATAAGAAATCCACTAATAGACAGAGACATTCCATCAGTTATGAAACGTGGTGGCAACTGAGCTATGATTGAGAAAGCTAGCAAGGAAATCTGCAAAAATGAATGTGTGTTTTTTAAAGTGGTTTAAAACTGAGATACTATCAGTTACCAGAATTCTATAATGAATGATGAATTCTGTATAATGTGATGAATAAACTGAGCCTGGAGGCATTACCAGCAGCACAATGAACGCCTAAAAGCATCTTACTGAGGGAGCATTTATTTTTTACGAAGGAAGAAGCAATTAACCTTATAAAGTTAAAACATTTTATTTTCACCTCCATTTATTTTGTTCGACTAATTCTGTTCTAGAGAGTTCCTCTACTATTGTGTACTATGCACATGTACTGGGCCCCCCATAGGATGGGGATTTAGTGCCCAAATATATTATATTAAAGCCTACAGGGAAGGGGAAGAGCTCTCCTATGATTGCAGTGTATCAAGTTATTCCTGTCAGGTATGGAAGGAGCCAAATCAATATATATTGAGTGTGGTTTGTTGGTTTATGTATAAGTTTGGGAAGTGGAAAATCTAATACTTTATTTTCTTAAAATGATTGTGGTGCTAGTAGAAAAGGTATGCAAAGATTCTATGTAGCATAAATAGGGTTTTTCTATTTAATAAATGAGAAGGACAGTTATACTTTAAAGGAACTTTAAACTTCCCCATTTCCTTTAAAACTGCCCAGGGGGAGGACTTAAATTGCTCAGTCCTAACCAGTGGTTTTGCTCTGGTGGCCCTTACTGATGGCTTGAACTTGCACTTTAAAGGGAAAGGGAGAATCAAAAACTCCCCAATCTAGCCAGTTGAAATTCTGATCATTAATCAATCAACTCATACTTAGTAGTAAAACGAGATAATCCGGTCAATCCAGATACTAATGCTTTCATTTCTTCAATTGTCCAACGTCCGATCAGGCTTACAATCGATAAACTGCCCAAAAGAGTTTCGGGAATGGAGGGATTGCCAAAACGATCAAACTCTGTATGACCAATCTTAGTGACTAATTAAAGGGGAACTGTGGTCTCCAAATAAGTTAAGTTTAAATGAAAGACCAGTTTCTTGCCTTTAAATCGAGCCATCAACCACCTCTCTATGTGCTCCACAGCCTAAGATATACAGAAATTACTGACCAAAAAGTTAATGGGTGGGAGGCTGACATGTGACATTCCTGAGGCTTCTCCTGCACAGTGCCGCTGGCGAGCACAGCCTCAGACTCCCTCAGCGTGTGAGGGAGACAAGAAGTCCCTCCTCCTCTCTGCTATGTGAAGTCCTGACAGAGAAGGTAAGGGAATCTACAGCCCTTCTCTTTCACTGTGTAAAAACAGCCTTTTCAGGAAGAGTTCTCACTCTGCCTGAGAAGGCTGTTTCCACAGAGTTTTCTGTAGGGGGGTCTGAGTAACCCATGGCACCAGCGAGTGGGTGGAGCTTATACACCCGTGAGTGGGCAGGGCCACGGCACCTGCGAGTGGGCATGGCTACATGGGGTTGTAAGAGAATGGGCCACGGGGGGCCTGCAACTGGAGGGACCATGGGGTCCATGAGTGGGAGGGACATAGGGGCTGCAAAGGGGAGGAGGAGACACAGGACAGATTGACTGACAGTTTCAGAGCAGGAAGCAGGAAGTGCAGGGGACCTGGTGATGCTGCTGCCATATCACACACAAAAATGTAAATATCTTCAAAACTATGCAAAATAAACAATGGAAATACATTGCAAAAATTCTCATGGGAGCAATTCCTAGCAATTTACCTCAATTTACCTAAAGCCATTTTTGGACCACAGTTCTCCTTTAACAAGAATAGTTGGTTAAGAACATGTGGTTTGTTACAATATAAACAAATGGTTGGCTACTGGCTAAACAGTCTGGCGAAGAGCAGTTTGGTAACCAATAATTTTTCAGCTTTTATTGTTTCTCTTCCTGTGGTTGGGTATATTTTTTAACATAATTATAATGATGATCCCCCTATTTAGCCCCATTAATTATAAGCCAGAGATTTCTGTGCAATCACAGACGTGGCTGCCAGTCCCGCCCCCTGCTTGCATTTCCGTGCAAGCAGAGGGTCGTGGCAGTGCAGCGAAGGATAGAGGCATGGTAAGTAAAGATCACTTTCTGTGAATAATAGTAATGGGGTTGGGGCTGGGGGAAGGAGCAGTACATTATATAAAAAGTTTATTTCAAGGGTGGACATGCCCTTTAAGTATAAATTTTTAATTTGTCTTGAAAGGCCACATTTTGGAAGGGAATGTGTGTGCCTGTGCTGCAGATTTAAAAACTCATTGGCAAGTGCAGGATTTTCAAGGGGGGATTCCTAAATGGGTTACCACCAAACAAGCCCAGAAGGAGGTTCCTGACCAAATATATTCATTTGTTCTGTTATATATGGATCATATAATGATATATATATTCTCTAATTGCCATGATTAGCATCACAGTTAGACAATACACATATTCCCTTTACTTTTGTGTATACTTATTAGGGCTGGGTACACACAAACAGATATTTCCCGAAGGTTGGGAGCCTACCGAAGAGCTTCCAACCTACGTAGCCTCATAGTCAAAACCAATGTTAAATGGAACACTGGTGACCAGGAAAATTGGCTGGGAAGCATGGCCAATGGGTGCGTTAGATGCCTAGGGTGTGGCTATGTTCATGGGATCCAATATAGATCCTTCCGTGGCTAACTTATATATGTTGTGGTTTGAGAGGCTTTACATCTGCCCTAGAATTGGTGGGGATATATTATTCCACAAAAGTTACATAGATGACTTGATTTTTATTTGGGGTGGTACAAAGGAGGGGGCTGAGGAGTTTATTGGCCATCTGAACTCCATGCCCACCCCTATTAAACTTACCTTGCACATTAGTTCTGATTTTAAAGATTTTTTGGATCTACGTATTTTCAAAACAGGTAATGGATTGGGCACTACACTTTACAGAAAAGAGACTGATAAAAATTCCATTCCACATGCCACAAGCTGTCATCCTCATAGTACTAAAAGGGGCAATGTTTTCAGCCAATTCCTGAGAATTCTCAGGAACAATACTGATCAGACACTTGCTGAGTCACAATTAGGTGATATGAAACAAAGGTTGGTGAATAGGGGTTATTCTTCCAGCATGGTTTCACAGCAGTTACAGACGGCACTATCGCTGTGGGGGTGAATTAGTGGCACCTAAATTTAAGGCCCTGATGGACGCATTATTGATTTTTGCACCACCTACACTCCATATAGCAGTGAAATGAGGGTCATTACCAATTGGAGTTTACTAAAAAGGACATGCATTTAGCCTTTAACCAATCTCGTCTTTGTCATACTTACAGACGTGGTCACAATTTGTCTGATCTTTTAGTATGCACTGATTTAATCCCTCGGTTGCCTAAGGATGCAGCGCCTCTATGGGGCTCTAAAAAGGTGGATGTTATAGATGCCCTGTTTGCATCACTTGCCATTCTATGCTTGTCGGCAAAGATTTCGCCCACCCTCACAGCGGCAAGCACATAAGTTTTAGACAAAAATTTTCGTGTGACAGCAAATGGGTTATATACTTTATTACATGTCCATGCGGATTGTACTATATAGGCAAAACCTGCACAAGCTTTAAGGAACGTATGATGAATCATTGCTCTTCCATACGTTCTGCTCTGGCTGCTAAAAGTACTACTAACTGCTACTAACACTAAGTTTGGTGACCTTTCGGTTGCCAGACATTTCCGTACAGTTGGTCACTCTGTTTCCAGTCTGAGATATATGATCTTTGATGGTCTTACCAGTGTCGATCTTGCTGCTAATACTGACCATGATAAATTGCTCCTGCAGAAGAAGTGTAAATGGATATATACACTTGGCACTCTATCCCCAAAGAGACTCAATGAGCAGTTAGCATATCAGTACTTTTTATGAATTGCCCTTCTCGTGTTTTGTATCTAAAGCATTGTTTACCTCTTGTTACATTATGCCAAAGTGTGTTACTTTATGCCCCAGTGTTTTACCTCCTGTAGGTTAAATTGATTGGTTTTTTGTTTTCAGTAATGTGTCTGCTTCAATGTTGATACATGTATACTTTTAGCTCTGTCTGCGCTGGTCCGATAGTTGGAGAGGCTATAAATACTCACCTCCCAGTTAGGACGTCATATCCTGAGGACTGCTTGTTAGCGTGAACACGTAAATAGCGTTTTTAACTGTTACCAATAAGTTATCTTTAACTATAATACATATATATATAAATATATATATATCTATATATATATAATATATTAAAATCATATATATTTATTTATATAATATATATATATATTATAATATATATATATATATATATATATATATATACTTACAGCACTCCACCAACAGTCCAATGGTCCGGTGCTATGCCCAAGGGAATATGGCTGTATTGTTCCCTAAGTTACATGTACATCGTAAAGGCAGCACTCAGGACACTAGAGTTCAATAGCTTTAGTTTTAATAGGTCTACATCACCAAACTGAGCGACGTTTCGGAAGCAATATGCTTCCTCAGGACGGCGCATCACAAGGGGCTGAAACGCTAGGTTATCTGCCTACCTCTGTAACATTAATAAATCGTTTTCAAGACCCAGGAGTGCTCCGCTTGCTCTTTCGTTTATATATATATATATATATATATATATATATATATTATATATATATATATATATATATATATATAATATATATATTATAATGCAATGTTGACAAGCAAACATCTAAGTGTCCACCTCCAGGATTTCTTAATGTCCCTATTCCTGTTCATTAAGCTTCATCACACTGTAGAAGATATAGTAAGTACTGTATATAAACCCAGTCTCAGCATCTGCAGGCTTAATATTGATACAGATCTCTATGCTGCTGTCAATCGCAGGGCAGACTGGATACATTTTTGAAACATACAAAAGCTGCTTCTCATTCACAGCGCAATTGACAATGTAACAATCTATGTAACAGTCTATGGACACTAGGAGAGGTAGAACAGCAGACTGCTCTGAGCAGACAAAAAGGGGGTATTCCAGGTACCAGTAATCCCCCCTAAACAAGCCCCTGCAATAATGTCAATGATAAGGATATTGTTGTTTGTTACTTACCCTTTAACTATGGCTGTCACATGAATTAAAGGTAGGCCAGTTGGTGTGTGTACTCGTGTCAGGTTTGGGGATAAAAGACTAACTTTTTTGATGATTGTTCAAATGTGTTTTTTTTTTTTTACTATACTAACCCTTTAAATATGGTTGCCACATGAATGAATGGGTAGCTCAGTTGGAGTATGCATCTGTGTCAGGTTGGAAGTTAAAAAAAAAACTCACAGGGTTATTCAATAAAAGTTCTTATCATTAAAAATGATGCTAATTTTTCTCAAACCAATCTGATGTTAGCTTTCAAATGTTACATAATATCTGATTGGTTGGGGCAAAATTAGCACCATTTTTAATGGTAAGAACTTTTTTTGAATCTTCCTTGTCACTTTTTTGATTATTGATCTAATTTTATTTTTTACTATAGTTACCCTTTAAGTATGGCTGTCATTGAAATGGAAGAGTAGATCAGTACGTGTGTGTAGCTGTGTTGGGTTGAGGGTTAAAAAAAAAAAAACTTTGTTGACAAACTTTTTTTTTTTTACTATAGTTACCCTTTAAATATGAGTGCTATGAAAATGGAAGGGTAGGTCTGTAAGCGTGTGTGCCTTGATCAGGTTGGAAGTTAAAAAAAACTAACTTTTTTGATTATTGATCAAAAATTGTTTTTTTGGCTTTAGTTACCCTTTAAGTATGGCTGTAATGGATAAGTACGTCAGTAGGTGTGTGTACCTGTGTTGGTTTGGATGTTAAATAAAAAAAAACTTTTTTGATTAGTCAAAACATTTTTTTGACTATAGTTACCCTTTATGTATAGCTGCCACGGAAATGGGTGGATAGCTCAGTAGGTGTGTGTACCTGGGTCTTGTTGAGGGGGTATGTCTTTTTTGGTGTTTACAACCATAAAAATATCTTTCATTGAGGATTAATCAAAATTAGCTTTTTTGACTTTAGTTACCATTTAAGTATAGCTGCCACAGGAATAAAAGGGTAGGTCAGTAGGTGTGTGTACCCGTGTGAGGCTGGGGCTATGCGTTTTGCATGTATGACCATATAACTAACTTTTATGGGTAATTGATCAAAATGAGTTTTTTGACTATAGTTACCCTTTAAGTATGGCTTCTATGGGAATGGAAAGGTATGTCGGTAGGTGGGTGTACCTGTGTCTGTGTGGGGGGTTGGGGCTATCAATGTTTGTGTTTATGACCATGAAACAAACTGTTTTGAAATATCCACATTTGAGGATTGTTATAAGTATAGTCCAGAAGAACAAATGTCCTCAAGTTCGCCATAATGCTTCCGCAGATTCCTTAGCTAGAAGATAGCACACTTCTCCTATATGCCCTGCACATCTGTACCAAATTTTATATCTCTAGCTCAAAAACTGTGAGAGGAGATACAGTTCAAAAAAGCGGAAGAATAAAACAGAAGAAGAAGAAATAGAAAGAACAGTAATTTGGCTCTTCAAGCGAAATAAATTATAGGTTAAAGGTTACAATTCTGTAACATCTGAGCAAAACACAATCAACCTCAGAGATCTCATGAATATATTGTAAATATGTTGTTTTTGCATGATTTTATCTTTCTGTTGCCAGAGTCCATGGGGTATGTGACACTCTGGTAGTTGTCTTAACTAAATCCACATGTGCAAAAAGGTAACTAGCTAAAGTATCATTTGAATTTTGTTAAAGCAATATGCACAAGAGAAAGTGTCTACTACTAGCAGGTTCTTACTTGGTTTATAGTGCAAACCAGGTGGAGCAAATTCTGGAGAGAACGTATCCTAACCCCATTTGCACAATGCTGGTGAGTTGTCTCTTCTTGAAACGTGTGACTACACAGTCATTTCCCAGAATCCCCAAGCCCTGCCCCGTGGGTCAAAGCTGGGAGTTCCAGGACACTTTGACAGACTTGTAAGATTGGGTCTGTCCTGGTCAAAACAGAGCGGTTAGGGAGTATGTATACAAATATTAAAGGGTATGTCCATCCATTTTACAGCTTTCCTTTTTACTGTCTTACTGAAGAACAGTCTATCTCTTACCTCTCCCGTTCTTCAGTAAATCTTGCAGGAGAGGAGGAGAAACTTACCTGCTGGAACGATCCTCCGACAGCCTCCGACTCGACCACGTTCCTTCGCACTATGTGCACAGTGCATTGGAGTCTCTCTGCAGCGCTGGAACGATCAGCGGGTAAGTTTCTCCTCCTCTCCTGCAAGATTTACTGAAGAACGGGAGGTAAGAGATAGACTGTTCTTCAGTAAGACAGTAAAAAAGAAAGTTGAAAAATGGATGGACATACCATTTAAATGGTATCTTTGCTCTAAAATAGAAAAAGAGTCCACCAAACTAGTTCGAAAGTTCGAAAGTTCGAAAACGGACCCATTAAAGTCTATGGGAGGCAAATAGTTCGAAAAGTTCGAGTCAAATACAACTAAAATATTAATGGTAACTTAATGTAAATGGCTGTGGGACCTGGGAAATGGTCTGGGGAGCATGTTCCAATTATCAGGACTTTCGTAAAATCTATTGTACTCTCACGCCTGCTACTTTCGCACTCTCGTGTTCGAACGTTCGAGGTAACATGGACATTTTACTCGCGGATTCGATACTCGCGTATAGGTTCTAATGGACACTGTACTCGTAGATTCGATGTTCGCGCCTAGATGCCATGTACATTTTACTCGCGGATTCAATGCTCACGTATAGGCTTTAATGGACACTTTACTCACGGATTCGATGTTCGCGTCTAGATACCATGTATATTTTACTCGCGGATTCGATGCTCGCGTATAGGTTTTAATGGAAACTTTACTCGCGGATTCGATGTTCGCGCCTAGATAAGACCCACTGCAATTGTACAACATTATTG
The DNA here is from genome assembly GCA_019447015.1 of Hymenochirus boettgeri. Taxonomy (NCBI): domain Eukaryota; kingdom Metazoa; phylum Chordata; class Amphibia; order Anura; family Pipidae; genus Hymenochirus; species Hymenochirus boettgeri. The sequence continues at coordinate 169,624,461 of CM033474.1, forward strand.
CGGAGCCAGGCAGGCTTGGCCCCTCCGGACAGACCCCATACCCCATTGGCTTCTCTCCCTCAGAGTATGCTTCGTGCAAGGGAAAGCGGGGAAGGAGATATGGTTTGTAGGAACAGCACCATTGAGTAGCAGTAGATTCACTTCAGTTTGACAACATATTGCGGAGCCAGGCAGGCTTGGCCCCTCCGGACAGACCCCATACCCCATTGGCTTCTCTCCCTCAGAGTATGCTTCGTGCAAGGGAAAGCGGGAAAGGGGATACAGTTTGTAGGAACAGCACCATTGAGTAGCAGTAGATTCACTTCAGTTTGACAACATTATTGCGGAGCCAGGCAGGCTTGGCCCCTCCAGACAGACCCCATACCCCTTTGGCTTCTCTCCCTCAGTGTATGCTTTGTGCAAGGGAAAGCGGGGAAGGGGATACAGTTTGTAGGAACAGCACCATTGAGTAGCAGTAGATTGTTAGATCACTTCAGTTTGACAACATTATTGCGGAGCCAGGCAGGGTTGGCCCCTCCAGACAGACCCCATACCCCATTGGCTTTCCTCCTCAGTGTATGCTTTGTGCAAGGGAAAGCTAGGAAGGAGATAGGACTGTTGGGTCTCAAGAGTTGTGAATACAGGGGTGGTTAACTACAAGAGCTAAACCACATGCTGAAATCCACACACAGAAAGCTCAGAAAACTCTCTCCAACTCCTACACTGTCAGGTCTCCACTAAATAAACTCCAACACACTGACTAAATGGCACTAGTCGCATTGCCTTTTAACCCAGGGGGCTGGCAATGCTCAAATTAGATGCCATTTGGTGATTTGGACATGTGGGACTTTTTTTTTTTAAATCGATGATTTTCGAATGTTCGACCGTTCGACTGTTCGAACGGTCGCGAACATTCGAAAATCTCGAAAGTCCGGGAAATATCGAAAGTCCGTGTCCGGGAGTTCGAGAAGTCCGGGTCGAACTCGGGTTCGAGTTCGAGTTCTATGCCATCCCTAATTCTGAGAAATCATCATTTGAATTCAAAGCATTTACAAGGAAAGCACTGTCAAGGAGAGCTGTCAGCTGAGAAAGAAAGGGAGGGAGAGATGATGAATCTGTGCAGAACTTATTAGTGTCCCAAACGCTACTAGAAGGCAGTGAGTAATAGAAGGGGGGATAAGGTTTAATGACAAAGCAGCCAGACCGTGGTGGGAAAAAAAGGATAGCGACCAGTTGGCCTAACCTTATACCTGTTGTTTAGGGATATACCTAGATTAGATATTTTACAGTAAATTAAGACACAGAGGGCCTCATTTACCCAGACTCGCTGGGCAATATATTGAGGTAAAGTCGCGTCTAAACAGTTCGCTACCGGTTACTCCAGTTAACTCCATATTAGTGGGTGCGCCAAAAATCACCCGCGCATCCGACGCTCGCAATTTAATAGCGTTAGTTTTAGAGCAGGATTTTAACGCCAGCAAATAGCTGGCATAAAATCTCGCAATGGGTAAATCCCTTACCGGGATTTACCCACATTCGCAAAAGCGATATTGAATCCCGGGAAGGGGCACGGTCACCGGCTGCTTAAACGGTGCTGGTGACAACATGGCACCTCCCCTATAAAGACTCGGTGCGATGACATCACGTCGGGGACGCGTCTCGCGAGACCAGCATGCACTGAAGGGGAGGCGGATACGAAAGCTTCCGGACTGCTGTAAGTTGCCTGCTTCCCTAAAGGTCAGTCATCCACTAGCGGGGCTGGGTTCGCACAGATAAAATGTGAGAAAATTGTAGTTAAAAGGGTGCTAATTTTGCCCCAACCAATCAGAACCTATGTAACATATGAAAGCAACATCTGATTGATTGGGGCAAAGTTAGCACCATTTTAAACGATAAGAACTTTTATTGAATAACCACCTTATCTTCAAGATGCTTCTAAATACTAGCAGGGAGATTCAATAAAAGTTCTTATCGTTAAAAATGGTGCTAACTTTGCCCCAACCAATCAGATCTTATTTAACATTGAAAGCTAACATCTGATGGTTGGGCAAAATTAGCACCATTTTTAACGATAAGAACTTTTATTGAATAACCCTGCAGATTTCTAATACTCATAAAAGTTTATCTTGTAGAAATTGAGTTACATGAAAATAAGGATAATTAAACTCATATCTGTTGTATTCAATTAGATCAACTGGACTTGAAATGTAGTTCTTGAAGACGTTTCGCTAGTCATCCGACTGGCTTTCTCAATTCAGAATGACTTGTACAAGAATCTGTGGCAATTATGTACCCTGGAAAATCCCAATTAGCATATCACAGCCAGGTGTTAAGGGTGTGATAGATAGTGGCTAAGAGGTGTTATAGGAACGCCCAGCGTAAGGTGTTAAAACAGCATTGTACATGGCAGACAGTTGGTGTCGAACCCCCCCACCTCTATTTAGGCTTGGTTTCTTTATTTTCACATAAATGGCCTCCTTAACACCTCTCTTGAACCAGTCACGTTCCTTCGCCAGTATGTTAACATTACAATCTTCAAACTTATGTCCTTTATTTAAGGGCCATTTATGTGAAAATAAAGAAACCAAGCCTAAATAGAGGTGGGGGGGTTCGCACCAACTGTCTGCCATGTACAATGCTGTTTTAACACCTTACTCTGGGCGTTCCTATAACACCTCTTAGCCACTATCTAACACCACCCTTAACACCTGGCTGTGATATGCTAATTGGGATTTTCCAGGGTACATAATTGCCACAGATTCTTGTACAAGTCATTCTGAATTGAGAAAGCCAGTCGGATGAGACTAGCAAACGTCTTCAAGAACTACATTTCAAGTCCAGTTGATCTAATTGAATACAACAGATATACCATGACCTGGATGAATGAGAACCTTCACAAAGATAATTAAACTCATTTAAATCAGTCTAATTTTCTATTGCAATTGCTATGACTACATGTGCATTTTGTTCCTATAGTAAAATAGTGTTTAACATTAATAATCGGTGCAATTGATTTCTTTTTCTTTTTGGCCATGTTGCTCTGTTAGTTGAAAGACTTGGAAAATATTCAAAATGTCTAATTAAGTGTAACTTTGTTCTAAGACTTGCACTGGGACATTACTGCCTTTCTACCACTTTTATTTTGATCATAGAAAAAAAAGAGATTTGCAGGATTAATTATTAAAACCCTAAAACTGGATGCCTCCATAAAACTATAAAATGGCCCTTTATAGGCTCTCCGAAATGTTATGCTTCTCTACACACAAACTGCTGCAGTGTACTTAGCTGGATAATGAGAATTTTTTTTTAAATAGCACTTTGATGTTGGAGATGTTATATATACGGAATCTAGGACAAAATAGCATTCCAAATTATTGGTGCTACAACTCATGTCAGTGCAATGAATTACATTAACAACCCTTTGTCTTAGAGAATGAAGATCAGGCAACAGATATTTTTGTTTATACTCACTTATGTCAGTGAGTACAATATGTCAAGTTCTGTAGAGTCCTTTTAAAGCAACACCATTTTTAAATGGAATTTTTATAACAGCATTCACAAAACTCTTACCTCCACCTTGGCCCCCCCCCCCCCCCCTTGGCATCCAGTGCCTTGCCCTCCCCTTGGGAAGCTGAATCTTAAAAAAACTATGTCAGTTTTTTTATGCCCCTCCAGAGCCTTCTTTTCTGCTTTAAAGTTGATGACCTCTTGGCTCTGGAGGGGCCTGGAGAAAAAAATGGCCAATAGTTTTTCAAAGCTGTAGCGTTCCAACCTAAACTTAACATTGTTTTACAGCATACTTATCCTTTAAATTTGAGTGTGGGTAGTATAGAAATAGGCAGTTTAAATACAGAATTATTGTCAGATATCGACGGGGAAATTACCTTTGAGTGGTTGGACTCCAGAAGTGCAATAATGATAAGTCGCGGGACAGCGATGCAGTGCCATTTACTGAAAACAGACAATGCAGCAAATAAATGTCTCAGAAAAGTTGCCTAGTCTACTACTGTTTTAAATTGTAAGCATGGAATTTAGACAACTTCTATTTGGAGGGAAAATAGGCCTAGTACCGCACAGGTGGGCATGACACAGTTCACATGTGCTTATGATACATAATGTTCAGGAAGTCGGACTTGGTAGTCAGTACAATTTGAAAGTACTGGAAATCTAGGGGAGTATTAAGAACACCAGGTCATTCTAGTCTCATAGAGTGATTATTTTCGAAAGATTTTGCTTCCAGGTACACAATTCAGAGAGAGGATGGTATTGTGCCACCAATTCATTTGTAGTCCCCTTTCACCTTTATTTCATTATAAAACTTTGCATGCTGGAGAAAGGAATAGGGTGCCAAAACTATACTGGTGTACCATTGGGAAATAATGTACTGATACAGTGTAAACTGCTTTTCCTTCTATAGTTTTACATTCCAGTACCAAACACTAAACTAGTATGTAAAATTGTATCACCTCATTCAATTAGTGACATAATCAGGAGATGATGTGTGTGATAATTATTTAATCCAGTGGCTCCTCCATTTGGAAATATATGGAGGTTAGTTTGGCACCTGACAGAAACATATGCCAGATGTGGTTTAACAGTTGCCTTTTCCCACATTTAAACAAACGTTTTAACCAATCATCCCGTTACCTCTACCATATGCTCTCAGCCAGGCATCCAGGCCTCTATGTCATAATTTTCCTAAAGGCTGGAAAGCCCTAGTTCCTGTGTTGGCCATATCGAGTATCCTAAGAAAACAAACCGACCTAAGTAAATTAAGGGTGGTGCTGGCACAGGTAAAGAACATTTTTGGATCATAGAGAAGTTGGAGAATAGCGCTCAAAGATCCGCAATAAACCAAGTAAAAAAGCGTTTGAAAAAAGTGGTTTGTAAGGGGCCAGTGTTGGGAAAATTACTAAAATATTCTACTGTAGCCATATCATCAAAATCATCTAAGTCCCAATAGAAAACAAATAAAGTTGGTTTCACCTGAAGTGGCAGGCCAAAGCTAGAGAAGATCCTTTCTGCCAGATTAAAAAATATCAACATTTCTTGCTTATGTCCCTTTTCATTTGATGTACACAAACATCACACCTAAAAAGATGCGTCAGGAGGGGGACAGTATAGAGAAAGAATAGTTTGGTTAATGTATATGGTATGGCAGTAAGATTGCAAATAAATAGTAATAATAGTAGTAAAAAATGTCAAATAGAGGAAGGGACGTAAAAGGGGAATAAGACTTTCATATCCTTTGTAAAAATGATGACTCTATAGTACCCATGTCTCCCGGCCTGTGTCCAGTTTCCGCCCTATAACATGTGCTGCAGCAAACGGTCCCTAATAATACAAAGATGTGTGATCAATTACAAAGTCGAAATATTAAACTGGAGTGGCACTGTATTCTAGTGTTTGGGTACAAAGCCCTATGTCACACCACATTTTAATCTTACTCCACCAAAGAAGTCAGCCAGAGCTTATGTTGATCAAAAGTTATTTTAAGGACAACGGTATTGTTGTTTGCTCCACCACCTAACCATAGGGAATACATTGTTTCGGGAAAAGTTGCCTTTTCTCATGGATAATCCCTGAACCAACGGTGGGAGGAGGGATGGAGCTTAGACAATAAGCTTTATTTAATAGTTAGTCCACCCAAAATAGAATTACTTTTTCTCACATGTAGAGCAACCCATAATAATCTCTCAAATGCTGGTTTCGAATTAGTTATTCAGCCCTTCTGTTGTTGTCACAGCCAATATCTAGGGATTCGAACACCAAAGCATGTGAATAAGCTCTCTGCACTTTAATGGCTCAGAGGAGGCAAGGGGGAAGCAGCAAACAGCTGAATAACAGCAGCTCTGTGATGCAGTCGTGAGTATACACATTTCAGAGGATTAGGGGTGCTCTAAATGTGACAAGGAAATTTTGGACCATTGAACATTGCCATATTAAAAGCAAGTGATAGTGATCCACCCACTCCAGTAAAAAAATCCACCAATTTTAGCTACTTATTAGTAAGCCCAGCTAAAGAAAAGCAACCTTGGATGTATAGATTGAGGGTTTTATTGAGAAAGAAATTATCCTGGATTTAGGAAGCAATAAGTGGAAATGTTAGAATGTATTATAACTATGATTTGAATTGGATGCATACTAATATTGTTTTATCTGTATGGATGGTGCTCCCCATTTATAAATAAACACGGAAAAACTGGGTGACTGAATTGTAACCCAGCAGTATCAACTCCCCCCCGCCCCCCAAACCCAGCCCCTCGGTGCGCACATTCATCCTTCGACCCCCCCCCCCCCCATGGCAATGTCAACACCCATCCATTCATAACCCTGCGGCAAGAATCCCCCACGACCCCATTGTGGACGGGGTGAGTATAAATGTGTGATTATAGCCGCTTACAAAAACAACAAGGGTTAGAAGAGGTTGTTCACCTCAACTGGGAGGTCTGGCAAACAATTACTGCATGATCCATGACGTAACCTAGAAGAAGAGTTAAAGAAAGGTTTCAGTTCTGGCATTCTAAATCTTCATTTCCCACAGGTCAAAATCAGAGCAACATCCACACCAGAGAGCACTAAAAAAGGGATCCCCTGGCATGTCACAGTACCTGAGGCGGCTCTGAAGAGGCAGAAACCTTTTGGCCAGGGAAGACAGCTCCTCCTCTTTAGTTTTTTCTGGAATTGGAAAAGCATGCAAGAAAGAACCATACTAAGGAGCGACATTTCAGAATTTCTTTTTGAAAAAACAGGGCAGATGGGTTACATTTTAGTTGGGGGACGGTGGGACATGCTTTTAAGGTTTCCTTTTCAAAACAGCATTACCTCACCCCCAGGATGAGGAAGAGGGCCTGGCAATCAGCTAAAGCAGCTAGGAGGCTGCTGTAGTTACATTACCTTTTCATTCAATACCTTTCCCACCAATATTCTTACCTGCAAATTCCAACTTCAGAGGTCCCTGCTAGGTTGAGATCTGGGTGCTTGATGGGGTCAAGGCAAACCTGTGATGAATGCGCATTTGGTGGCATCCCACAGCTCCTGGAGAGAAAAGCAGTAGTGAGAGCTGCCTAGTAAACAGTACAATCTTTTGAGTGGATAACAGCTGAAATTATTTTTTGCTGAAGCATCCCATCCAAAGTTTTACTTTTTCTAGTTCACGTAAAGTTTGACAAAAGCTAAAAAAAATGACATGTACCACCTACCAACTGATTCTTGAGAGGGACGGTACATAAGAATTTCATGATTACTGACTGGGTTGAAGGGGTTAGCAGGCGACAGGGACCCAAGGACAAGCCCTTTTACATTTAGGTATTAGGAAATTAAAATCAGAACACGTGGGACCAAATTGCTTAGTAGTCATTAAAAAAGTGCATTAATCTCATGACAGGTGATTAATGAAAAGTAATGATTATATGTAAACTGCATGATATGTAACCAGGTAAGCAAGCAAGTGTGAAAAATTAGTATGTATTTTAATAGATACTCAAGAAAAAGTTAAAAAAATAATGGATTAGCCCATTTTTCTTATGAAGCATCAAACTGACTCCCAAACTCATTCAGATATTAAATAGGGTTTGGTATCAGAACATTTAACAAACAAACAATCTATATAAATAGGAATCACAGGAACCTAAACAGTACTCACAAACAAGCTCCTCTAAACATGTCCGGCACAGACATTGGAAATAATATAAACCCTACGTCAGAGAAAAACCACATTTTATGACCATAGTGGGAATAAACTAGCAGAATGAAAATATGAGAGGTTTTAAATCTGTCATGCATGGTTTTATGTTTAAAACAGTGGCCAATTTTACTGCATGTGAATTAAAAGAATTATAAATTAATAAGTGTCGTGAAGTTGTTTTTATGGATTCCAGGGTTATGCTGGCATGTATGCTGTATATGCAGCAACCCATGTTTTATGTGATATAATTTCATGGCTTTTAGGAATTAAAATATTGGCACTTTAAGCAGCCATGAAATTTGTTTGATAAAGGGATCCCCCAAAAGCTCTTTGATTGCTTGCCAAGAAGGGAATTATTTTAAACACTTTTTTCCTCAAGGGGAACTGTGGTCTCCATATAAGTAGCCTTTATTAACAAAAGAGCACATGCACAAGACTGAGATCACTAAGGTCTGTTAATTGCCCTTCAGGAAGAAAAGATGGTTTGGGGTTTTTGTGGGAGGGGATTGGGGCTTCTTAAACATACATAAAGTGAAGTCACACGATTGTTAATCCTGACTATCTGGTGTAACTTTACAATGTCTATAACTTAAGATCCAGAGAAGCTAAAGAATCTTCCAGCTTGTTTGAAAGCATTAAGATATAGATTTAAATAGAGGAATTGAAATGTAGACCACAGTTACTAGTTAACATTGTGTACTCCTATAAATATTTCACATTTACTAAAGGTAGATAGATAAGGTATGAATAAAGATAGATGAGTTCTACCATGATTACCATATTACATTTTTCACAGTTTGCAGATTGTAAAAGTTTACAAGTGCATGCTGCAACAAGGATCCTGACCCTCGCAGGTAGTATTGACCGATGGCCGTGACAACATGGGAAAGGAGCCTGCACAGAAACAAATTCAAAAAGAAGTGAACGCAAAAATAAAAAGGATAAGGATGATTTAAACAAGAATATTGCTAAAATATAACTCAGTAAAGTCCAGATTTCAAAGTTAAATTAAATTGATCAAAATTCAAACTTATAGGTCAGAACACTGTATCATTTTAAGAAATATTACCTGTGACCTATGGTTTAGTAAAATATACATACAGTACAGCAGCCTCTACATAACGCCCCAGGAAAGGTACCACATGGTTGTAAACTCCTCTACCAGTAGGCGATCCTACAAAGCTTAAGTAGGCCAAAGAGTGTTGCCAGGGACACATAACTAGATTAGCAATACAAACCAATTATATAAAGTGAAATGATTGTAGGGGCATATTTATAAAGGCTCAGACAGGAAAAATGATAATCAGATAGTAAATTATAATTGCAGTCATAATTACTGATTCGCCTATACAATATCTTTGCTGCATGGTTGTAAATGAACAAACCGGGCCATAGACTGTACGGCAGCCATATTAAACATAATCCCCAGTATCGAGAATTCTGGACTGCGGGTTACTAAATTTCACATTAGGTAGAAACCAAAAATGTAAATTCTGATCAAAAGTTAGATATACACATTGCATTGCCACTACAGTGCATTTTTGTTAAAGTCACAGAAACCATTTTAGCAATTAACTAAAAACGGATGAGTGCTTTTCCATTACTTAAAATAAGCATCTATAATATCAGACTGACATATGTAGTTTTCTTTAACAATTCCATTTGCTAAGTTGCCTTAGGCCCTCCTTAACTAATGACAGCTGTGGTGTCATTATTATCCTTCAATATTGTTTACAGTGTTAAGTCATTCTTCCAAAAGAGAGACACACCGGAGGTAAGCTCATTCCCTATAGCCATGTTTTTAGCTTTAATCTGCTCATTTAAAAGGAAACTACAGTCTCAGAAAACATTGTCTAGTAAACAGAGGCATTTACAAACATAAAACAAAGGTGTCTCACCGCTACCTTTGTTGTGGCTAGTGAGTAATTATTAAACTTGTGCCGTATAGTGGTAGATCCCATATCCACCTTAGGGGGGGAAACTGGAGGGATGACATAGATATGCCACTCTTGAAGGGTTGTTTTGTAAACTAGAGGCAAAACAGAGACTGGTTGATATAGTTTGCCCACAGTGACTGCGTATATCATAGTTTTCCGACAGTGAATGTACATAGAGTTTACCTATAGTTATAGATACATACACGTTTGACCCACAGTTAGTGGACCAGTATATATACGTTTGTCCACAATGTCTGGTAAATTTTCGGGTACAGTTTGATCTTTACTGTGCCACAGGTGATAGCAGGCAGACAGAGTCAGGAGGGACACCACACAGCAATAGGCTGTCTGCAGAAACCCAGTGGTGGGCATAGGAGTAGCAAATGTGATTGTACGTGCTGCGACAAAGTGGGCACGGATACCCTTGTATGGGTGGTTGTAAGCTTTCTGTGGTGGTTGATGGGCTATTACAATAAAAGGGATTGTTGGTGGAAACCAATAGCTAGAAAACTATCTAGGAAAAAAAAGGCATACAAACGCCTACACTTACTAGATATACAATGAGATTTAAAAACGCACAAAAATACAGGTTGTATTATTACTCTCTTGTATCCCAATTGAAAGGTGTATTTAGTTTTAAAAACCACAGACACCCCCCCAAATTAAAGGAGGTTTTTGTGCAGCATTGTCTTTTGGCTGGCAAGCCATTCAAAGTTTATATTAACATTTCTTTTTAGTTATAATTGATTCTACTCTTCTCTCCTCAACACTTCTTCTTACCATTGGATTTCCTTCTGTGTCTCGGTATTCTTCTTTCAAATTAGATTTCCTTTCGTTCATTTATTTTTTTTTTGTTCTGTTTATCTTCTTTTTATTAACTTGAAATCTAAGTCAAATGCCTCTGCCTTATTCTGCTTTATTCTTCCACCATATTTATTTCGGATCATATCCCTATTTTGCAAACATTCAGAAAATCCTTTTGTTTTTAGCTGACCCTGTGCCTTTCTGCCTTCCATTGACCATCATTATTTCAGAATCTCAGACGGTTTCCTTATGGACTACATTTAAGCTACATTCAGGTTGCGTATTTCACATTTTTTTCTCATGTTGGCTTCTAATGAAATATTCTAGAGATCAACCTGAGTAAAAAGCTCACTCTGACTCATGGGAGAGCGGACTCTGGTAAACGCACAATCCAGTGGGCTTTGAAGACTACATGGGCGCCTTCGTGAGTTGTAGGCAACAATGTGGAAGTCTTCTTTAGTTACATAAAGCCTATTTAACAAAGTTAGAAGGTATATTGGTTTGAGTTGAACTTAAACTTCCTTCCTTGCAGCAGCTGCGGGCTAACCACGCAGCCACGGCAAAGCAATGTTATATGCCAAAGGCGGCATTCTACGGGGCACTTTTTTAAAAAAAAAGTGTGGGATAGAAAAAACGCAGATAGCATGCTCCGAGACTGCTATCAGCTATAACATCGCTGGGCTATTTTCACCAGGGTTGCTAAATAGCGGCGTTCGGTGCATTGACCTGAAAGATCTTACAGTGTAAGGTGTTCTGAGGAGAAATGCTTTCATATATGATTAAGAAAAATTAAGTTTAGTTTCTCCAACAAATACCCACCAATAGACTTCTAGTCTAGTGGACACAGAGTATAAGATAGACGGTAAAATAGAAGCTTAAGGAATAGTGCCATTAAAATAATTGTAGGCTATAAAAATGGAAACGCACTAGGTTAACAAAGTCTTTTAGTTCAGGAAAGCTTATTTTAGAAACTATAAAAACTGCTAACAAGGATTAAAGGAAGAAATTAAGTTAGCTAAAATAAATAACGAAGTTAGAATAGAGAACAAAGCAAGACAACCCCTTAAATTTTTTTTTTATGTATATAATATAGTAAGAAGAGAGGACTGCAAAACAAAACAAACTCTCTATCCTAATATATATATGCATTGGTAACCAGAATTAATGAAATAAGTTATCTCCATTTTGGAAATTAGCTTTTACGAGCTTTAGCATGTGCAGAGGATGAAAGCAGAGGGAAAACAGCAATTCATTTACTGTGATGTTTTGTCAGCAGTCCACGGCCCTTGATGGACTCATGGAGGGAGGAGCCACGGTTACTCTGCAGAATGAGAGGAATAATCCTTAAATATCTGGTTAGTAATACATCTACTAAAGTGATAAATTCCGGTGGAGGTTGGGGGCAAGGTGCTATCTGAAACTGACCAGATTTTGTTGTAAGGGAAAAATACCCTTAATCAATAAATCATACATTAAGCCGCACTGTATGTGGCTACATGTACATCAATCCAGTAACGTTTTGATTAGCTCTGTTTACCCCTCTCCCTCAAGGCATTCTTCCTTTCATCGACCCGACCTTTGTGTAGCTGAAGCATGTTTCAGTAATTAATATTAGCCAGCAATGGGATAAGAGAGTTTACCCCCAAGCAATTTACACAAACAAATCTTCATTCTCTCTGCTACAGAGCACATGCAGATTGGAAACTTCTCTAGAATACATATGGTTGTATTCAATTAGACAACGGACTTGAAATGTAGTTCTTGAAGACGTTCGAGTCTCCGACTGGATTACAATTCAGATGACTGGTACAAGTCATTGACCCATGGATGAATGAGAACCGTCACAAGCATTCTCTAGAAGTACAGTTTCTCAAGAGAGAACACATCTAGATGTGTGCCTCCAATTTGGTAATGAAGCTTTTTGTCACCTGTATAACGTATATTTTGTATGTTATACTAATTATATTGTTACAAGAATATTTCAATGTAATTAAATGTACTGCAAACTTTACACTAAATAAAATTGGGTAGTTAAGTCTAACATTTAAATCACTGGTGAAAAACTCTGCATTACAAACCCCCTGCACTCCTATACCCCTTGGCTGTATCTGTCTTCTACCTGACCTGTCTAAAAACCAAAGTGGGTATTTACAGAAGAGGAGATAAGGGGAAAGCTAGCCAGCAAAAAAAAATCTGAAACTCAGGGAAATGTTACATGTATATAGGTCCACAATACTTTTATTTAGAGGTGAGTATAATACATGAACACTGTAATATTAGTGGGAATTTACTCTCCTTTAGTAAATTATAGCTTTCAAAATCCAAGGCAATAAAATAAAGTTTTGCAGACCAGTTCAGCATGCTTTACCAGCTCTTTAAAATATTAAAAACCAAATTTCGTCCCTATTGAACGGACTAATTTTTTTAATATGCAATTTGGGGGGAAAATAAAATACACTATTAACTCATCAGCTTAATCCCAATGTGAAATTACCATACACCCCCATTAAATGCCAAATTCCCATCAATTACCTTGTCAATAATATTAAATCTTCTCCAATTTTTAATGACACAGGACTTCAAAATCAAACTCTTGAAACAGTGGAAGAAAGAGTGTCGTAAAAAAAAGGGCAACTTACTTGTTACAGCTATACCAAACCAATCACAGTGGCATAGAGGTCTCCTTAACAGGCTTCACTCCAACAACTTCTAACACTCGAGCTTTACTTCATCTTCCCAAACTGGCTAGGGATTAAAAAAGGCAAAATGCTCAGTGAATGATTAACTTGGCCATAGAATTCTTTCCACTCTTCCACTAAAAAGGGTAGACACCGTAATGTCTATCTGATTGGCCTCAGAAAACTTTTTAGGCAAAAATGTGGTCATGGTTATACAAACAAACTTTATCAAACAAATAGGCAAACCAAACTAAACAGGGTAAGTAAGCGAACTAAAAAAAACACACTGGGATTAGGTGAAACATCTTTTTGATGAGACTGAAATGAAAATGTGTCTACACAGCCAAAGGCAAAAAAGTAAGATGGAATAGGCTGGGTTTCCTTTGTTTATATGATACTATGCAGGACGTTTTAATGACGTGTTAATCTTGTTGGAAAAAGGTTTTTGGGGGTTATTGTTAAAACAGTGGCAGACAACAATGGCTAGAGCTAGAAATATTGTTCTTGTAAATGGATTTGAGGGAGAAAAATACTCTCCCTTCTTTACAAAGCACTGGTAAAGGCCTCATTTGTTAAGGATCATATCCTTGACTTTGTTCCAGAGATCATCATTATTATAGTAGTCAGCATGGATTTATTGACGAAATAGATCATTGCCAGACCAAATTTAATTGGTTTTTATGAAGAAAGGTGAGTAAGAAGTTAGATTCAGGCAAAAGTGTTGGATGCTGGTATATTTGGATTTTGCATAAAGGCCTTGCTACTGTGCACATAGGCAATGACTAATGTATAAACTGGGACTGTTGGCCTTGAAGAGAAAACATTTTGGTCATGGATAGAGAACTCGGTTATTGGGACCGCAAACAGAGATGGTGGTTAATGGAGCTAACATCTAGTGGGCTTAAAGTTTTCAAGCGGAGTTCCTCAGGGTTCTGTACTGGGGCCGATTCTGTTTCAATCTGTTATAAATGACTTAGAAGGGGGCATTGAGAGCAAGGTCTCGGTGTTTGTGATGACACTAAAATTTATGCAGGAGGCTTTGGGAAAGTTCCAATGATGTGCAAGATGCGCAAGCAGGACCTAGATAGCTTCTCAAATGGGCAGCAGAATCGGCAGATGAGATTCAATGTTGTTAAATGTAAGGTGATGCATTTGGGATTAATAATCCCTGTGCCACCTACACCATAAATAACTCGGTGTTAAGTTGGCTCTGAAATGGAAAAATATTGGGGGGTTCTGGTAGATGACAGACCCCATACCCCATTGGCTTCTCTCCCTCAGTGTATGCTTTGTGCAAGGGAAAGCTAGGAAGGAGATAGGACTGTTGGGTCTCAAGATGTGTGAATACAGGGGTGGTTAACTACAAGAGCTAAACCACCATGCTGAAATCCACACACAGAAAGCTCAGAAAACTCTCTCCAACTCCTACACTGTCAGGTCTCCACTAAATAAACTCCAACACACTGACTAAATGGCACTAGTCGCATTGCCTTTTATACCCAGGGGGCTGGCAATGCTCAAATTAGATGCCATTTGGTGATTTTGGACATGTGGGCACTTTTTTTTTTTAAATTCGATGATTTTCGAATGTTCGACCGTTCGACTGTTCGAACGGTCGAACATTCGAAAATCCTCGAAAGTCCGGGAAATATCGAAAGTCCGTGTCCGGGATAGTTCGAGAAGTCCGGGTCGAACTCGGGTTCGAGTTCGAGTTCTATGCCATCCCTAATTCTGAGAAATCATCATTTGAATTCAAAGCATTTACAAGGAAAGCACTGTCAAGAGAGAGCTGTCAGCTGAGAAAGAAAGGGAGGGAGAGATGATGAATCTGTGCAGAACTTATTAGTGTCCCAAACGCTACTAGAAGGCAGTGAGTAATAGAAGGGGGGATAAGGTTTAATGACAAAGCAGCCAGACCGTGGTGGGAAAAAAAGGATAGCGACCAGTTGGCCTAACCTTATACCTGTTGTTTAGGGTATATACCTAGATTAGATATTTTACAGTAAATTAAGACACAGAGGGCCTCATTTACCCAGACTCGCTGGGCAAATATATTGAGGTAAAGTCGCGCTAAACAGTTCGCTACCGGTTACTCCAGTTAACTCCATATTAGTGGGTGCGCAAAAATCACCCGCGCATCCGACGCTCGCAATTTAATAGCGTTAGTTTTAGAGCAGGATTTTAACGCCAGCAAATAGCTGGCATTAAAATCTCGCAATGGGTAAATCCCTTACCGGGATTTACCCACATTCGCAAAAGCGATATTGAATCCCGGGAAGGGGCACGGTCACCGGCTAGCTTAAAACGGTGCTGGTGACAACATGGCACCTCCCCCTATAAAGACTCGGTGCGATGACATCACGTCGGGGACGCGTCTCGCGAGACCAGCATGCACTGAAGGGGAGGCGGATACGAAAGCTTCCGGACTGCCTGTAAGTTGCCTGCTTCCCCTAAAGGTCAGTCATCCACTATGCGGGGCTGGGTTCGCACAGATAAATATGTGAGAAAATTGTAGTTAAAAGGGTGCTAATTTTGCCCCAACCAATCAGAACCTATGTAACATATGAAAGCTAACATCTGATTGATTGGGGCAAAGTTAGCACCATTTTAAACGATAAGAACTTTTATTGAATAACCACCTTTATCTTCAAGATGCTTCTAAATACTAGCAGGGAGATTCAATAAAAGTTCTTATCGTTAAAAATGGTGCTAACTTTGCCCCAACCAATCAGATCTTATTTAACATTTGAAAGCTAACATCTGATTGGTTGGGGCAAAATTAGCACCATTTTTAACGATAAGAACTTTTATTGAATAACCCTGCAGATTTCTAATACTCATAAAATGTTTATCTTGTAGAAATTGAGTTACATGAAAATAAGGATAATTAAACTCATATCTGTTGTATTCAATTAGATCAACTGGACTTGAAATGTAGTTTCTTAAGACTTTTCGCTAGTCATCCGACTGGCTTTCTCAATTCAGAATGACTTGACAGAATCTGTGGCAATTATGTACCTGGAAAATCCCAATTAGCATATCACAGCCAGGTGTTGGGTGTGATTAGATAGTGGCTAAGAGGTTTATAGGAACGCCCAGCGTAAGGTGTTAAAACAGCATTGTACATGGCAGACAGTTGGTGTCGAACCCCCCCACCTCTATTTAGGCTTGGTTTCTTTATTTTCACATAAATGGCCTCCTTAACACCTCTCTTGAACCAGTCACGTTCCTTCGCCAGTATGTTAACATTACAATCTTCAAACTTATGTCCTTTATTTAAGGCCATTTATGTGAAAATAAAGAAACCAAGCCTAAATAGAGGTGGGGGGGTTCGACACCAACTGTCTGCCATGTACAATGCTGTTTTTAAAACACCTTACTCTGGGCGTTCCTATAACACCTCTTAGCCACTATCAATCACCCCTTAACACCTGGCTGTGATATGCTAATTGGGATTTTCCAGGGTACATAATTGCCACAGATTCTGTACAGTCATTCTGAATTGGAAAGCCAGTCGGATGACTAGCGAACGTCTTCAAGAACTACATTTCAAGTCCAGTTGATCTAATTGAATACAACAGATATACCATGACCTGGATGAATGAGAACCTTCACAAAGATAATTAAACTCATTTAAATCAGTCTAATTTTCTATTGCAATTGCTATGACTACATGTGCATTTTGTTCCCTATAGTAAAATAGTGTTTAACATTAAATAATCGGTGCAATTGATTTCTTTTTCTTTTTGGCCATGTTTGCTCTGTTAGTTGAAAGACTTGGAAAATATTCAAAATGTCTAATTAAGTGTAACTTTGTTCTAAGACTTGCACTGGGACATTACTGCCTTTCTACCACTTTTATTTTGCATCATAGAAAAATAAAGAGATTTGCAGGATTAATTATTAAAACCCTAAAACTGGATGCCTCCATAAAACTATAAAATGGCCCTTTATAGGCTCTCCAGAAATGTTATGCTTCTCTACACACAAACTGCTGCAGTGTACTTAGCTGGATAATGAGAATTTTTTTTTAAATAGCACTTTGATGTTGGAGATGTTATATATACAGGAATCTAGGACAAAAATAGCATTCCAAATTATTGGTGCTACAACTCATGTCAGTGCAATGAATTACATTAACAACCCTTTGTCTTAGAGAATGAAGATCAGGCAACAGATATTTTTTGTATACTCACTTATGTCAGTGAGTACAATATGTCAAGTTCTGTAGAGTCCTTTTAAAGCAACACCATTTTTAAATGGAATTTTTAATACATGCATTCACAAAATATTTGATATTCATACCTTGGCCTTTAAGAATATATAATAATACTTTATTGCTTAGACCTAACCAAAAAAATGGCTGTGAACCCTGTGTGTATCTTATGTATATTGCTTATTCTTTCAGGTCAGTCATATTATTTTTATATTTAGATGAAGACTTATACTATGCATATGCTTCACCCAAGGTAAAGATAAATTTGTCTTCTGAAAAGTTTAATTTATGATGAAATAAAGCAAAACTATACTCTATGTAAACCCCACAACCCAATGCCCTCCCAAATGTACCCATACAGAACGCCTAAATCACTAGGCCCTCACCCCTGGGCCCATAGCGGACTGTGAATGTCTGTCCAGTAGTGTTGGTGTCTCCTAGCTTCTGCAATAGTTTGTCCAATGGGAAGACATGCTCTGTATGAAGTTTGTCTTTTCATTAACCAGTCTAGGAACTGGACAGTCCCAGGCTACAATCGTATTTTGAGACAGACTTTGACAGCCTGGTATGGGACTTATATAAAGACCTCAGAAGTAAGAACCTAGCTGTGAGCAAACCCTAGGTTTCCCCACCTTTCCTCTGTTCCCACGCCACACAGTCTAACCCTTCATCTTTGTGCAGCACTTTCAGGTAGAGTCAGTAACTTTGTTGCATGTTTGCCCATTTCCAGAGCTCGTTTCCAGAAAAGATTGGGGCTTTCAGTGTTCGGTTCCTCATGTTTTAGGCGGCAAATTCAAAATCTAAACTGTCTTAACTTATTCTTGTTTTCCTCTCTGCTTGTTTTTGATTGGTTTCTGGTATCTTTTTAAATTTCTATTCCTAAGTTGCTTATTGCCCGTTATAGCTTGTGGTTGCCCTTGCCTGTGGTGTAATTTAGTCTTCTGATTTTTCCAGTTCCTGCTTTCCCACGCTTTATGATAGTTTGCCAACTGTCCTGACCTCTGCTTGGGGACATGTCTTAAGGTGAAGCTAGTAGTAATATTTTGGAGCATCTATGCTGAAGGGATACTTGGAGATTTCAGAGCATTACACTAAAATAGGTGTAATTAATTTGCTCTAGAGGTTGTCAGCCTTACCCTCTATGCACAAGACTCTTATTTATCTGGAGTGGGTGCTAGCATGTTGGAGGCAGGGTGTTTCTGAACTACCACTCTATGTAGAATGTAATAAATTGGCACCAGTGGTTCTTGAACTTAAACAGTTTCTTTATTATTAACAGAACAATATTAATAAGGCATTGTAATTAGCAAAATAGAGGTGGGATAGCATGGCACAGATATCACATAAATACTCACAAACCAGAGAAATCAGAAACAGCATAAATAACAATGTGCTTGTTAGTGCAACCCCAGCTCTGAGGTCATTGTAGCGGAATCTTCTACCCCTATGTCTGGCACTATGTTCCTATTCTTGGGTGGTATACTCAGGATTCTAGTCTAAATCTCCTTGTTGGAGCCCAGGCTGCTCACTAGCTACCCTACTCCAATCAATCACTTCTGGAGTGATCTATCACAGAACCTAATCTCACATTAACTGGGTCTACCTGCTATCTAAGGTTCCAAGCTTTTCCCCTCTCCTCTGGGGAAACTCCAGGAAGTCAGAAAGAGACCTGAGAACATCTCCCATTTATACTTTTACACAGTGACCCCTACTGGAAAATCCTGCCAGAACAAGAAGACTAAAGGGTAACTAGTTTATAGTTCCCTACACACTAGCAGTTTAGTTTCTTACCCTTGGTCACATATATCAGGGTAGGGGCATGGTTTATGAGGGGTATCATTGCTCTTTAAATAAGAAATATAACTATTTGTTTTGCAGGTTCTCTATATAATCTACAACAAACATTTCAGCCCTTTCAGTCCTTTCAGCCCATTTGCTGAAGTGCTATGAGAGAAAAATTATTGGGAGCTTTTACTGCAAAACTAGGCACATTTGAGCCTTGTAGGTAAAACGGTTTTGGGGTGTGTGTGAGCTAGTTACATTTGGAAAATCATTTTGGGAGTGGACATGCCCTTTAATGGAAATTACTTTTACAGCTTCCTCCGATTATGATGCCCAGCTGCACTTAATATCAACGTTTAAAATTTTCAGTACTGCAACATCAGCAACACTGTCTATTGTATTTGTACATAAACATAAGAATGACATTGTTAAATACATCTAAAATGATGGATGTCACTGGCTTTGCTAAGGCAAAATTTTAATATTTAATCTCTCTCACCACACAATGATAATTTAATTACTGTTAAAGCACAGGCTTTCCCATTCTAACAAGAGAGGCGTTATTTAGTTTTATACCTCCAGCCCAAGGCTGTGACACAGTTTCTCATCTAATGGCAGAAGCTCAATACTTGATGGGGATCGGACTAAGTAAAATCCTTTGTAATTTTGCACATTGAATCACACCGATCTTCCATTGCTATAGACTTCAGCCTAAGAATTCAAAGAGAAAAGTGATGAGATCACACACAGAAGTGTTTATAGTAATCCAGTTGTTATAGAAAAGTTAAGGAATGTCATCTTGGTGCACAGATACAGTATATTTCCCAGTTTAAAGTGGATTGACATTTGTTCTTAGAAGAGAATTATTTTATATAAAGTAGAAACAGATTTCTAATATTAGCTCATTTTTTTTGCCAACTGTTTCCCCTGCAGGGGACCCCTTAACAATTGATAGAGCATAAATGATGCTTTGGGAGGCTTAGCCCTAAGGCACACCAATGAGTATTTATTAGTACATATATAATTAAAAGCTGTCCTATGGAACACTAGTCATTATTACAAATCCCAAAAATAAACATTCACCAGACCCTTTCATTCTGCTTGAGAACACAGCAAGCAATTACATTGTACAGTTTTCATTACTGTTGTTGAGTCTACTTGCTATAGGGCTGTCTTTGGTATCTAGTTGTCTGATAAAGCCTTAAGGGAAAACAAATCTGTGATATGTTTGATAGGAAAAATGGAATTGGGTGAACAAAGATAGAAAGACTGGGTAAATTTAGAGCTCAGTTTAAGTACATAAAACTGATTTTAAAATAAGTAATTACTAACTCTGGCAAAACTGCCCTCCCCACCCAATTTACCCAATCTCCTGTAATCAGCCATTTTTAAAAAGCTGATGGTGCGTTCATAATTAAAGGTGTGCGCAATCAGCTGTTATAAACTACTGGACTGGACCTGCCGTAAATTTAAACAGGTGATTTTGCCTGCTTTTACTTACGTATATGCGATTCGCTTTTTATGGCTTCCGTTGCATTGTGGTGCGATTTCCTGAGGAAAACGTGATGTTCCACTGCGTTAAAAATGGGTAGTGTGAACGTAGCCTAAAAACTGCTGATCGCAGGGAGATTGTGTCTTTTTGGGGTACTTCTATTAGATATTATTTCTCAGTAGGTCTCTCAGCCTTTGTTAATGGAACATCCATAGTCAGCACCTGCCTGATTTAAAGGAGAAGTATAACCCAAAAATGTATTTTTAGTGCGAGGATACAAAATTCTGTTTTATAAATGCTTTGCTTGATAAATTATTTATTCCTTTCAAAACATGGCTTGAGTTCCTGCTAAATGGGATAATCAATGTCTTCCTTTCTTCCTCAAGGGCAGTGCATATAGCATTGCTTTATGTATTTACCCACTTAGGTGTATATTTTATTAACAAATTCTTACAATCCCAGTGTTTAACATTTTAAAATCTTCCATTTTTTCTAATCTATGCATAGTCATGAAAATCAGTTCTATTAAATTTCACAGTCGAGAATGTTAGAGAAAATTAGCATATTTATCAAATGGAAGGATTTTCCACAATGGATGGTAAATGGCTCTTGGGCATACAATTACGATCATAAATGTATGACCAGGATCATGATACGATTGTGATAGTAATGATACAAACGCCTATACATATGGCCATACTTTTACGCTAACCCACGGTAGAATAAATATGCCCCAGAGTCTTGCGCAGGTCTATTTTTTGAGACTCTATCCACACCCGACAATCACCTGCACCAGACACAACCCGCACCCGAAATCAAACCGACCCACAACCCAACCCTCTACCAGACCTGACCCGTACACGCAGCTTTCTTTCCGAACCAGACCTAATTCAAACTCATTGCAGTTTACCTGACCCCACTTCAACTTTTCATGTACAATGGCTTCCTGTACACAAACTTAGCAGGGAATCCTTGTTGTTATTCGGGAAGAGCCTAGGGTAGAAAGGTTCCATGTCCCTATAATAAATAAAAGATCCAAAATGAAAAGCAAAAGGCCTTTAGAAAGACATTTTCCATAAAATTCTCATGATAAGTAGGACATATTTCATGTCTGCTACGGAGTAGAATTCTCTATTGCTTCGATCCCAGAGAGATATTACACTGCTTTCAAATACCCTTTATTCTGTGTATTTGCCACACTTTGTTATTCTCTCCTAAATCTGTGCATATTTTGGACACTGATAATTAAATAGAGCTTATAAAGAGCCATGGAAAAATGATCTTACTGACAACCTCAATGTCATTGAAATTCTGGAGATATCACTGTAATATTAGTGCTGTCATAAGCAATCTGAATATTTGTGTTTGATTCCAGAGCATTAGCACAGCTGGCAAGTGTCCAGATTCCAGTTATTGTCTATAAATCCCCCTCATCCATTTTAAATGATGCAACAAAAAAAGGGAAAGATTTTTGGTATTTAATTTGTAAGACAAATATGCACTGCCTTATCCATAGACATATGGGACAGTAACCCCAGTATGTTCTTTGATACATATATACAGTATAGCAAATCTCTCACACACATAAATATACACGTGGATACACATCTCACACACAAATATATGCTGATCATTGCAAAAACTAGTTTTAGGAAGTGGCTATGCGTCAATGATTGCATAAATACATTTCTTAGAAGTGCATGTGCTTCCTTTTTGTGTTGATTGAGAAACCAATACAAACCACACAAACATGTCAATGGAATCTATATTTCCACTGTTTTCCCTGATCTTTACATGACTATTTGAATGCAGGGCTGCAATCAGAATTTTCTAGGCCTCATAATGGGTAGATTACTGGGCCCCCTATTACACACACTAACTTGGACACACGTTATGTTACACTCACACTAGAACACGTCTTAACAGACACACATATACTGTACACTCACACTAGAACACGTCTTAACAGACACACATTTACAAATACTAAAACACTTACTAGCACACCAACTCAGACAGAAACACTTTTCCCATTTTAAAACATACACTTTGACAAATACAAACATGACCCCATTTTTTTTTTTTTATATATTTTTAGAAAAGCTTATTCCTACCTCCCTGGGTGGCTATTAGCAATGAGCTGTCAAGGTTTTGCTCATGTAGCAGCTGACAGTTCACTGCTAGCTCACCATTCCTGCTAGAGGTCACCGAGAGTGGATTGAAAAGGATTTCCTATCTCTTTGCGAAATGGACTTTAGGATTTAAAATATTATAGGTGCCCTAAATACACAATTACACAGCCACTAATTTCAAAATACATACTCACAGACAGACAGACAGATGGACAGACATTGAGATACAGAGAAACAATATACAATGGATTATGCCAATACACTTAGCAGATTAATGTAATCAGATTGACTACAACAGTATTTCTGAATTTTCCTGACATGCTTACACTGGAAATATCCTTGGCAAAGTGGCACTGTTAAATGGTTATCACATGGGCATTGGTAAAACCATTGGCACCCAGAGACACTGGTTAAGTTTGGCAAAGTGCCGCTGTTAAATGGTTGGCACATGGGCACTGGCAAAATTATTGACACTCAGAGACTGGTTAAAAGGTTTTTCAAATTGGCACAGAGACATAGACATTGGTAAAATCATTGGCACATAGACATTGTTAACATGTTTGATAAACTAATAAATTATACTTACTGCCCAGTACTGCCCCCTCCTTCTACCCTGATATGTGCTCACAAAAGTTCCAAAGGACACAGTCTGCCATAGTGGGTGTCCTATTTTGAGTCACAAGTTACCTTCCAAATAAAAAAAAGTCTCCCGGAAGCCATGGGGAAGAGTACAGCACTTTACTAAAGCACTAGCAGTTACAGTGGGTGAGTGCAAGGTGCAAGATTTAGATCCTCCAATCACTGCCACTGCCGGTATTTAGCAACC
Source organism: Hymenochirus boettgeri (assembly GCA_019447015.1). Classification (NCBI taxonomy): domain Eukaryota; kingdom Metazoa; phylum Chordata; class Amphibia; order Anura; family Pipidae; genus Hymenochirus; species Hymenochirus boettgeri. The sequence goes on from CM033474.1 coordinate 169,647,994, forward strand.
CACATCTCCTCCCCCAGTCATCCAAACCTTCTCTTGATTCGCTGTTCTGGGGGGGAGCGTGCTGGTGTTGCTAAATACTGACAGCGATTGAAGAATCTTTAGATTGCAGTCAATCACTGCTACCGCTTTAGTGAACTTCCCCATGGCTTTCCGGGATACTTTTTTAAAGGGCATGTCCACCCCCAAAACTATCATTTAACCCACTACTGGTCCCAGTGTGTAGTGTATAAAAATCCTTACCTTACATCCCTGCTCCAAATGGTTCTCCTGCAATGTCCCTCCAAGGTCCAGAAAACTGACCACCTGGGCCAAGTCCCATTCTGTCTCTGCCTCCTGTCTCTCCTATGGGAAAATATGCACATGCTAAGTGCCAATGATTTTACATTCGGACATTCGGATCTCGGACACGGCTGCTGGTCCGGCCCCCTGCTTGCAGTTTCATGTAAGCAGAGGGCTGTAACAGAACGTCGGAGGAGAGAGGCAAAGTAAGTATAGATCGGGATAGTTTTTAGAGAAATTACTATGGCGGTTGGAGGTTGGGAAGGGAGCCCTAAACTACAGCAAAATTTTTGAATTAAATATGGTGGACATGCCCTTTAAAGGACAACTCCACCCTCATAAGAACATCTTTTAGAAAGAATGGCCTCTTTGAAATATGTTGATATATCATAGTTTGTCCTATGAATTCATTACTGTATGCCAGCTATACTTCTGGATGCTTCATGGAAACTGAGCCATTTAGAAACCTGTACTGAGCTTTTACTGAGCCTGGGCATGCTCAGAAGGGGCAGACAGGGGATTAGCATTCAGTCATTGGCTGTGATGTCAACTGTCAAATCCATAACTGACAGTTGCTAACTGGAAGAACCAGGAAGCAGAAATAGGGGCAACAGGACATTGTGCTGGATTTCAGGTTAGACTTATATATTTCAGATTTCAAACTATTACCGTTTAGGGTTTTGGGGGGTGATTTACCTGTATGTTAGTTTTCATTTTGGGACTGGACTTGCCCTTTAAGGGTAACTTGTAACCCAAAATACACAATGGCAGGGCACCCAGCTTCTGGCCCCTGGCAAGTTCGGGCCCCATACTGGATTTCCTCTTTTCCCCCCCTGATGGCGGCCCTGTATGAATGTCAGTGTGGTGCAGAGGTGCTTTCACACTTAAATGTTATTTCTGTTTGATTAAAGTTAATGAATCTATAACACATTTCCCCGACTTACAGGTCAAATACTGCTAATTTAAAGAATAAAGTTTCACTTTTCTTTCTATGTTTAGATTTTAAAGAACAGCGAGGCCGGTACTTACTGCCCCCTGCCTTTGCTTATTGAACTCAGTCATGCTTAATGTGATTTACTGTACCCAGGAAGAGAGTAGAGATGTCCGAACTTCGCAAAATCCGGTCCGCTCGAGGATCCGCGAATTTTCGGAAAAATTCGAAAATCCGCGAGCGGACCCATTAAAATGAAAAATACCCTTAAAATAACGAGATTTTTCGTAATTTCGAAAATTTTCGAAAATACAAGTAATCCTCGTAATTTCGAATACGAAGGAATTAAGAGGGAATCCTTGTATTTTCGAAAATTTTCGAAAATACGTGAAAACTCGTAATTTCGAAAATATTTGAAAATACATGAAAACTGCGAATCGGAAGGCGGAAAATCCGGAAAAATCCGCCGTTCGCGAACGGGATAAGTCCGCGGCGGATCCGGGTTCGGATCCGCGAACTGGTCATCCCTAGAAGAGAGAGAGGAATTCTATAATCAGCTGCTTTGTATCTATCTGTGCTAAAGGAAGAGGAGCAGTAAAATTGGAAGGAGGAAGGTAATCTTCAGTGAAAGATTTTATTGAATTCAATCAGGTATAACTTTAGTTGGGAACTAAAGCTCAAGACACAAGTAAAGTTATCCGTAAATCTTCAGACATTCACTTTTAATGGATAAAAACTTCATACTCAAATGTGCCAAGGTTTCAAAGACACATAATTAAAGCTTAACTACCACTTGCGTAGTCATGAATCCTGGTTTCGGAAAAAAATCTGGTTTCGAAAAAATCCGCAAAACCAGCGGATTTTCTGGAATTTCAAAACTTTTCATTAAAAAAAACAAAAACACCATTTGAAAATCGAACATTTCTATTGAAAAATCAGAAACGGCTATTGAAAAATCTAATTGGAACTAAACTTTGCAGTTTCGTTTATCTCTACACTTGTGTAATGAAATGCACCTGGACCTGAGGTATACTCGTTGGGTTTTTTTTTAAATTAGCAAATTGTTGCCAGTGCTGTTAATCAGCAGCAACCAATCATAATCAATCAATGTATCCAGTCCAACCTACTCAGCAATACCCAAATTTCCTGCCTAGATTTCCTAGATTTATTTCAATCTATAAATACATGTAAGTAGTAGTTACTCTGTTTTTGTGTTGCTATAAATTATACCAAATATATACGTAAGAACAGCTCATACATACAGTCTCTGCGTAGCAGTAAATTCCACGGTGCTCCCGGTGAAATTAAATAATATAGAAGAACAAAGACACCACTCTCATGCTTGTAAGTTTTTTAATTAAAAACTAATACTTTATGAATATAAAGTATTAGTATAAAGCACAGCAGGATAATATCATCAAAAGTTTATGAATCCAAAGAGGCTTAATGCAGTATTGTGCACCTGAAATTAAGTTCATATGTAACATGTTCAAACATGATATCGGCAACTTCCAATATCACAGGTTATTGGAAAAGTATGAACAACCTTTCATACTATACCATGCAGTAGTCAACCGCATTCATAAATGTATGACTGTGATTGTACTTTTACGAACCCGGTAACTTTCGTTAATGGTGTTTTATTGCAAAACAGCAATACTGCACCTTTAAAAATACACCCCAGTGAAACTGTGGAGCAGATGTGGCAATGGCAAATTTATTGGATAATTTTAAAAGTGGGCTGAATACGTTTCTAAAATTCCAAATTATTGTAAAATTACTGGTATTAATACAGTACATTAAGGCTGAGGCCACACTGCAACGCACAAGAATCGTGCACAAAATCGCGAGCGTAATCGCTTTTCTTGTGCGTTCGCGTTTGCATTCGCGTTTTCGCGTTATAGAAACGCTGCGTTAACGCACCAAAAATGGTGTACGCATGCGTTACCAAAACGTAAACGGACGCGCAAACGCATGCGCATCGGAAATCGCGGGAATTTTCGCGTTCCCGTGATTTACATTTTAGCGAAAATCGCGGGCACAAACGCGAGCGCAAAACGCATGCGCAAACGCGCGGAAAACGCGCTAGTGTGGCCTAGCCCTTAGTTCTTGTTGATCCAGGAATCTGATTTCCCCTTGCCCCCCTCACCCCCTTATGCTGTTTTTATTTTGTCTGGACCAGCTGTTTCATGTGTAGTATAATAAGTTTAGATTAGATGAACAATCTTTATTCAACTTCCAATACTATGTAACTAAATGTGCGACTGATCATCATTCGGCACTCAATTTTTCAGATGCACTATCCAGATCTGGATGTATTTTATTGCATTATACGGGCTAGGCCCCTCTAGCATGTTTTTTGTGTGAGTGCGCATGTCATTTTCACATAGTTTTGAAATAGTGGGGGGTTTTTGCGCATACGTTTCTGTTTTGGTAACACCTGCGATACGCATTTTTTTGCGCAATGACATGTATTACCATAATGAAAAGCGCACAATTGCACTAAAGCCAGATTCTATATCTGGGTTGCCGAATCCTCTGCTTGTTGCCGTATCACGCATTGCAGTGTGGCCGTGTTGTTGTTTTTATCCCTACTGTTTATAAAATGATTTTAATATTAATTTCAACCAGATGGGGTACTAAGGGCTTGCATGGATTATCACAAGGTTCAAGTCTTTCTAATATATAGGGATGGTATTGGTTTTAATCTGGTATTAAATTATTATTTCACTTATCATTCACTTATCTGCCTCTAACACTGGAAAGGAAGTTTATGAGCAGCCACTTGTTTTTCTGATCTACACACCTGGGGACCCTGTGGCATTGGTTGCAGCAATCCAGATTTGACTTTTTCCCATAAGACTCCTTTTAAGCACAGAGGGATTCTCCATTAATAAAGGATTCATTCCTATTCACACCAGGAGGGCAGTAGTGTTCATTAGTGTTCTTCAAAAATAAAAAGCATTTAAAAAATACAAAAGATCTTTAGAGGGTTTGCAGCCCACGATTTGATCATCGACTATTAACATCTTTTAATGTCAACAGCGGTTTTGTATAACTGCCAGCCATCTTTGAATGCCCAGGGAGGATTTGAAAGAAAACTGGAAATTTTAAATATTGCTATCTATGGCCAAGTACAGGGCCAGCAACAAATAAAGAAATCAATTTTGTCGATTCAATGTATAGTGTAGAGTGAATGGAGAGTTTACGGGTTGAGAAGGTAAGTAAGATGTTGTTCCAAGCAAAATATTTATGGGTCAGGGAACACCTCTGGTTTTGCATAAGGAGTTTTTAGAATGTCTTGAAACAAATGCATTCCTTTTTTAGACAAATCCAAATCCATTTTAATTTTTTTTTAAAAATGTAAATTAGCAAATAACACACACGTGTCCATTAAACCTCAGAATGTTTGCATGTGAAGCCTCTACCTATTTAAATTGGGTGGGATAAAATGTCCAGATAGTTACAGACAACTTGGTAATGCTTCCTCAGATTCCTTAGAAAACAAAGGCAGCACATATCTCCTATATGTTCCGCACAATCCTCCAAAATTTGTGTCTTTAGATTGAAAACCATCGAAGGAGATTCAGCTCAAAAATTGTTAGAATAATGAGAAGAAATAGAAGGAATAGCAATTTTGCTTTTCTAATCCAGAGTAATAAAGTAATTTCTTGTTGTTTTATGCTTGAATATTAATCCCTTATTACGTAGCTATGAACTGCTGTCATTCTTAAGAATGTTATTAGTTATCCAGGCAGTAACCCCTTACCCTTTAGAAAATCTGTCGACTTTCACCGATGTTTCATCTATTTTGGTGGCATTTCCAAGTCTCAGAAGACTCATTTTTGCTTTAAGGTATAGGTAGCCCTTGTTACCAGTGTAGCCAGTGATAGCGCTGCATTACTAACTAGGGGATTTCTGCATGTATTCTCAGCAGGAGTTTGTATTCCCTGCCAGTTCTGTAGCCATGGCAAAGAAAACAGAGATCACATCAACGCTTGGCTGAAGGTTGGACAGCTAATTACTACGGTAAAGACTTCAGACATGAATTGTCTGAGTTAACATAAAAACCTTATTGAATTTCCAATCATTTTTGTTGTATTGTTTGTATAATTTTTCCTTTTCTACATGCAAATAGACAAACAAGGGAAAAAGATAAAGATTTTGTAAGAATGTCGGAATTCTTTGTACATTTCTTTCATAACGTTAACCACAAGCTTTTATTCGCATATGTAGAGAACTAAAAAATGTATTTCAGATTGTCATTTTAAAGGACATGTCCACCCATAAAATTAAATTTCACATTCAGATTAAGCATCCCCCAACTCAAGTTCCGTTTTATTTTATTTACCTTCTCCAAAGATGCCTAGGAACATATTTACAAGACCCGGTCCCTCGCTACTCTGCTGCTGACAGCCGCTCTACTTTCCGGTCGCTGCTGTCAGTCAAAAGTGCGCTGGTGATGTCACAACATCACCGCTCCTGTTCTTGCTCGAAACATTCTCACAACAAGAGCAGGGGGCGGCACCTAGGCATCGAGGGACTGAGTCTTGTAAGTATGTTCCACTCGCTATAGTTTATTTACAGCCGGAAGCAGTCATTACCTGTCAGAGGTTCTGGATCGCACTGCGGGTAAGATCTCTCATATCTCCTGGTACATTAAGTGAAGCACGGTTGATCATTACAGCAGATCAACATAATGGCCGCCTAACAAAACAAAATCAAACGTGCTAATGCTTTCAGAATCAAAAGCCCACTGTATCAAAATGTTACATAGTTACGTAGTAATTGAGGTTAAATTAAGACCATCAAGTCCAACTTATTCACCCTCTTTTTTTTTTAACCCTACCTAACAGTTGATCCAGAGAGGAAGGCAATAAAAAAAAAACAAGCAAAAAAGGGGGGTAGGGAATCCTTCCTGACTCCAAACGGCAATCGGAAAGTATCTGGATCAACCAGGTCTATATTTATTATTACCAGTAATTCTCAATATTTTTTAATTTTAGAAACTTATCCAGGTTATTTTTAAAGCTATTTAATGAACTTGCCATTACCACATTGCTGGAGATGTTCCACAGTTTCCCCGTTCTCACTGTAAAGAAACCTTTCCTAACCTGAAGATGAAACTTCTTTTCTTCCAACCTTAAAGGATGTCCACGAGTCGTCGTGATAGACCTTAGGAACAATGCACCAGAGGTGTCATGTTGGCCCATTATTAATATATTTGTAAAGATTATCTATCCCCGTGAAAACACGGCGCTTCTCCAATGTAAACAGCCCTAACTTGTCTAATCTGCCTGCATATTCAAGCCCCTCCATTCCCCTTATTAATTTAGTTGCCCTTCTCTGAACTGCCTCAATTTCCAAGATGTCCCTTTTGTATATGGGATTCCAAAACTGCACTGCATATTCCAAATGAGGCCTTGCCTGTGCCTTGTAAAGAGGGAGAATAATATCTTTCTCTCTTGAATCTATTCCCCTCTTTATACAAGACAATATCTTGCTAGCTCTAGCCGTTGCTGCATTGTTTGCTAAAGCTAAGTCTATCTGTTATCTACCAGAACCCCCAAATCTTTTTTCATTAAAGATGTGCTTAACACAGAGTTATTTATGGTGTAGGTGGAACAGGGATTATTAAATCCTAAATGCATCACCTTACATTTATCAACATTGAATCTCATCTGCCATTCTGCTGTCTATTTTGATAATCTATCTAGGTCTGCTTGCAACACTTGCACATCATTTCCAAAGCTCTGCATAGTTTAGTGTCATCAGCAAATACAGAGATCTTGCTCTCAATGCCCCCTTCTAAATCATAAACAGAAGCGCCCCAGTACATAACCCTGAGGCACTCCACTTATAACTTTTGCCCAAATAGATGTAGTGTCACGAACTTACCTGCCGCTCCGGTCCCGCGCCGCACTGCACTTCCGGGTGGGCGGCGTCGACGTCATGACGTCACGCCGCCGACACGCCGGGCGGCGCGAAATTTGAAAAGCCGGTGTCCTCCTGGACCCGGTGCCCGATTGTAGCATTCCGCTACCTCCTGGCTCCTGTACTTACGCCTGGATCCTGCTCCTATACTCACCTTGCCTGCATCCAATAATTACCTTGCCTGTATCCAGTACTACCTTGCCTGTGTCCAGTGTCTCACCCTGCCTGCATCCAGTTGCCTGCATCCAATACTTACCTTGCCTGGTTCCAGTGTCTCACCTGCCTGCATCCAGTTGCCTGCATCCAATACTTACCTTGCCTGTATCCAGCGCTCCTACCTTGCCGGTTTCCAGTGATCACCGCCTGCATCCAGTTGCCTGCATCCAATACTTACCTTGCCTGTATCCAGTACCTCCTTGCCGGTTTCCAGTGTTCACCTTGCCTGCATCCAGTTGCCTGCATCCAGCATACAGCCTTCAGTTCCCAGCCCTCTGTATTCGCTGCACCTTCCGGACTGTCACCTCCTCCTAAAGCGTACTGTGAGTACACGGCCGTCGGCCTTTATTACAGTACAACGGGCCATGGAACGCCTGAGGGGGCTATGGCTGAATTGAGTAAAACTCTCCAGGCTTTGTCCAACGCATGGACTGTTTGAACACCATCAGGGCCAGTTGGCCCGTTTATATACCCTTGCTGTCCGGTACCCCCAGCTGCTGCCGCTACTCCGGGTTCTTACGCTACCCCCTGCAACGTCCGGATCCGGTGATCCATCTCTTCGGAGAGAGCCCCGCATACCTCCACCCTCACGGTTTGATGGTGATGCCCAAGCCTGCCGTGGATTCATTAATCAGTGCCGAATCCAATTCGAACTTCAACCATCGCATTTTGCATCGGATCACGCTAAGGTTGGGTACATCATCGCCTTGTTGGAGGGCAATGCGCTGGCCTGGGCTTCTCCCCTATGGGAAAAAGACGATCCCCTGTCTATAATGTTACTGACTTCCTTAGTATGTTCCGCAAGGTCTTCGATGCTCCAGGAAGAACCTCTGCTGCCTCCTCCCGTTTGATGCAGCTCCGCCAAGGGTCTCGTTCTGTGGGACAATATGCTATTGAATTTCGGACCCTTGCTGGGAGACTTTCTGGAATAATGAGGCACTTACGGCAGCCTTTGGCAGGGTCTCTCAGACCACCTCAAAGACGAATTAGTTCCAGGGAATTACCTGTCCCATTGGAAGACTTGGTTACATTATGCATCCAGATCGATACCCGCTTCCGTGAACGGCAGGCCGAAAGGTCTGCAGCCCGTTCCAGCCTTCCTAAGACCTTTCCTAGGCCTGCTCCGACCTTTCCGCAACCATATCTTCAGGTGAAGAGCCGATGCAAATTGGCGGCACTCATCTATCCCCCGAGGAAAAGTCACGCGACGAACCAATGGACTTTGTCTCTATGTGCTGGGCAAGGACACTTTGTAAAAATTGTCCCCAGAAGTTCGGGAAACTTCAGGACCTAGAAGTTAAGGAGAGCTACTTCAGGTAGTTAAGTCTCCTGCCAAATTTGAACCATTAAAACTTTTTCTACCCGCTGCTATCACTTGTAAGTGTAAAACTTTTTCCTCCGCCTTTGTCGATTCTGGTGCCGCTGGAATTTTCATTGACTCTACCTATCAGCACAATTGGGCTTTCCTCTCCTTCACTTGCAGCAACCTCTTCGAGTCCTGGCTATTGACAATAATCCGTTGGCTTCAGAATTCATCTCCAAATCTACCTACGAAGTCCTATTCGCATTGGCATATTTCACCAGGAACGTTTACTTTTCTTGTCATCCAAAGCCCTTCTGCTCCCCTAATTCTCGGACTCCCATGGCTCAGATTACACAACCCCATTATTGATTGGTCTCACAATGAACTCTCACAATGAACAAGTCTTGGAGCCCCTTCTGTTTCAAAAATTGCCTTTCTACTCATTGCACTACCATTACCTGTGAAAATAATCTGAGCAAAACCTCCCGGATGTTTATCAGATTTTTCTGATGTGTTTTGTAAAAAGCGAGCTGAGAAGCTACCACCGCACCGTTCCTACGTTGCCCCATCGATCTTCTTTCTGTACCATGCCTCCCTGGGGACGCACATACCCACTGTCTCCCTCAGAAACTCTAGCCATGAAAGAGTACATTACTGAACATTTGCTAGGGGATTCATACGACCTTCCACTTCCCCTGCTGGAGCTGGGTTCTTTTTTGTTGAAAAAAAAGACGGCGGGTTACGACCCTGCATCGACTACCGTGGATTAAATAAAATCACTATAAAGATCGGTACCCACTCCCTCATCTCTGAACTGTTTGACCAGATAAAGGAGCTAACATTTTTACCAAACTGGATTTACGGGGGGCTACAATCTGATCCGTATACGCAAAGGTGATAGTGGAAGACCGCCTTTAACACCAGGGACGGTCACTACGAGTATCTCGTAATGCCCTTGGCCTTTGTAATGCTCCAGCGGTGTTTCCAAGAATTTGTAAATGACATCTTCCGGATATGTTAGGAATCTCTGTAGTAGTATATCTAGATGACATTTTAATCTTTTTCTCATGATCTGCCCTCACACCGCCTCCATGTTAAACAGGTGTTTACTACGTCTGAGAGAGAATAGCCTGTATGCCAAATTGGAAAAATGTCTGTTTGAGTGTTCACAAGTACCCTTCCTAGGCTACATCGTATCTGCGCAAGGGTTCCAGATGGATTCTGTTAAAGTTCAATCAGCCGTCCAAGATTGGTCTCTTCCTATGGGAACAAAGCTATTCAAAGGTTCATTGGGTTTGCCAATTACTACAGACAATTCATTCAAGGCTTCTCGTCAATATTTCTCCAATATTGGCCCTCATCAGTAAAGGTGGTAAACCTCATTCATGGACCCCTGCAGCCCTCGAGGCATTCAGACACTCAAGGAGCCTTTGCTGTTGCACCAGTTCTAGTACATCCAGATCCTAGTCTCCCCTTCTACATCGAAGTTGATGCATCAGACTTGGGCGCTGGAGCCGTCCTTCCCGAGGCAGGGCACTAAAAGGAAACTCCATCCGTGTGCTATTTTTCCAAGAAGTTTCTACACCAACGAACGAATTATGACGTTGGGAATAGGGAACTCTTTGCTATCAAACTGCCCTCGAAGAGTGGCGTCATCTATTAGAAGGCACCTCTGTCCCTATCACCATCCTTACCGACCATAAGAACTTGAATACATCCAGAATCTCAAAAGGTTTAAATCCCCGTCAAGCACGGTGGTCTTTTTCTTTTCCGATTTAACTTTGTTATCACTTACCAACCTGGTTCCAAAAACAAAAAAGCTGATGCCATTTCCAGATCATTTGTTGCCTCCGACTGTACTAATCAAGATAAGGGCTCTGTTATCCCAACCACTAAAATCTTGGCCTCTATATCCCCTCAACTTTGTTCCAAGATTCAAGCCTCACAAGATTCTGCTCCGTCCGACACACCTTCTGGCAAAAGCTTTGTTCCTGTTTCTCTTCGGAAAACTATCCTTCTGCATACTCACTGTTCCAAGCAAGCTGGGCATCCCGTGTTAACAAAACGTTAATATAATTGCCCGTTCCCTTTGGGGGCCCAAAATAGAAAAGAATTAAAGACTTTATTCAAGTGTTTACTAGCTGCTGTGCTCAATCCAAATCATCTAGAACCCTCCCCTGGGTCTTCTTCAACCCCTCCCCATTCCGTCCAGACCTGGACCCATCTATCCATGGACTTTATTGTGGAACTTCCGCCTTCCAAGAAACACGGTTATATGGGTGACTGTAGACCGCTTCAGCAAAATGGCCCATTTTGTACCCCTCCCTAAACTACCATCTTCAACGGAGTTAGCTCAACTATTTATTTCACATATCTTCCGCTTTCATGGACTCCCTTCTGAAATAGTATCTGACAGAGGTACTCAATTTGTTTCCAATTCTGGAGAGCATTGTAAGTCCATGAACATCAAGTTACAATTTTCTTCCGGCTTACCACCCACAGTCCAACGGCTACTGAACGCACTAACCAGTTCTTTGGAACAATATCTTCGTTGTTACATTTCCTATACCCAGGATGATTGGGCTGACCTTCTGCCTTGGGCTGAGTTTGCCCATAACAATTCACCTCATGCTTCTACTGGGAAATCTCCTTTTTTGTGTGTCTTTGGACTATCCTAGATGTTTTCCGCAAGATTTTCTTGTCACACAAGTACCTGCTGCCAATGACTCTGCGGCCCAGATGACCGCTATCTGGCATGCTACTGAAATCAGCCTTCAGAAATCTGCTTTGGTGCAAAAAACTGCAGCAGATAGGAGACGTAGAGAACCCCCAGCGTATTCTGTCGGAGACAAAGTATGGCTCTCTGCTGCTCATATTAACCTACGGGTTCCTTCCTCCAAAACTGGGTCCCAAATTTATTGGTCCTTTTTCTATCCTGGAATTAGTCGGCCCAGTGGCTGTTCGCCTTCAACTTCCTTCCAGTATGCGGATTCATAACGTTTTCATATTTCTCTCATCAAACCAGTATGTTCTAATCAGTATTCCACATCCTTACTATCTCCGTTCCATTTCCGTTGATGGTCAGCAGGAGTTTGAGGTCGGAAGATCTTGGACTCTAGATTCTGGAGGAGGTCTCTGCATATTTGGTCCACTGGAAAGGTTTTGGTCCGGAAGAAAGCTTGGATTAACATTCTGATTTGCACGCTCCTCGTCTAGTTAAAGCTTTCCACAGGAACTTTCCAGGGAAACCTGGCCCGTTGGGTCCTGTGGCCCCCCGTAAGGGGGTGGGTACTGGTCCACTAACTTACCTGCCGCTCCGGTCCCGCGCCGCACTGCACTTCCGGGTGGGCGGCGTCGACGTCATGACGTCACGCCGCCGACGCGCCGGGCGGCGCGAAATTTGAAAAGCCGGTGTCCTCCTGGACCCGGTGCCCGATTGTAGCATTCCGCTACCTCCCTGGCTCCTGTACTTACCTGCCTTGGATCCTGCTCCTTATACTCACCTTGCCTGCATCCAATACTTACCTTGCCTGTATCCAGTACCTACCTTGCCTGTGTCCAGTGTCTCACCCTGCCTGCATCCAGTTGCCTGCATCCAATACTTACCTTGCCTGGTTCCAGTGTCTCACCTTGCCTGCATCCAGTTGCCTGCATCCAATACTTACCTTGCCTGTATCCAGCGCCTACCTTGCCGGTTTCCAGTGTATCACCTTGCCTGCATCCAGTTGCCTGCATCCAATACTTACCTTGCCTGTATCCAGTACCTACCTTGCCGGTTTCCAGTGTCTCACCTTGCCTGCATCCAGTTGCCTGCATCCAGCATACAGCCTTCAGTTCCCAGCAGCCTCTGTATCCTGCACCTTCCGGACTGTCAGCCTCCTCCTAAAGCGTACTGTGAGTACACGGCCGTCGGCCTTTTATTACATGTAGCTCCATTTACCACCACTCTCTGTTTGCGATCCAATAACCAATTCTCTATCCATGAACAAATGTTTTCTTCAGGGCCAACAGTCCTCGGTTTATACATTAGTCGCCTATGTATCAAAAGCTTTTCGCAAAATCCAAATATACCACATCCACTGCTGTGCCTGAATCCAAATTCTTACTCACTTGTTCATAAAAACCAATTAAATTTCTCATAAATCCATGCTGACTACTACTAATAAGATGAGCTCTGGAGACAAAGTCAAGGATATGATCCTGTAACAATGTTTCCATCACCTTCCCTACCACTGATGTTAGGCTTACAGGTCTATAATTACCAGGCTGTGAACGACTATCTTTTTTTGAATATTGGTATTACATTGGCTTTTTTCCAGTCCAGCGGCATGTTATTATATAATAAACATTAAAGCATACATTGGCAATGAAGTCAAAAATGACCAACAGTTTATCTCTCTTTCTTCCAGGAGACAACTAACACTACAATACTAGTTCGATAATAACTGAAGATTAACTAAAGTATTATATCATAGTCCATACAGATTAAAGCAGGAATGTTGATATCAACATTAAGCAATGATATATAACTATCTTTCTTCAGAGAAACTCTTAAAGGAGCATTTCTCATTTAATCCCTTAGGACATTATTATGGCTATAAGAATCTGAAATACTAATTGTGAAATGTTGCCTCTTGTTAAAAAACTTACACGGAAATAAAACTGATCAACTCTGTCCATCTCTAGTTTGGAGATAGGAAAGTACCTGTATGGCATTTTGTTTTGTTCCTTTTCATTGTTTGCTTGTTGGTTGATTCATTCCAGCAGCAAAATATTTGTTTCCCAAAATTCTGCAAAGTTTTGTCCATTTCTAATCATAAATGTTAACTATGTCTATAAATCACATTCTAGATTTACATATACATTAACACTTTCCAGGCGCACATTGGATGGATGTTTTGCACTTCATGGTATATTCTTTCTTCTTTTTTTTTTTCTGAAATTCAAGGACATTAGAACATGTTCCCACTAATGCATTGTCCTGGTAATTGATAAACACGGGCACAATCAGTTGGGCTGAGATATTGGACTGTACACCTAAACTTCAAACCAATTGCTTATATTGATAGGTAGATCTATTGGTCAGAATTTGAGAAGCATCCTTCTGTTTCCTAGCAACATCTTAATGGATGGTCCACTGTAATTTCATATTAAAATAGAAATGAAACTAACAATTGTTCAACCTACATCAAGCCATCAAGCACTACACTCACATTTACTAACAGCAACAAACCTACACATTATTTCTGTTGAATCAGCACACTGCTTCTGGGTTATTTATGACTCCACTCCCTCCTCTAATCACAATAATATTGTAGAACCTGCTGCCTGTTCCATTATAATCCTGCCAATAACCAGTACTGCCATTGTCAAGAAGCAACAGTATCTCATACTTTAAATACCAATACCAAAATGTTACTTCGTTTAAGCAATGAATACCAATAATTGTCCAAAACCCTGATATGTTGACATTTTCAGATAGTTTATGGATGTCTTTAGATACATTTATGATCACTATAGATACTCATTTATCATGACAATTTAATGCTAGCATATATCTGGTGTTAAAGTAACTCAGACGGATAATTTCTTGTTGGGCTTTACCCAGAGACACAAACGTGATATTGAATAGCCATTAATAGAGTGCTTGAGGCTCATGTATGCATGTGAGCATATTAAGTAAAAAAACAGCAAAATACTGAAAATTTCCTATGACAGTGATGGCGAACCTTTTAGAGGCCGAGTGCCCAAACTGCAAACCAAAACCCCCTTTTTATTGATAGTGCCAGTAAGATCATTTAAACTGAATACAGAGTTTTTACTTTAGAAAAAACAACTCAAATAGACAGACAATACAGTAGATTGAATCAATTATAGATTAGCTATTAACCTCTACATTACCACACAGGAGTTTGAGACCAAAAACAGTGACCATTAACCCCTACATTATTAGACAGGACAAGTAATAGTAAAGGCAGGAAACAGAGATTCAAAATGTCATTTGATAAAGGACCACAGGTCCGAAACATGTAATGTGTGAATAAAACTGCAATTTTGAGATATCCAAGGAGTCTCTGTTTCCTGGAACTGCCTTTACTATTACTTGTTCTATTCGATTTATGTGATATGGACAGATCACTGCAGGAATCTAAGAGAAGCTTATAGGTTGAATGAGATGCAATGCTGCTTGATGAATATTAGACAGGAGTTTGAGATGCAAAACTGGGACTCAAGCAGAGCTAAATGTTATAGCATGTGACCTCTCTCTGCTGCAGACAGCCACTACACTTTCTACCAGGCTTTCTGGTAACAAACTCTGGTGAACTCTGCTGTGCTTGAGTGCCCACAGAGAGGGCTCCGAGTGCCACCTCTGGCATGCATGCCATAGGTTCGCCAACACTGTTGTCCTATGATCTTATGAGTAGTGCTCCCTGAATTAAGATTTCTATAGTTTTGCCACAAAGTTAGCGTGGAGTTAAACGCTAGTGAGTGGCTTTACACTGTACTGCATGGCTCCCATAGACCGTGTTTCAAAGTAACGTTTTCTCTGGACATTAAACCAATTGAGAATTGTCCCCATAATATTTCCCAGCTCTTGGTATAATGTTAATGCTGTTAACAATGGTTTTAGGCTTTGAAATAAAACTATGTAATGCTGAAATTTCCATAATTCCGATAGTAATTTAGTTTTCTCTTCTTCTGATTAGCTTTCTTACCACAATATTTAACAATGCGGGCACATCATACACATTTCTATTCAAGAGATACACAAGTTTTTTCAAAAAATCCCCAACCAATTTCCTAAATCTAGCACAAGCTAAATTGCCCACATAACTGCTACTGTATGACATTGATTGTAAGCTCTTCGGGGCAGGGATCTCATTCCTAATGTGTCAAGGCATGCTGCACTTATATCAATTTACCCATAACTTATATATATATGCTTTCTTAACTGATGTATGAAATTGTATTTAAATTGTACCCAAGTGGCGCTTTATAAATAAGATTATACATACATACATATTCAACAGCAGCACATGTTTATCAGCACTTCATGTGACATTTTTACATGGCAGTTTCATACATCACCTAATAAAACCCAAGAAACCTAGAAATTTGAACCTAACAAAAGCTATTATATGAGGTTAACAAATGCCATAAGGTTTACCAAAGTGCTTAAAGGAGTCCAAATGAAAGTTGCTGAATCCCCATCTTAAAGACATGCTAACCTATTTACTAAGGATTAGGATTAGTTTAAAAAGGGAATTGCATCGACTTTATGCATAGACACTGCAAACTATTTTATATAGTATAGTATAGTATAGTATAGTATTGGAGGTTGAATAAAGACATACGTCCATCCAGTCCAACCCATCTAGCAATATCCTCATTTCCTGCCTAACTGTTGATCCAGAGGAAGGCAAAAAACCCCCACCAAATTTATGAAGGGGGAAAAAATTCCTTCCTGACTCCAAGTGGCAATCGGAAATTTCCCTGGATCAACTCTACTTTATGTATCAATACCAGTAACTTGCAACATTCCTTGTTTGCAGAAACTCATCCAGCTTTTTTTTGAAACTGACCAATGAACCTGCCATTACAACGTCCACTGGAAGACAGTTCCACAGCCTTACCGTTCTCACAGTGAAAAACCCTTTCCGAGCTTGAAGCCTAAACCTTTTTTCTTCAAGTCTTAAGGGATGTCCTCGTGTCCTTTGACATGTTCTCTTGGTGAACAATGCCCCAGATAGTTTATTGTATGGCCCGTTAATGTATTTATACACAGTAATCATATCCCCACGCAAGCGCCTTTTCTCCAGCGTACATAATTGTAACTTTTCCAGTCTCTCTTCATATTCAAGCTCCCCCAATCCCCTTATTAATTTAGTTGCCCTTCTCTGAACCCTTTCCATTTCAAAGATGTCCTTTTTGTACACAGGATTCCAAAATTGCACTGCATATTCCAAATGAGGCCTTACCAATGCTTTGTAAAGAGGGAGAATTACATTTTCCTCCCTTGAATCCATACCTCGCTTTATACAAGACAATACCATGCTGGCTCTGGCTGTTGCCGCCTGGCACTGCTTGCTACCTTTAAGTTTGTTATCCACCAAAACTCCAAGATCCCTTTCCAACACGGATTCACTTAACACAGAGCCATTTATTGTATAAGTAGCACAAGTATTTTTAAGTCCAAAATGCATCACCTTACATTTATCAACATTGAATTTCATCTGCCACTTAGCAGCCCAATGTGATAATCTATCTAGATCCCCTTGCAACGATTGCACATCCTCTGAAGTTTTTAATGGTCGACAAAGTTTTGTGTCGTCAGCAAACACAGAAACCTTGCTGACAATACCCACTTCCAAATCATTAATAAATAGATTAAATAGAAGCGGCCCCAACACAGAACCCTGTGGCACCCCACTTAGCACTTTAGTCCATAATGATGAAGCCCCATTAACAACTACTCTCTGCATCCTATTCTTTAACCAATTTTCTATCCATGTACAAATGTGACTCCCCAGACCAACAGACCTTAGCTTATTCATTAGTCGCCTATGGGGGACTGTATCAAAAGCCTTTGCAAAATCCAAGTAAACTACATCTACTGCTATACCAGAGTCTAAATTTCTACTTACTTCCTCATAAAAGCCAAGCAAGTTAGTTTGACAAGATCTATTCCTCCTAAATCCATGCTGGTTACTACTTATAATGTCAGTCCTTGAAACATACTCTAGAACATGATCCCTTATTAAACTTTCCAGGATCTTCCCCACCACTGAAGTTAAACTTACAGGCCTGTAATTACCCGGCTGTGAACGACTACCCTTTTTGAATATTGGAATAACATCAGCCTTTTTCCAATCCAGAGGCATACCACCGGACATGAGGGAATCAGCAAAAATTAGAAACAATGGCCTAGATAAAACTGAACTTAGCTCCCTAAGTACCCTAGGATGTATTTTATCCGGTCCAGGAGATTTACTAATATTAACCTTATTTAGTTCTTTCTGTACCATATCCTCGGTTAACCAAAGTGAACTTGAATCTTGTATACCTTTATTGCTACTATACTCTATGATATCTGTACTTGGATCTTCTATAGTGTATACAGAGGAAAAAAAATTATTCAAGACATTTGCTTTATCGCCATCCTCCGTAACTAACTTATCCCCATTAATTAATGGTGCCACATTCTCAGTCCTCATCTTCTTACTATTAATATACTTAAAAAAATGTTTAGGCTTAGTGATGCTTTCTTCAGCTATCCTAACTTCATTATTAATTTTAGCTAGTTTGATTGCTTTCTTACACTCCTTGTTACAGTTTTTATACTCTCTAAAGGCCCTTTCCGTTCCCTCGGCCTTAAAGGTTTTAAATGCCTTTTTCTTCCTTACCATTTGCCTCTTTACATCAGAATTCAGCCACATGGGCGCGGATTTATTTTTTTTACATTTATTTCCCAAGGGTATAAATTTAGATGTGAACTGGCTTAAAATCCCCTTGAACACAGTCCACTTCTGTTCAGTACCTTTACCTGATAATACATTATCCCAGTTGACATTCTGAAGAGCTGCTTTTAACCTGGGAAAATTTGCTTTCCTGAAATTAAATGTCTTTGTTAACCCAGCACACTTTTCCTTTCGATAACAAAGTCCAAATGCCACTATTTCATGGTCACTATTCCCTAAGCCTCCAGTTACCTTTATATCTATAATGCGCTCCACAATGTTAGATATTACCAGATCCAACAGAGCTCCTTTTCTAGTAGGAACCTCAACCACCTGTGAGAGAAAATTATCCTGCAGCAAATTCAGGAACTCATCGCCTTTTTCTGTGATGGCAGTTCCACCACACCAATCAATGTCAGGGTAATTGAAGTCCCCCATAATGAGCACACTCCCCAAACTTGCAGCCCTTGCCAACTGCATATGAAGTTGACTCACCTCCTCTCTGCTAGCATTTGGCGGCTTATAGCAGACACCAACAATGACATTACCCCCTTTCCTGTTGCCTAATTCCACCCATATTGCCTCCACTTTATCATCCATATCACCAGTTATCTCTTCTTTTAAATTTGGCTTCAATTCTTTTTTAACATATACACATACTCCTCCCCCTTTCCTTTTTTTTCTGTCCTGCCTAAACAAGGCATATCCTTCTATATTTACAGCCCAGTCGTGAGAACTGTTCAACCACGTTTCTGCTATACCTATTACATCATACTTTTCATTCAATGCCATCATTTCCAATTCACCCATTTTGTCAGCCAGGCTTCTCGCATTTGCAAACATACATTTTAGATTATGATCCTGTAATTTATTCGTACACTTTGATACACATTCCTCCCTATCCCCTATGCTAGCCCCACCCCCCTTTCCACCCACCACTGGCCTATCTACACCCTGCTTTCCTCCTGGACAATCTATCCCAGTGAGACTGCTAATACCCTCCCCCCCCAAACCTAGTTTAAAATCTCCTCCAACCCTCTAGCCATCTTCTCCCCTAAAACAGCTGCACCACCATCAGTGAGGTGCAACCCATCCCTACTAAAGAGCCTGTAGCCGACAGCAAAGTCTGCCCAGTTCTCCTTAAATCTTAAATATTCCACCTGCATGTCTTGTAATTTGCTGCTTTACACCAGTGCTCCTTTTCCAGTAGGTCCAAAACAATTCCATTCCCTATATAACCCATAACTTTCTGCACATTTACTTTAATTCTGCTGGAGCAGCAAATGCTGAAAGATGTGATCCCTTCCTTTACCCATCACTAATCCAACTTATTTTGACAAAAAAATCTTGCTTTTCTAAACACCTTGTGAAAATTAACCTAATTACAGCACATTGTGCTCACTGAAACCTAACTGCTTTTATCGATCTTTTCATCTGTGTGAAAGATTTAAGGAGACACTGTGTCCTTTTGTTCTATTTAGAGAAGATGTGATTTAGATAAGTTACCATAAATTATTTGGTTTCATGATATACTTTAATATTTGAATTTACCACATCTCATAATTCATATTCATAACAGTTTATTTTGTTTACCTAGATTATGTGTGTGTAATAGCATTATTTGCTTGTTCCAATACTGTTTCATTTAGGATAATCTGCTACAAAAACCTATAATTACCCGCAATCCATTACTGGTAAAGTCAGCTGCAAGGTAGTAATTAATTGTATACAGGGAAAAGTATCCTGCCGCTAGGAGCTGGGTGTATAATGTTTTCATAAGGAGCATATCAAAACAGCTTTGTTTAATGTGTAGTACTTCAAAACTTTGAGATTAAAACAGATAATAGTGATGTGACATTGTCGTTTTGGACAAACATCTAGCATCTGTACAGGTGTCTCCTGAAGTAATCTTGTAATCTATTGTACCTGGTCGATAAATGGCCAACTTGAATCATCAATATCATTCTCCTGCCGCTGCCCATAAAACCAAACAGGCTGATTGGCAGTTGGTTGTAAAACGCCTGAAATAAATTTAAAAAACTAAAAAATAATGGGTGATTAAGAATTAAGTAATTAGAATGGTGCTATTACCATAGTTCTTTTTAGAACAAGTGTTATTCCCATTGTTGAAGCACCAATTAAATTGTGTCTGTGGTCTTCAAAAAAGTTAAAGGGAATCTCCACCCTGCTTGACAATTTTTGATCCAAAGTAGGAAACCCCTGCTGATCCCCAACTGCCATGTCAGATTGTTAAAAAAAAGATTCAGAATGCTACTTACAGCCCATCACTCCTGCAAGCAGGGGCCGGACCAGCAGCTGCGTCTGTGATTGACTGAAGGGCAGCCAATAACAGACACAGCTGCCATCAATGGAGAGCGCTGGAGAAAATAATGTCTATAAGTATAGTTCTGCTTCTGACACAGCGGTTGGAATGGGCAGGGATGCCCTACACTACAAAAAAATGGTTTAATGCTAGGAGAAGAGCAGCCAGAGAGGAATCCAGAGGATGGGAGGTAGAGCGAGAAAAGGGATCCCCTACGCATGTTACACTACTTCTCAGAGGCTAGATTAGAGGCAGAACCCTTTTGGCAGGAAGACAGCTCCTACTCTTAAATTAGAAATGTGATCCAGGGATCTTTTTAAAAGGTAAGATTGCAGGCTTTAGTTTATCCCTAACTTGTTTCAAGATACAGTTGCCCTTTAAGAAAATTGGCTTTTATACCTATACCATTCACCATTTCAGAGAACCTTTTCACCCCAAAATTACTACAAAACACACAAAAAAAACCCACAAATAATGGCAATACGTGTAGTGTCTTGTCAAAATGATAAAGAAACATTTTTGTTGATGTTTTTTCTATACCTACCACAAAAACTGCAAATTGATCAAAGCTTTAAGGCATCCACGACATCCATTGGCAGACCATGATTATCTTTACAAGCAAACCTATTATCAGAGTGACTTCTATATAGTGATGACCTACGACAGAGGACACCAGATTTGTTTTGTTTTCCTTTCTATTGGATTATGGCAAATACCTTTTGTTTGCTACTGGAACTGCCCCAAAAATATTTTCCATTCTTTGATTTATGCCTTCACTACGTCTGATAAACAGAGTATCACTTATTTTTTTAATATAAATCCAGATTTGACTAAACAAATTGAACAAATAAAACTTGTAGCTTCCATAGGCAGTGTTCCAAGTAACATAATATCGAATCATGATGTCTAAAATTAAGTTAAGTTGTTTAGTTTAGTTAATTGTTTAGTCTCTAAACAACTGACACATTCATCATGCAAACTCGCCATTTACCATAGGAGTAGATAGGATTAACTGACTTGAAAAACAATAACTTTGAAGTAAGGTTTTAATATCCATGGAGGGCACTGTTGTTCTCTTTGTTAAATGTCAGAACACTTCCCAATAGAATGCAGTGCTTTTTCAAAATAGTTTTCTTATTCACAGGCTTTAAAATAATGATGTTACCGGCACACAACCATTTTAATTAAGTTCTAAAAATATGTCAGCTGCCCGGTGTATTTGCGTAAGCAATAGATGTTGAAACAATAATTATGAAATTGCACCATTTTTAGCTCTTATTTCTGGCATTATATTCCTATACGTCCTCCTACTTTCTAACTTTTTCCTTATCTACTAGACCAGAGAGGGTGCAGATAAACTCTCAAGCATGTCAAATAAATCCAAGAGATATGGCAAAAAAATGTTCTTTTCCAAATTGCTACTTTTTATCAAGGCTTCATTGTGATAATAAAGCTGCATCAGACATCAGATCAATGGCTTCATTCTCTGAGAAGATGAGAAGAACAATTTAAATTTTTTGTATATTTCAGGCAGGTGCGTAACTGCAGCCCCCAAACCCTAAACACCCCCCCCAAGATTGGATTCTGAGTGTTTAAAAACAGCTGATTGAGAATACTCTGGGAAGGGGATGGCAGGCCCTCTTACCCCCCCACACAATTGCGGCCCCTATAGTTACTGTACACCACTGGTTTCAGGCATTTACATATTTAATACAATTTAATTTTAGGTTACTATAGCTTTCACATGAGAGATACTAATAAAGCACCTAACGACTTCTATTTCCTCTTATACAATGCCTAAAAAAAGGTACAAAAGAACTTAAATCCATCTATTGCTGTTGAACAGCCAGCCATAGACTGCCATTAGGTGCTTTTTTTAAATTGCTCATATCATAGCTTTTGGCCTGTTCCAAATGTATCCCTTTATTCCTTTTATTAAAGCCAGACTTTCTATGCCATCTTTCTTTATTACTCTTTACTTATGAACTACACCTTTGTCTTTGCTTCACTTATTATTCATTTTTTTAATGACTGATATTTTGGTATCTCAGCCTTGTGATATGTTATTTTAATCAGCCATTTCTCAGATAAAAGTCAATCAAAAAATGTGTTTTAGCCTAAAAATACATGTCTGTTAATGCCAAGGGTTTTTACTTATATTTATCACTCTTTTTTATTATTTATTTTATCGTGAAAGACTCCACAAGGGCAAATAGGAGGAAAGGGGATTATGGGTTCATCCACCTATGATTGATTGTCAGTATCCATCATCATCAATGAGTCAAAGGCTGACTGCAAAAATGTCTATAAGTCTTTATGTAGTTTACCCTTGTGGTAACACAACTCGGATTTCCTTAATCAGTTGCGGCTAATCAAAGATACTTTAAAAATATGCATTTTGCTTGTGTAGCCTTAACAATGTCTGAAGGTCAAGATTTTCTGCTAAAGGCTTTCATTCCACTGAGCATTCGCCTTCAGATGTAACTAAATGATCTACAGATAATCGTTTAAACCTATGTTTACAATCTAATTAACATATGCACTGCACCACAGTGAATGGTTTGAGCTGCAGGAAGGTGATAGGAATTGACATGTCAGCATGTGTTTCTATAAATGGCCAAGGAATCTTGTGGTTTTCAGTGTGTGTTAAGTTGATAGCGCTACACTGCAAAATACAGAACAACAAAATAGTATTTATGTGGGTTGCACTCTGTTTACAGAAATTCTAATATTATCCTTAATCATTATGAAAAGTTTTACAGCCTTTAAAGGGAAAGTTCAGTGAAAAATATTGTTTTACAATTCTTAGTTTATATCATGCATACCTAGTTATTCTACACATTATCTTCCATTTTGAAAAATCAGCTGAATTTATGCCCCTTACTTTTCCCTGCTGTTGACATTAGTGAGCTGACATTTCATGTTCTAACGGTCCTTCTTCTTCCCAGAATGCACCACTTCCTTGGAATGTTCCTAACAGTAATTTCTACTGATTGGCTGTTGGATGGGTCAAACATGCTCAGATCTCTATTGAGCAACTGAATCAACCCAGGTGCTGGGTCAAGGGCAAGACCATAACGGTCACTATTAGGAGTCCTGCAAACAGGAAGTCAGTATTTCAGAAACATTTATTTATACACAGACAAAATGCTGAATGGGCAGGTTGGAAAAATACTGCTCTTTTTCTTAAAAGTATATGTACTGTATTTGCATTGAACTTTCCCTTTTATAATCTGCCCAAGTTATATAATATTGATCTATTGCATGTACTGCACTGAAATTATTTTTGAAAATAAAACATCACTGGCTAACTAAAATGATAAGGACAAATAATTCACATCATATTCTAAGGCTGAGAAAAGGTGAGTGCATTATTATACAAATGAGAAATGAAAATAGAGCACCCAATGGCAGCAAACATTGAGCGGTAGGGTGGCCTGATGTAACAATTACGTTTTTATGGTAATTGTGGGTCCTCACACTTTTTGAGGTTAGGCTATTTAAGTTTGTTTGTTTGTTGCTTTCACTTCACCTGAAGAAGGGGGCACGTTCCCCCGAAATGTTGTATCACTGATATTGGTTTAGTAAATCATCTTATTACTGGAGTGCGGCTACATCCTTTCTATATTGTTAATGCTATTTTTATTTTTATTTTGTAGTGAAAAAATCTGTCTAAGTCTCTTTATTTTATGGTCCAAACCAAAGCTGAAGTAAAGCATTAAGCATCATGTCTTAAATGGATGCTGGGTCATCTACGAAACGAAGACTGTGTCATTTATTATGGTTTATTTTGCATGGCTTATATTAATAGCTGCACATATGTCAAGTTTGCCATCTTGTGTGATTTTGAAGGTTTCAGAAACTTGAATTTACTTTAGAACAGAGGTGTTTCAGTTGGTTCTCCTGATTTCCATACAAACAAATGGCCGCTCCGGGGTCAGCTCCGACATGGAAGTTCGGGAGGGAAGGGACAGAAGTTCCACCTGGGCCGGGTGCAGTTTTGGCGGTTCCAAACCCCGTCTACTCGATACACAGAAACAAAAGGTAAGCCGCACTTCCGGTTCTTGATGTGGAAAACTTTATTCAAACATATTCATCATAAAAGCACACACGATACCCAGCATCCAACGCGTTTCGGGGAAACACCCCCTTAGTCGTGGATGAAGCTCTATGTACACTCCCCCCCATTATATATCAGCGGGGGGGGGGTGTCCAGGGTAACATTAACCCTTTAGGGTATACATTAACATAGATAAAAGAAGACATACATTTATACAATGTCTATAGTACTTGATAAAAAGACCATATAATTCTTAAAAGAATCAGATGAAATGGGTGACATCCCACCGGGAATTCAACCCCAGTGGTTGTCTTGTTTGTAATTATAAAATCCAAAATACCTCTCTTTTCCCTATAAGCTTGAGAAAGTCCCCCCCCTTTTAAAGGGGAGGGGACTCTCTCTATTACCTTGACACTCAAACGCCTCCAATTTGAGGCTGTACAAATCGCAAAGTGTTTCCCTATAGGGGTTATTTGATTATCACTTTTAATGGACAGGATGTGTTCCCTGATCCTACATTTTAAACTACGTGTAGTATATCCAATATATTGTATTTTACATTTTTGACACTCAAGCAGATAAATTACCGATCTAGTGTTACAGTTAGCGTAGCATTTATTAGTATAGCTTTTGCCTGTAACTGTGGATTCAAAAGAAGAGCTTATGGTGATAACTCCACATGTTATACACCTTGAGCTACCACTTGAGCTACCAGCTACCTGGACACCCCCCCGCTGATATATAATGGGGGGGAGTGTACATAGAGCTTCATCCATGACTATGGGGGTGTTTCCCCGAAACGCGTTGGATGCTGGGTATCGTGTGTGCTTTTATGATGAATATGTTTGAATAAAGTTTTCCACATCAAGAACCGGAAGTGCGGCTTACCTTTTGTTTCTGTGTATCAAGTAGATGGGGTTTGGAACTGCCAAAACTGCACCCGGCCCAGGTGGAACTTCTGTCCCTTCCCTCCCGAACTTCCATGTCGGAGCTGACCCCGGAGCAGCCATTTGATTGTATGTGAATTCTTCTTTCTACTAGAGGTATCGCTCGGCGATGTTCATTGACAATGGACTAATTGAGGTATGACTATGATGCACCTACTTGATAATTCTGTCTGAATTCTGGTGCTGCGGGAGGATAAATAGTGGAAGAGACTTTGAAATACGTTGCATAGACTTACATATTCTAATCCAATGAAATTTTTACACACGTAGTGATCATGTCCGCCGCTCTGGACGCTGAGATTATGGCTGCCAGACAGAGCAGAGCCTCAGTAGTGTTCTCGGAGGAGATATCGGAAATACAAAGGGGGAACACTATGGGGGATAATTTTAAAGCCTTGAAAAAACTTTTGTCCCAGGAATTATCATAGTGGTGGGATATAGCGGGCCTAGGAAAATATCTTAACGTGAATCGTATACCAAGAGGCCTAAGGATCAAAAAAATCCACAATGTAGGCACACATGATCCAACCTTTATGACCAGATGGAATGGGATCTTAACTAGATGCTCTATTGAGTTGATAAACCTTATTGTGGAACAGAACAGGATAACCCTAACAGAAGTGGGGAAGGAAATAAAGGAAATCAAAAATAATATGTCCATTTATACCACTGATCCATCTTTTTCTAAATTTGATCAGGAGCTAAAGGTATATTTGAACGGATTGGAGGAGGAAATAAGTGACCGTAAGAAACGGAAATTCGTCAGGGACAAGTTAGATTATGAAAATGATCAGGTCTGTGTATGGAACCGACCACGTTCTATTTTAAGGTATAAGAAGAACAGATCGGATTCTATGGGTACTAATAGTAAAAATGTAACTTTTTCTAGCACTGATGGTGAAACGTCTGACGATATGTCCTCTGCAGGTTCGATGTCATCTAGCTCTATTTCTAGGAGACGTCTTCGGGAGTCTTTTTTATCAGAGGAGGAAATGGAGATACCACATTCCATCGAAAACAATCCACCTGCACGCCAAGGTATGGACAAACCGAAAGTACAACGAAAAAAGGACCGACAGAAGAGACAGTACAAGAGGAGCCAAGCACCACGAGGAAGACAAGAAGAGGAGGAAAGAGACACCAGAGGTCACTGGTATGGTCTGCGAAATTCTCAAAAGGAGAGACCCACGAGGTACAGAATGTAATAAACCTATCAGATGTGACACTTGCGGAGTCTCAGGCCTCTATTCTATCAAAAGGCCTATCATACTCGCCAATTAACATTTTAACATCTTTAACACCCTAATGGATGTGAATAAATTCATAAGAAAGATCACTTTGAAAAAATATTTTAAACATGTTGATACGATCGTTCCATCAGAGGCCAAGGGGTTGGAGGAGATTGAGCCCGATTACATGACTGAAACTCTTGATCTTTTGAATACCAATGTTTTGTATGAGTTGCATAACAGTACGCCAGATACTATTTCCACAGTTGAATTCACCCCCAAATTTTTACCTAAGACTGATTTCTATCCTGCACAGTATAGGAGTGATGTAATGGATATTTGTCAGGATAGAGTAGAGAAAGAGCTGATTAATCTGGCTAGAAAGCAATCTAGGACTTATAATAATTTAACTAAACAAGAGAGAGAAGCGATGGAACAACTAATGATGGAAAGTAATGAGGAAATTGTAATTTGTAATGCAGATAAAGGGGGGGGTAGTTGGATTGAGTCATGAGTATTATGTTAGAGGCCTTACGCCAGCTAGGAGATGATCTTGTATACTTACCACTTGTGTCTGATCCACTAAAGAGCTTTCAGGATGAATTAACCATGTTAATTGATGATGGTGTGAGACAGGGGGTATTGACAGGGAAAATCAAAAGATTTCTTGTGAGGAGACATCCAGTGACACCGGTTTTTCATCACCTTCCAAAAATACATAAATCTATCACTGACCCTGAGGGAAGGCCAATTGTGGCCAGCATTGGAGCCTTCAGTGAGGGATTGTCTGATTGGGTTGACCATATGCTGTAACCTGTAGTGAAAGGTACAGCCTCCTATATTAGAGACAGCACCCCTGTTCTCC
Organism: Hymenochirus boettgeri; assembly: GCA_019447015.1. Taxonomy (NCBI): domain Eukaryota; kingdom Metazoa; phylum Chordata; class Amphibia; order Anura; family Pipidae; genus Hymenochirus; species Hymenochirus boettgeri. The sequence goes on from CM033474.1 coordinate 169,675,539, forward strand.
AAAAATTGAAAGATACTACATGGAGGGAAGGTGATAGATGGGCTACACTGGATGTCTCCTCACTATATAGGTTTTGTCAAGTTTTGGCCTGTATTCCTCTGTGGTGAATGATTTCATCATTCAGGCCTTGGATTTCTTGCTCCATCATAACTATTTTCTATTTCATGGTGTCTTTTACCTCCAAAGACGTGGGACAGCGATGGGCACCTCTTTCGCTCCCACATATGCTAATCTCTTCATGAGATGGTGGGAGGAGTCCCACGTCTCTGGGGGTGATTCCGTTTTCTTTGACAAAATAGTCTTTTATGGTCGCTATATTGATGACCTGCTGTTTATATGGAGGAGAGTGGAGGAAAGCCTCCTATCGTATGTAAACTACCTGAATAACACTGTCTGTAATATTTTCCTAGTGTGGAAATCAAATCCCTGGCAAATTGAATTCCTAGATCTGAAATTATACGTTGATCCTTTGACATGTCAAATTAATTCAACATTATATCGTAAGGAAACAGCAGGGAATTCAATTTTGAAGGCGAGTAGTTGTCACCCCAAACATACAATCAACAGTATTCCATACAGCCAATTTGTCAGAATCCGTAGGAATTGCTCCAATTACTAAAGACAAGGCTTCGTGATATGGGTTATCCAGACAGGCTTATTGAACAGGCTCTGAAAAAAGCTAGTGATCTAGACAGATGTATCCTTTTGAGGGGCCATAGGGAACATGCCAGTGGGAGTAAACGAAAACAAGATAGTATATATTTTTCAACAGAATTCAGTTGTGAGTTTCATCAGATTTGTAATATAGTTAAGAAAAACTTACCCATCTTGTATGGGGATAACTGTACTGTACACATTCTTGATGAATGTCCATTAAAATTTGTCTCAAAGAAAGCTCCTACGTTCGATTCTAGCCCCTAGCGTTGTTCCCAAACGAAATGGCATAAATAGTAGGGGCAACTGCTTAGGTCACTACGGCACCTTTAAATGTGGTAGCTCAAGGTGTATAACATGTGGAGTTATCACCATAAGCTCTTCTTTTGAATCCACAGTTACAGGCAAAAGCTATACTAATAAATGCTACGCTAACTGTAACACTAGATCGGTAACTTATCTGCTTGAGTGTCAAAAATGTAAAATACAATATATTGGATATACTACACGTAGTTTAAAATGTAGGATCAGGGAACACATCCTGTCCATTAAAAGTGATAATCCAATAACCCCTATAGGGAAACACTTTGCGATTTGTACAGCCTCAAATTGGAGGTGTTTGAGTGTCAAGGTAATAGAGAGAGTCCCCTCCCCTTTAAGAAGGGGGGACTTTCTCAAGCTTATAGGGAAAAGAGAGGTATTTTGGATTTTCCAATTACAAACAAGACAACCACTGGGGTTGAATTCCCGGTGGGATGTCACCCATTTCATCTGATTCTTTTAAGAATGATATGGTGTTTTTATCAAGTACTATAGACATTGTATAAATGTATGTCTTCTTTTATCTATGTTAATGTATACCCTAAAGGGTTAATGTTACTCTGGACACACCCCCGCTGATATATAATGGGGGGGAGTGTACATAGAGCTTCATCCATGACTACGGAGGTGTTGGATGCTGGGTATCGTGTGCGCTTTTATGATGAATATCCACATCAAGAACCGGAAGTGCAGCTTACCTTTTGTTTCTGTGTCTCCTGATTTCCATACTACTTAATTGATCTATAACGAATGCCTCATTCAATCATAAGACTGCCATTTTGATATGAGAGAAAGGGTTAAATCCAGTACCAGAAAAGAAGACAAAATACATTTAAAGTCTTTATAAAGGTGCAGTATCACAATTTTTCAATGGCGTCTCTTTGCACAGTGGTTGTATAATAATGACCACTGTACAAAATACGATATTTTGCTACTACGTGGTATCAGCCCTAGAATACTGCAGCGGTATTTGATAATCAGAGGTATTTTATGGCTTCAGTTGTACATTACCATGAACGAGTGGTACATTACGGTTGCAGGGCCGGATTTCCCACTAGGCCACCTAGGCCGTGGCCTAGGGCGGCACAGCCACAGCACAGCAAAAAAAAAAAAAAAAAAAAAGAAAGAAAAGGGTAAAGCAGCATTGCACCCCCATTTTAAATTTACACAATGCACGTTAGTTGGCACACAGCAGAGCTTTGTTAAATCAGAAATGGGCAGCGATTGCCGATTTGCTAGGGGAGCAGGACCACTTACAAAGCTCTGCTTCAGCTAATAAATGACCGCGTACAGGTGTACAGGCAGTACAAGTTAGCTGGCCTAGGGGAGAAAAAAGTATAAATCCGGCCCTGTACGGTTGGGTTGTTAGTGGTCAGTAGAAACCCACGCTATTGTGGGTTAAGAAATTTGACGGTTTAAATAATAAAGATGTCATTAGATTCCAGCACAATATAGTATATGATGACTAAATGAAAGAGTTTAATACAATCATATAAACATTTATTGTGATGATTCCATATATGAGTTCAATAATATAATAATGAGAGGTATTATTATAATTCCCCAAAAGATCTTACTGAAATCATCACACAAGCAGATGTGTTATTCATGAATCAAATAAAAACAGAATTAAAAATGCTTTTTATATATCATTCATTTTTGAACCAGACGTGTATATTCAAAGGAGAATAACATGAAGAGGGTGAACAATACATTATTTTGTCTCCTAATGTTTATAGCTTCAGAAGCAGAAATTTCTAAAACTTGTCATTGGGTTATTTACTGTAAATCTGCAAAATTGTTCCACACTGCAGTTGAGCTAACAACAGGGGGAGCTAGTCTCAGTGCCACCTCCTCTCCAGTGCTGGAAATAGGGAAGACAGGCACTATATACTGGGCTGGGTGATGTCTGCTATCTACTCCCAATGCAGATTATGCAGATGGTGATCATGGCTACCTTATTTTCTCTTACATTATTATATCTAACATATAGCTCACTGTTAATTGAAAACCTAAATATGCAACATTTTACGCATAAACAATTAGCACAAATCATACCATTAATTAAAATCCAGATTGCAGATCCAGTTAAATTTTTTTTCCCTTTTAAATACGGTAGCACTTATACACTAGCAAATATCTGAAGCATTCAGTTAGATCAACTGGACTTGTTTAGTTGATCTTAATATTTCCTTTAATTCTAAAATGTGTTTCGCTAGTCATTCAACTGGCTTTCTCAATTTAAACTTGTACAACAATCTGTTGCCAATAAATACCCTGGAATGTGTCCTAGTCAGCATATAACTGCAAGGTGTCAGGGACCTTCTGAATGCAAGGTGGTGATTGCATTGTAGCTAAGAGGTGTTAAAACTGCCCTGGGTAAGTTTTTTGTTATATGCTGTTATGTGCTGGTTGGGACACATTCCAGGGTATTTATTGCCAACAAATTCTTGTAGGTATCATTCTGAATTGAGAAAGCCAGTCGGATGACAAGCGAAAAGTATTCAAGAAGTAAACTTCAAGTCCAGTTAATCATACTGAATACCACAGATATATCATGGATGAATGAGGCTTCCCAAGCATACACTAGCAAACAAACCCTAATATAGAGTGATCAGCAATTTCTGTAATAGTACAAGGATGTATTTTATTGTGCTTGGACATCAGCACTAAGGAGAATATTCTACTGATTCTACATTCATGAAGTAGCAGTACAAACTCTCTAATGGGAAGTAATTGATCCCCACGGAATAATCTGCATAATGATGATATTAAATGAACATTCCAGCAAGCAGATCTGAGGTATTCAATAAAATCAAAAAATGTTAAAAGGCACACAAGAGTAAAACATTTTTGCTGCCGTTATGATCGATCACTTTTGACAAATTCTGACACAATTTATAAAGTGGCAATAACCAGCGCAAACAGTCATTACCACCCCATCGCCATTTTGCCTTTTGCCACTTAGTGTGAATTAGTAAACATAGGTAGGCCAACATACATTAAAACATTAAACGCTTAAGTAAACAAAAAAAATGGTAAAGAATGTTTTAGGTTTTTTTTTGAAAAAGGCAGAAAGGGTATGTAAACTGGTAAGTCATTTTCCAATAAGCACGTAACGATAAGAATTAATTGTCACTAGCACCTTAAATCTACGGCTTTCCGTTCTCTGACATCCTTTTTCTACTCTTGAAGTTTCACTGTGAAACTATCTCCTATTGGACATGGTGATGGAAGGTTCATTGGATAGTTTAAAAAAAAAAAAAGCTGGATGAGTTCCTAAAAACAATGAATAATGCATGTTACTGGTATTAATACATAAAGTTGGAGTTAATCAAGTTCTATTTCTGATTGCCACTGTCAGGAACAAATTGTTCCCCTGTACGTACTGGGTATCTGTTAAATACAGCTAGATCAACTGGACTTGAAGTTTAGTTCTTGAAGACGTTTCCCTAGTCATCCGACTGGCTTTCTCAGATGACTAACAAAACGTCTTCAAGAACTAAACTTCAGGTCCAGTTGATCTAACTTAATTTGTACGGATACATGATGACCTGGATGAATGAGAACCTTCACAAGTCATGAAATGGGGGTATTGATGAGTAGGTTGAACTAGAGGCATGTATGTCTTTATTCAAACTCAAAATACTATACTATATTATATTTGTGCTAGGGGGTAGGGCACAGCCAGGTAGTGAAGAACTGTTAATCACCTGAAACCTTTGCATATAATAGCCTCTCCCCCACACTACAATGTGTAAACATGGTATCTTTCTGCTGAGGATTAAGCATTGTCTTGTGCTCTCTGATCTCTACCTACTTGCTCCTGCAGTTAGCTCACTGTTCACTCAGACACAGCTCATCTCCACTGCAGATGCTTGCCCATTCTAGCTGTGTCATAGATTTGATAGATGTGGTTATGTACAGAGAGTTTCAATCGCAGATTATCACTAACCCATGTATGAGGGTTAGTGCAACTTTTAGATTGGACTGCAGCACTTGAGTTGAGTTTTGATCACTTACCCTGTGGTTTACCAAAGATTTAATGGCCCTTTTGTGTGACTTTAATGCAAGGGTTAACAAAGGATCGAGAGTACCATCCAAGATCCACAATTGCCCTGGTACATCCTGGCAGAGTCCATGGGGAGGGGTTATGTTTCCCCATAAATGTATTATCTTCATATTCGTGTATTATCTACCTGTCCTGCAATAAAAAATTAACCCACATGTACACTGTTTTAGTTAACATTATACAGAGAAACCCGTACCAGTTATTAGGAAACACTCACTATATTTACATATAGCTGGTACACCAACTATTACCAAATACCAAGATACCAAATACCAAAAATATTAATCAAAAAATAAATCAATGTTTTGGACTATGGACCTGTCATATTTTTGCAGCAAAGCTATAAACAATCCTAGCTTTGTAGGTCAAAAAGTTGTAAATGACAATCTATCCCTCACTATGCACTATGTACTGTAGATGGATCCTATTATCTGACATGCATGTCCCATTTCCATTTTTTCATTGTGAAAGGTGATATATTTTGATTCTACCTTTTTTCCATATCCATTTTGTGCAGTTTGATTCTCTAAAGAACGCTTGGTTCCTTTATTTCAAATTCTTAGGAAAGTAGGAATAATAACAGCAATACCTGTGAAATAATAGAATATTAATGAGTCTATTCATAGGTCACATTGAAATTGAGGCAACCTGGGAATGAGAGAAGACATTGAGTTGTGTAAATAAATGAATATGGAAAGGGAATGCAACCAGCTTGCTTGTTCTCTTTTGTGATCATTTTAATTCCAAGCATATATAGCAGGAAACAAATCCCTACTCCCCAATATCCTGCAAGTTTAGTTTGTCATGTTGTCATTATTATTATAAGCAGAATACTTCTGTTCTCCCAAAAGTATTCTACAGTAGCATGTGCATTCTTGGTGTTACATTTAGTGTTTTAATCCTTGGCTCTTCCTGGGTGCTCTAGGCTGTGTGTTCACCACTAAGCTTGCTTTGTCCTCTGCCTGAACCTGGGTTTGCCTGTATCTTGGCCATTGCTTTAACATTGGCTTTCTCAGGGAACCCGTAAAGGTGGCCATACACTATTATGATCGTAATTACGATCTTAAACCGACCGATACTTTGATAGACAGATGTACAATGTTAATTGTAATAAGATGTACAATAAACATTGTTCGACATTCAGTTTGTTTTGTGATTAAGGTCGAATGTCGTCCATTGTGAGGTTACATTACATTCACATTTAATCGGAACTTTAGAAAACACTACAATCATTTTACCAATCGACTTAAAAACCAACTTTCCCGATCGTAATTACGATCGATTTTACGATCTAATGTCATGTGATAAGAATGGGAAAATGTAAAATTTTTCAGCCAATCGATGGAAATGTTGGATTGTATGTTGGATTGTACATAAAATCGGCCTAATGTATGGTCACCTTTACATAAAAACATTATCAGGGAGATTCAATAACAGTCATTAACAATAATCATTAAAAATTGTGCTAATTTTGCCCCAACCAATTTGTTAGCTTTCAAATGTTAAATAATATCTGATTGGTTGGGGCAAAATTTGCACCATTTTTAACAATAGGAACTTTTATTGAATCTCCCTGTCTGAATATTTATCTCGTCAGACGTCTATACACCAAATACATTATTTATACAAATGTAGAGCATTGATAAATATATAGAAAAATATATTTGTATTCATCTCAATGGGACATTCATACAGTTTCTATGAATCTCTTGAGGACCCCCATACAACCTTTTTAGAGACCCCTGGTTGAGAACCGCTGACCAAGACCATGTGAATTTCTGTTTATTTAGCATTTTTTCTTTTACCGGCTTTACTCGCTTTCTTTACTAGAGGTGCTTGATCCTGGTGGTTTCCTTGCAGTGCAATTTCCAATCATCAGGGGCTCTGGTGAAGACTAGCAAATTCTTAGACTCTTTCTTTATTGTCTTTCATTTTGTCTGCACTAGAGATGGCATAGGACTCGAACAGGACTCGAACTCAAACCCGAATTCGAGCCGAACTTTCGAGCTCGAACTATCCCGGACTCGGACTTTCGATATTTCCAGGGCTTTTGATGATTTATCGAATCTTAGACCGTTTGAACGGACGAAGATTCAATAAATCATCGAATTAAAAAAAAAAAGTGCCCACATGTCCAAAATCACCCAATGGCAGCTAATTTGAGCATTGCCAACCCCCTGGGTATAAAAGGCAATGCGACTAGCGCCATTTTGTCAGTGTGTTGGAGTGTGTTTAGTGGAGACCTGACAGTGTTGGAGTTGGAGAGAGATTTTTGTGCTTTTTGAGCTTTCTGTGTGAGGATTTCAGGGTGGTGGTTTAGCTGTTGTAGTTAACCACCCCTGTATTCACACATCTTGAGACCCAACAGTCCTTTTAAGGACTACCCTTGTTAGACACAAAAGACCTTTTAAGGACTAACCCCCCTATTAGTCCTTTGGACAAATTTTGTGTCAGACCTTTTAGAGGTCTAGGTGTCCTGTTTTTTTGTTTGTTTCTGTATCTGTGTGTCAGCATCTGTGTGTTTGTGTAACTGACAGTGCTGCATTTAGCAGCTTTTGCTGTCTGATTTACTGTTTGCAGTCTGTTGTGTCTGTGTCATATTTGTGCTCTTAGTAAAAAAAAAAAAAAAATTATCTGTTTCTTTTTTTGTTAGTGAAAAAAAAAGCTTTGTGTTTATTTGTTTGCCTCTGTGTGTTACTGTGTGTTTTGACCTCTGTGTCGTTTTGTCGCTTGGTCTTTTGTGTTTGTGTGTGTGTATGTATGTATATATATATATATATATATATATATATATATATATATAAATACTTTTTTTTTATTGTAAAAATTTGGAGAGGGAAGTGCCTGGCAGGGCAAGAGGGAGAGCCAGGAGCAGGGGTGCTTCTGCACGTGGAGGGAGAGGGAGAGGCAGAGGAGAGCCTACTGAAGGCTCTGGCCAGGAGCTACCTGGCCCTTCGCAGGGTAGACGGGTTTCTATACCCGATATGTTTAGGGGTAGCCGTGCTAGGGCTATCCCTTCTGATCAAGGAAGGCGGGTAGTAGACTGGATTACCCAGCCTTCCTCATCCACCTCCTAACAGGCACAGAGCAGCCGAGCTGCTACTGTAGATACTGTGCCTGGTCTTTCCTCACCTGAGGCTCCTACTGTGGGCATGGACCCTGATCCTCCTTATCAGGAGTTTATTGCCCACATGAACACTACCTTCGGGGATCCGGAGTCTCAGGATATGTTTTCGCACACTATGTGTGGGGCTAGTGTGCTTGAGGAGGAGCTGCGCACTGATGCACAATCTTTCCTGCCGCCCGAGGCAGAGGAAAGTGCTCAGTGCATAGGGGGACAGGAGGCTGATGATGTCATGCAGCAGTCCATGAGCAGCCAGGCAACTATTGTAGGGGGTGAGATCCCATATGCTGCTGCTGCTATTAGTGACACAACCTCCAGAATTGAGAAGGTGGAAGTGGACGATGAGGTCACCAATCGTTCATGGGTGTCACAAGTGAGAGAGAAGGATAGTGTCTCTGAGGGGGAGCCCTCAGAGTGCGAGCATGAGCCTGAAGCCAGAGGCAGGACTGGGGTCAGGGTTGGGGCAGAGGCGGTGCGTCTTGTGCACCTAGTGCTGCTCATGGTGGTACGGCACCAATGCCACCTGGTGCCAGTGCCCCAAAACAGCAGATGACCTCTGCTCCTGTGCATGATGGTGGCTCTGCTGTATGGGAGTTCTTCTCATTGGCTCCCGGTGACAACACGGTTGCAGTGTACAGTCTGTGCCTGCAGCGTTTTAGCCGTGGGAAGAATGCAGCAACTCTGGGCACCTCTTCTATGAGAAGGCCACCGTTCCTCCTCCTCCCCCTCCGGCCCCATCAGCTGCTTCCTTGGTGGAAGTTAGGGAGGAGAGACAGCCTTTGGCCCCAGCACGCGGTGTTAAGAGGACTCTTGACACTGCTGCTGGGTCGTCAGGTATAAGACAGGTCTCTCTTCCCCAGATGTTGGAGCGGAGGCAGAAATTGTCCCCCAGTGACCCCCAAACTCAGCGTCTCACAACCGGCTTAGCCAAACTCCTGGCGGTGCAGCTGCTACCATTCAGCCTGGTAGACAGTGCAGCGTTTAGGGAGTTGTGGCTATTGGCACACCACAGTGGCAGGTGCCTGGCCGTAGGTACTTTGCCCAGAAGGCAGTACCAGCCCTGCACGACCATCTGCAGAGCAATATATCTGCTTCGCTGGACCACAGTGTGGGCAAGAGTGTCCACATTACTATGGACGCATGGTCCAGCAAGTACGGCCAGGGGCGGTATGTCTCATTTACCGCCCAGTGGGCCATTCTTCTAGCTGGCAGAGACGCACGGGGCACAAGTGGTGAGATGGTGGTACCACCACGTATGGGTGATACACCAGTCTCCACCCCCCCTCCTCATATGCTTCATGCCAGGTGAGACGGTGCCATGCAGTGTTACAGCTTCTGTGTCTCGGGGATAGGAGCCACACCGGGGCAGAGTTGCTGGCAGCACTGCAAGGGCAGGCTGAGAGGTGGCTGACCCCACACCACCTCTCAATAGGCAAGGTAGTGTGTGACAATGCCACCAACATCACATGTTCCTTGCCTGGCACACTTTTTCAACCTGTTTGTCCAGCAGTTCCTCACCAAGTACCCTGGTCTGCAGGAGGTACTGAGGATGGCTAGGAGGGTGTCCAGTCACTTCAGGCAGTCATACACGGCCACAGCTCATCTGGCTGAGTTCCAGCAGCAGCACAGTCTGCTGCAGAACCGCTTGATTTGTTACACCCCCACCCGCTGGAACTCTAGTCTTATGATGCTGCTGAGGCTGCTCCAGCAGAGGCGAGCCATCATGGACTATTTGTATGATTATGAGACTAGATCAGGCTCTGGGGACCTGGGATTTCTCTTACCCAGGCAGTGGCTGCTTATTCGGGATGCCGTGTGCTCGCGCCATTTGAGGAGGCCAGCAGGATGGTAAGCCGCGATGATGCCACCATAGGGGATACCATCCCACTGGTGTTCCTCCTTGAGCACACCCTGCACGGCATACTCGACAGGGCACTAGCTGCCGAGCAGCAGCTACTGGAAAAGGAGGACGCAGACACCGTGGTGCTTTCTGAGCCCGGGCATCACGGCGCAGAGCATCCCTTCCGATGATGAGGAGGGGGATTTAGGTGATCTGGACCGAGAGGAAATGGGGCATTCCTCTAGGGGGACATCTCAACCCTCCCAAGTACCACATGTCATCCGTGGTTGGTGAGTGGTTGAGCCACTATTGTCTTCAGTGACGATGAGGACATGGGATCCTCTGCGTCCGGCACTTTGCGGCATATGGGTATGCATATGCTGCAATGCCTACGCAAGGACCCCAGGATTAAGGCCATCAAAGAGAAGGAGCAGTACTGGGTGGCCACCCTTATAGATCCCCGCTATAAGGGTAAAGTGTCGGAGTTCATTCCCGCATCTCAGAGGGAAAGCCTGATGGTGGGAATGAGCAGGGCTCATGTCCCCCTGTGCCTGAGAGGAGGAGCAGCAGCTCTGGAGGCGACCTTGCGGCTAACTTCAGGCTGTTCTTTCAACCACAGTTGCCAGGCACATCTACTGGCAACTCTACCAGGCAATACCTCAGTCGCCAGTTCACCGACTACATTGGATCCAGGGCCGATGTAGTCACCTCAGAGACTGAAGATCCACTGGACTACTATGGCCCAAGTTGGCACAGTACACCATTGAGGTCCTTTCATGCTCGGTATTCCGTGTCATTTTCAGGGAGGGCCTTCAGTGTGGCAGGCGGTGTTGTAACGGAGAGGAGGACCCGTCTCTCCACTGAGAATGTGGACAGCCTTACATTCATCAAGATGAATGAGGCATGGATCACATCTCAGTTAAGCACCCCTATTGCTGATGCCCGTGACTGAAGGCCTCTTGCCCCTGGCCATACGTACTGCTGCTTCTGCCTCATTTTCCACCTCGAGGCTTAGCTGATGCCAGTTTAGCTGGCAAATGGCTAATTTTTTCTATTGGTAGGGCCATTTATGGTCCTACCTTGCTCTACAGCATTCAAGTTGTAAAATTACAAATGCTCTACCGCAACAGCTACTCTGTGGCTAATTTTTCTATTTTTGGGTTGATCCTACTTGACCCAATGCAGAAATCCATACTTGCTCTCCTGTTTCTGACTCCACAAGGCACCTTTGTGGTGTCACCTACTCTGACCATGTCATGCAGCCTCAACAGCTACTCTGTGGCTTATTTTTCTATGTTTAGGTTGATCCTACTTGGCCCAATGCAAAAATCCATACTTGCTCTCCTGTCTCTCTCTCCATGAGGCACCTTTGTGGTGTCACCTACTCTGACCATGTCATACTCAACAGCTCATACGGATCTTTTCATGAGTTGTAACCCCTTCCCCGCTTTCCCTTGCACGAAGCATACTCTGAGGGAGAGAAGCCAATGGGGTGTGGGGTCTGTCCAGTGGGGCCAAGCCTGCCTGGCTCTGCAATATTGTTGTCAAATTGCAGTGGGTCTACTGCTACTCAATGGTGCTGTTACTACAAAGTGTATCCCCTGCCCCGCTTTCCCTTGCATGAAGCATACTCTGAGGGAGAGAAGCCAATAGGGTGTGGGAAAAGCCTAAATAATTATGTTTGTAGTCATTTGTAAAGATAAAACACAGAGATTTGTTTGGTTCAACTTTTTTAGTAAATGTAAGCAGTAATAAGCACCTGTTGCTGCGGTGCAGTAATAATAATAATAACAAATGTGGTGCTAAATGCACCTATTTATTTTTTTAACAATAAAATTCCGCGCTTAATGCGATTGATGTCTTTGTGCATGGAGATCATGCGCCTCTCCATGCGCCTCATCCTCTGCACCAATTCATCCAGCCGGCGCTGGCATGCTGGTCCCTGCCGGTGCTGGCGTGCTGGCGCTGGCGGTGGTGGTGGTGGAGGTGAAGGGAAAGGGGAGAATGGAGGCCGCACCTGGGGCCTTGGTGGGGGTGTTGCAGGAGGTGACCCACCCTCCTCAGCCTCACTGGCAGAAACAGATCCCTCATCTGCAAATTTATATATAAAAAGTAAATTTTAATAATAAATAATAATAAAAAATATTAATAATAAATAAAATATAATAATGTAAATTATAGGTGAATATTTTTCGTGTGTACTTGTCCTTTAACTAACATTTACTAACATTAACTAACAGTTACATTTACTAATACTAACACTAACTAACATTTAAAAAATATACTTTGAGTCGTTTAGGAAAAAGGAGCTTTTGAATTTTGTATTATATGTAAATACTAGCAAAATACACGCGCTTCGCAGCGGAGATGTATTGAAGTAACGTTTTTAGTAAGAAAGCAATAATGTATCGAGATTGCTGTAATCACTCGGCATTTGATATATTAAAGAAAGACAATTCAATAAGCTTTACGATAATGCAACACTCATTAACTTTAATTTAATATTATATTTTTTATTCAACTACGAAATTTTGGTGAAAATAACCCCCACCACCCCTCCCCGTCCGCCCCTAATACCCCCCACTATTTCTCTCTGTCCACCCTCCAAACCCTTCCCCTCACACCTCAGCCAGTCCCCGCACACACCCTGAATTTTTGGTAAAAATCGGTCCAGCCGTCCAGTGTGCAGGAGTTCGAAATTCTATTCCCCCCCCCCATTCACCCCCACCCTAAAAAAAATATTTTGTTAACCTTTTACTGGTAAAGGAGTATATGCATACCAAATTTGGTTGAAATCGGACCAACCAGTCTGTGCAATGTCAGATACTCACCGTTACAGGTGCAATGTCAGATACTCACCGTTACAGGTAGAATGTTGAAACGAAACCTGCTTAACTTTTGTAAGTATGGTGCAATGAATGAGCCTGCCCAATTTAACCGTCTGCCTCCACGCAAGTTGGAGAATTAGTGGATGAGTGAAGTGAGTGAGGGCTTGCCTTTTCGAAACGAAACCTGGTTAACTTTTGTAAGTAAGGTGCAATGAATGAGCCCGCCAAATTTAAGCCGCCTTCCTCCACGGCAAGTTGGAGAATTAGTGATGAGTGAGTGAGTGAGTGAGTGAGGGCTTTGCCTTTTCGAAACGAAACCTGCCTTAAACTTTTGTAAGTAAGGTGCAATGAATGAGCCTGCCAAATTTAAGCCGCCTTCCTCCACGGCAAGTTGGAGAATTAGTGATGAGTGAGTGAGTGAGTGAGTGAGGGCTTTGCCTTTTCGAAACGAAACCTGCTTAACTTTTGTAAGTAAGGTGCAATGAATGAGCCTGCCAAATTTAAGCCGCCTGCCTCCACGGCAAGTTGGAGAATTAGTGATGAGTGAGTGAGTGAGTGAGTGAGGGCTTTGCCTTTTCGAAATGAAACCTGCTTAACTTTTGTAAGTAAAGTGCAATGAATGAGCCTGCCAAATTTAAGCCGTCTGCCTCCATGGCAAGTTGGAGAATTAGTGATGAGTGAGTGAGTGAGTGAGTGAGGGCTTTGCCTTTTATTAGTATAGATTGTAAATATTTTTCGCGTGTACTTGTCCTTTAACTAACATCTACTAACATTAACAGTTATATTAAAATTTACTAACACTAACTAATACTAACATATGCACTGTGATTAGAGTGGTGCAAAAGGTGGTGTTTTATACAACTCAATCACAGTTAAAATTTAATATATAACTGTGAGACTTGCCTTGGACATTCTTCTGTATGCCTCGGATGTAGTTCTGCCACTGCCGCTTGAGGTCTGACCACCTCTTTTGGAGTTGAGAGGTGGTCAGATCGAAGTAAATATTGAATTATCAAATCCACGAGTCGTTCATGGGATACTTTCGAATGTTTGAACGTCAGAGCTCGAAAGTAGCACGCGTGTGAGTAAAATCTATTTTTCAAAAGTCCTGGATATTCCAATGTGTTCCCCAGACCATTTGCCAGGTCCCACAGCCTTAAGTTACCATTGATATTTTAGTTGTCTTTCATTCAAACTTTTTGAACTATTTGCCTCCCATTGACTTTATTGGGTCCGTTTTTGAACTATCGAACTTTCCAAATAGTTCAATCGTTCGAAAACGGACCGAACTTTCGAAAGTTCGGCCATCTCTAGTCTGCACCACTGGACATAACATACCAGTGCAATTAAGCACATTACAATTAAGGAGCAGTTGCTTTAAGCCCAAGCTTTAGTTGCCAGTTTTTTTCCCCACAGTTCTGTTCGCTCCCTAGAATACTATGAATTAGTTGCTACCACAAATCCTTTGAGAGTGCTAACATTTAAATGACAAACCAGAAGATGCATAGACCTTGCACATTGTAGCCATTCATTAAGGTAATGTAAAAGTCACACTGGACACAGCAAAACTGATAGAAGCTAAGGCATTCATCTCATGGATTACACTGTAGGGACAATTCTATTAGAAAATGAGCCATCTCAGCTGTACTTTTATATAGATTTGCAATTTAATTTTTAAGAAGAGACTCACTTAACACACCAGATATCATATCCCCAGTTCCATTTCTGGGTATTTCATCTTCTGGAAAGAAAAAAAATCAATTTTCTTTCTGATTATTTACTGTCACTTTCTTCAAACAGGCCTGGAATTATCCCCTTTCATCGCCATTTAATGCAATATAATTATGAGTTGTTAAATGTAAGCAAACAGAAGCACGGGAGTGGCTTTGATCCATGATATTTCTTGCAGTTCAACAATGCTCCTTAACAGACATCACTGTCTAGGTCTAATTTTATAAATGTGCTGTTCACTGTAATCTCACAGTTTGCAGTACTATGATTTCTTAATTTTGTTTAAAGTAACATTTTACATTTGGTTTTACGCTTTTATTCTAAAAAATAATGAAAGCAGCTATATAGGAACAAAAGTTTTGATTCATCTCTTATCAATTGGAAAATTCCATTCTAGTTTCTCCTCTAGAACGTTATCATTACCATAGGTAGAGTGAGAATGTTAATGATCCCCATTATTATCTCTGGAGAAGTGTGACTGTCATAAACATTACACTCTCTTTTAATAAGTTCTGGAATTGTTGTGCTCTCTTCCTTCTAAGTCAGGAATTTGCTATTAATATCAGGGTAACTTCATGATTGTCAAGGACAGGGTTGGGTGCCTGACATTAGCAGAGAACCACATTATACCAATCTGGCACTCCATCATGTGTTCAAAATGACACAAGGTTTAATTGTGTAATACATTCAAAAAGCCACCACTCTGCTCTGCCTTGCCCTATGTGGTTAGATTTACTATAGTTTTACTGGACAGAACTTTAAAAACTAAAATGACCCAAGTTCTATTCCATTTCTTTTCAGACTTGATCTCTCAAAGTATTATATTCATTGTATGCATGCAGCACAGATCACCACTAACACATTGGAATATGGTATTGTTCCTAAATAGAACAACGGACTTCTGCTATTCCCTGCCTTGTGAACACTAACTACGGCATGGGGCATAAAGGGGTAAAGGTAGATTTTTCTTGGAGTTGACATAGTCATATAGTTATTTGGAGTTGAAAATTACAGTTGTCTAAAGTTTTAATGTTAATCCCAACATTATCTACTCAACAGTCAGGAAAAAAACAATCCCCTTCACCCATATGTGCCCCCTAAACCTCTTTACATACACATCTGTGAAAACATTAGTTTTGTTCACAGACATTTCTCTACCTATAGATACATAGCTAACTGCAACCCTGGATATTCTGTCTGTCCAAGAAGTCATCCAGTCCTCTTTGGAGGGCATTTATGAATTCTGCCATAACAATACATTATCAGGCAGAGCATTTCACAACCTATCTGTCCTCCCATTTATGTTGTTTCACCTGAAAATGCCTTTTTTTTGTTCCTGTGGGGGGAAAAAGATCCTTGGCTTTATGCATTTTTCTCTACTTCAAAGTATATGACTAGGGAAGCCTTCAAGGACCCTGGACAACAATAATGCTGATGGGCTCCAGATGCTACAGACATGAGTAAAAATCGGATTTAACTAATCTGTGTTTTAAAATGAATGGGCAGTGTTTGAATGAATTATTATTAAAGATTCAAGATTTTCTAGTTCAGTTCAGTCCAACATAGATTTCAGACCAAACTAAGATTAAAACCAGTCTATAAGCTCTAAACATGAATGTAGAGGACCGAATGAACAAATAAGCTATGAAGTGTCAGAAAATGGTCCTTTAGTAATATGGGAGCAAATATAACCCTGCATTTAAATATATGTCTTAATGAAAAAGCTGAAGTGCAAAGCTCACTAGAAAATATGACTATGGAAAGCACAGTTATCATAATAAGTGCTTTATTATAATGCCATATACATGGGGAATCTCAACTGGTTACAAGCATTAAGGAGAAATTGATTGATTGCAGTAAGACGCTGTGATTAAACAAGTTGATATTCTGCTGCAAACACAAGTTTTTTTAATATAATGAAATGTGGCGTGCATCTAAAGATTCCTATTGAAGTCGTTAGTTTACTTTAAGAACATTTCTTTATACATCAATAAATAAAGGCAAACATCACCATCTAGTGGAACTCAAACATTAACTGCACACACTAGGCATATGCATCAGAGAAAGATGAAGAGCTCTATGCTCTGAATAGCCTGCAGAAAATCATAAATCTCCTATAAACATGTGGTTCCGTTTGGTAGTCATTTGCAGAGACAGAAAATGCAAAATGAACTTGTTTTAAATTGGAAAAACACACAAGGCGTAACATAATGATGCAACTATTAATTTTTACCAAAACAAAATGAGTGTGATTTACATTTAAGAAATCCTTTCAGGCTTAGTCCTAATTATAATGCTATTTTGCAACTTTTGATAGGCCAGCCTGCATTGCAAAGATGAGTCAGTTGTATTTTTATTATTGTTTGTATGGTTGACATGGAAACTGAAAAGTGGAATGGATGTAGGGGCACAGCATTAATTGTGTATCTGTGTCTATGAAGGGTTGAAGGTATGTTTTTGCATTTATTATCATAAAACTTTATGCTTTACTGTTTGGCTGCCATGA
Organism: Hymenochirus boettgeri; assembly: GCA_019447015.1. Lineage (NCBI taxonomy): Eukaryota > Metazoa > Chordata > Amphibia > Anura > Pipidae > Hymenochirus > Hymenochirus boettgeri. Next base: position 169,692,615 of record CM033474.1, read on the forward strand.
TAACAGAAATGTGGTGTAGGGGTGCAACATTAGGTGCTCATCTGTGTATATTTGGGGTTGGTGGATATATTCCATTTATATACATTTATTTTTATTTAGGTATATTTGCAATAGATTAGACATGGAACCCCTTGGTTTCCAAAATTCAAATGTTCTGTTCGAACATTTGGATCCCATTTTCAATGATTATGGATAATCCTCGAAAACACAAAAGTAGTTTCTAATCGTATTTTCGAGGATTATCGAAAATAGCTTAAATGTTCAATAATCCTCAAAAATGGGATGTCAGGTCCCGAAAGCATGTTCTGTTTTCAGATTTTTGGGATTTTCCCGAGATCCGTAAATCCGAAAATGGAATGAAATTTTACAATTTCGGCCAGCTCTAATGTTTGCCATGGACAATGAAAGGTGGAATCAGTATTGGTGTGCATTATTAGGTATGTGTACCTATGTGTTTTTGCATTCATGACCATAAAATTACATTTTTTAATGATTAAAGTATGGTTGCCATGGCAAATGTCATGTGAAGTGGGTGTAGGGGTGCATTACAAGGTCACCTTAAAAGGAGTAACCCCTTCCTCTCTTCCAGACCCTTCTGTGCAGGCCATATGCACAGAAAATTAACACCTAAAAATGGTATTAAAACAAAATTCAAAGCAAATCACCAAAGGCCTGAAATAATGTATGTAGAATTTTTAGGTTAATACAGATAATCCTGTGACAAGTATATTATTGGCAAAATTATGATATAAAAAGTTCAAAGTAAATGAGTAAATAATTATATTTTTATTGTTGTGCTTTTATTTTATAAATGTAGTTGCATTTCATTACGAAAGCAATTGAGTCCTTTCGGTACATGTCCTTGAAACCACCAAATGTTTATTTATTTATACCAAAAGAGAAGGGGCAAAATATACCTGGATAACTTCCATGGATTCCTTAGCAAAAAAATATACTACCGTACTAGGTGCTCCACAAGTCTGTACTGATCTTTGGGTCTCTTGCTGTGGAAGAGGATGTGGTCCAAAAATGAGAAGAAGAAGAATTAGGACAGTGATTTTACTTTTTTCAAGCCAATTTTTTAAAAATTGGAATGAATTGCAGGCACCCAGTGTACAATGCTTCCTATGGTATGATATGGTCGTAATGGTCAAAACTGCAATAATATTCAATATCCTTGTGTCAATGGCTGGACAAATAAACAGTAACACATTCTTAAGTTAGGATTTTCTGACTAAAATCTGCTAGTTTGAGTTTAAAAGACACAAAGGTGTGACTATATTCCTCTATGTGCTACATTTCTTCCCACCCCAGTGTTTCTGCTCCTCCTTTTTAGTTGGTTTATTAAATATATAAAAACCTGGGTAACCAAAGCTTATTAGAACTCTTCACATAGAGTTGTATTCCTTGTCCTTAATTTAAGGGGAAGTTTAGTGCAAATACATATACTTAATTAAAAAGAGCAGTATTTTTCCATCCTAATAACTAACCTTAACTTGCCCATTCAGTATTTTGTCTGTGGATAAATAAATGCTTCCAAAATACTGACTTCCTGTTTGCATGACCACTAATAGAGACCATTATGGTCTTGCCCTTGACCCAGTGGCCAGCCTGGGTTGATTCAGTTGCTCAGTAGAGATCTGAGCATGTTTGACCCATCCAACAGCCAATCAGTAGAAATTACTGTTAGTAACATTCCAAGGTAGTGAGCATTCTGGGAAGAAGAAAGACGTTACAGAATCTGAAATGTCAGCTCACTAATCTCAACAGGGAATAGCAAGGGGGATAAATTCAACTAATTTTTCAAAATGGTAGAGAATATGTAGAATACCTAGTTATGCACAATATAAACCAAGAATTTTAAAAATAATATTTTCCACTGAAATTTCCCTTTAAGTTGAGCACACACAGGCATATCTTTTGAGACCGCACGAATGGTAATAATTTTCCGCCATGTCTAATAGAACATAGTACCGAAAATAACGGTTGTCCCAAAATATCTGCATGTGTGTACACAGCCTTAAGCATGGTACACACCATGGAATTTCTTCTTTCCGACCAACCATTTCCCACAGTTCCCATGACCAAGCATGTGGTCCATAGAGGACCACACAATTGCCCAAGGTTTTACAGCGTGCTGGACGCTGTTGAAAATTGGCTTTAGAGAGGTGCCATCTTCTGTGTAATTTTTTTTTTTAAAAGACCCAATCAATATTTTTTCATTTTCTAGAAGTTGTAGCAGTTTTTTTCCCCTTGAAACTAGTAGGGTCAATTGAGGGTGCTAAAATCATTTAGAAATGATAGTCTGATCCAATGAGTACAATGGTGTATTTTCTTTTGTCTGGCAGGCAGTATGACAATACGTAGGTCAATGCTAAGTCAAAGTTCTTCTTTTTACATTGTAGTCAAGTTGATAAAAGGACCATTAACACGTCAATGTGAAGTTACTTAAATGTACTTGTTTAGTAAATGAAAGTGTTCCATTAATCATATATGTGGCTTCCACAGTTTAACTGAGTAGTAGGAAAATTCTATCTACTGTAATCTTTTGCTTGAGTAAGTCCTGTTAAAGTCAGGCTACTGCCATTTGGACTTTAGGTTTATTGCTTGCTCCATATAAAAAAGTCCCAATAGTGGCACAGCAAATCCCTTTTTAAATTCATACTTAACCCTTAGAATAATGACAAAAAGTTAGTGTGTCTTATTACAGCTTGCTTTTTAGAAAATTGAGGGTACCTTACTCTATTATAGTAAAATACTGAGGGGGAGATGCAATATCAGGAAGAGGCCCTCCTTAGTACCTGTCTGAGACCCCACAATGCAGTTACATTACTGCATTGTGGGAAGCCAGAAGATAAGGAATGCCTGCTTATTGCCTCCTTTCAGGACACATTCATTTTTTTGCTAAATAGTAGAGCAAATCTTAATCTTTTCTTTAAAGCAACAGGTATCCGGCACCGTTAATTGGAAATGACACAGGCCCTGCTAATCCAATATTACATCCAGAAGTGTGGGTTTTACACTTAGTTGTCCGATACCAGATTTTATTGCATCCCCCATGAGTATTTAAAGAGTATAAGTAAACTGGGAAAAGGTCAAAACATTAAACACCTGATACCAGAAAATAGTTAGAAATGTAGGTTGGAGTAAACTTATTGGAACAATCGTATGATCACCCAAAATAATGTTACATGTATTTATTCAACTCTATTAAAGGGGTAAACAACTACTTTCATTATGCCAGGTACAATCATCTTCACATTGTTCTTTTTTGACAAATTTTACTAAAATGTTGCCCTAAAGAAGAGAACGAGACATTTTAAATATCATTCTAAAACAACAACAAAAAAAGATCTTGTGTGACCTTTAGGCAGTTTACTGTCTTACAATTGATTATTGTTCACTTCCCTATTGCTTGTTCTCATTAAGATCTGAAACCCGAGAAATATAGATGAATGGCATTAATATTAATAGGTGTTATATGTTTGTCTATGTCTCCACTTAGAAGCATGATGTGTTTACGTTGCAGTAGCTAACGCTGTAGTAGGGATTAAAATGAACCAGCCCAGAACAATAATGTGTCTGTAGCTTAATTTTCTTTAACATTTATAATTGGGCTAAAGTGGTTTATAAAGTATCTTTGACGTTTAAATGGTTCGTGTAATTAGGCTGAGCCAGTTTAATGAACCCATTGATCTTGCTATTGATTATAGATTTCATATGTTTGGATAGGCTCATCCTGGGAGTTGGGGATATAATAATATAATTTACAAATGCATACTTACAAAAAATTCTTTCTTTTTTAAATATAATTACAATAGGTTACTTTGGAACATGCAATGTAAATAGTGTTTTAACTACGTTATAAGAAAAAAGTATTTCAATGAACGTGGTATGTATCAACATTGTAATATAGTCAGATTAAATATTATTAAACATACATCATTGCAACATGAGATCCTTAAAGGTGCTTTTATTAAACATACATTTGTGCAAATTTAGCAACATTTCAGCCCTTGTCTTTTGAGTTTTATCAAGCTTAAAACATTGCTAAATTTGCACAAAAGTTTAATAAAAGCACCTAAAAGGAACCCATGTTGCAATGATTTTTTGGACTATGATTAGTATATAATTCAATCTTATCAGTAGTACTTCAAATGTAGTATTAAGGTTAATTACAACTGCAGCAGACAAATCTCCCGGAATAAGATGGTATACCGAGTAAAAAGTTAGTTGTGGTTTTAACATATAGAAACACACTGAAAATTGTAAATACTTACGGATATTATTACAGAACCAATAATAATTAAGTATAGAAGAGCACACGCTTTCTACCATCTAATCAAACAAAAGTTAGGTTTCAGTAGGATCTGCTATATGTACAGTGAATATGGATTTCAGTAGATAGACTGACAAAGAACATGTAATTAAAGGGCATGTCCACCCCCCAACTAAAATTTGCCCCACTGTATAGTGTTTAAAAATCCTTTCACTTACCTTTCTCTTCTGCTCCTTATGGTTGTCCTGTAGGACCTGATGAAAGTTCCAGAAAAGTGAACAGTAGGTGCCTGCCTGTGTGTAATCCAAATATGCCTCTTCCTGCTCCTCTTAGAGGACTCTGGCATGCACAGTGGAGCTCTTCCCCCTCCTTCCCTCCCCCCTTGGATCTCTTGGCGCTGCATCTGGGTTAAAAAAAAAAACTTAAAATAATGTAGGGACACCCCCCAACCCTAAACACCAGCTTGTAAACTTTAAAATCAGCACCGAAATGTACTCACCCGACCTTGTTCACTTGACTACCTCTGCTGACTGGCAGACAAATAAGTGATTGGTTATCTCTCAGCCAATCACAGACCCGGCTGCTTGTCTGAGCCCTTCTGCTCTTCCGTTCTCGGAAGTAGTGGAAGAGGTAGCGGCCGAGGGAACATAGGTGGGTAAATACATTTCTGGTCAGATTTTAAAGTTTTCAAGCTAGCTTTGAGGGTTCGGGAGTCCCCTACATTATATGATTTTGTGGATTTGGGGGTGGAGATACCCTTTAAGTAATGTCAGTTTTGAGGACTGGAAATCCTGTGAAATCTGTCATGTTTTGATACTGGAGAAGGGATAAGCATGAACTGAAAAGCCTTTCATGGTGATTTATTTTTACTATAGAACTGTTCTTATTTGCATGTCTCTCCACTAAAGTGATAAGTGATTCTCCCTCCACACCCCTGCAATGTGTAACTATTTTATTGCTTCTAAAAAGAACTGTCTTAGGATTATGAAAGTTGGGTGGGGGACTGGTAGACTGTACAGGGGGTCACAGGGGCACATTTATCACAATATATACAGTCATATTAATAAAGACTGTCCACATAACCCCACATACTAATCCAAACTTCACACCCAGTATGTTGATGTCTGGTAATGATAATATGCATTCAATAAACAATAAACTTTTTTCTTTAAAATGTTTCTTCTATCTTCCTTACAGTCTCACAAACCAAGATAGCAGAAGATCCACGATCATGCATCTTTGCATTCCTCTTCAGCTCCCCCCCTCCTGTGCGCACACATACCTCTGTGTCCTGAATTTAGGGTTTCAAAAATCAGTACAGGCAGCCAAGTGCTTCAATAATATTAATCCACATCCTACCCCCCCCCCCCCCCACACACACACACAAATCCAAAAATTATTATCCATATAAATAGAATATAAACATTATTTCCAGTAATAATATTTATAAAGACTGTGTATATACTCACATAAATAGCCCTATTCCCCCCTCACACATGTCCAAATGTCTCTGCTCATTTGTAAATTTCTTTAGTAGTGGTGCTTGTGAAGGTTCTCATTCATCCTGTTCATGGTATATCTGTTGTATTGTTAGATCAACTGAACACCGTATCCCCGTCTGCTTTAAAAGAAACACACTGAGGCAGAAATTGGTACATCTGAAAGACCCAATACCAAAACAAAAGAAGCCATGTGACATATACACTCTGATTTGTATGTGGGTGAGACCTACAGCAGCTGTACCAACATCCTTGGTCCAGGACTCAGTCGTGTACCTGCATCATAAAGGAAAAAGGACATACATTTGAAGATTGTTATGTCAACATTTTGGCTAAGGAACATGATTGATTCAAGAGAGGTGTCAAGGAGGTTATTTATGTCAAAATAAAGAAACCAAGTCTGAATGGTGTGTGTGTGTGTGGGGGGGGGGGGGGGTCTGCCATGTAAAGTGTTGTTTTGATCCCTAACTCTGGCCAGTTTTGATAACTAGCCACAATGTAACCACATCTTGCTTTTATATGCTGATTGGGACATTACAGGGTATTTATTGCTAACAGATTCTTGTACAAGTCATTTTGAATTGAGAAAGCCAGTTGGATGACTAGTGAAAAGTCCAGTTGATCTAGATAAATACAACAGATATACTTTATTAATAGTATAATATAATGTACCTTATATTACAGAGAATGCCAAGTACAAAAAAGATGTGCACACTAATGTACATACTTTTATGTATGTATAGTATAGTATTTGAGGTATTAAAGATATAGGTCCATCTAGTACAACCTACTCAGCAATAGAAATGTCCAAACTTCGCAAAATCCGGTCCGCTCGAGGATCCGCGAATTTTCGAAAAAATCCGAAAATCTGCGAGCGAACCCGTTAAAACGTATTAAAAGGAAAATTCGTCAAAATCTGCATTAATAGTGGTCTAAATAGCCTTGGTAACGTACACTTAATCACTCAGAGACCTGGGTAATGACCTTGGAAACACGCATCAATGCCTACAATACCTAAAAATTACAGTCCGCTAGCGTGAATTTAAAAATACTGTACTCTTCAAAAATACAAGGATTTCCGTAAAAACGAGGATTCCTGTAAAAACGAGGATTTCCGTAAAAACAAGGATTTTTGTAAAAACAAGGATTTCCTTAAATACGGATCCGAACCGGAACTTCGATGATTCATTGCTTTTTACTACATCCTGCCTGCAAAATGTCTAGCTCTGCCAGGAAGCTCTATGCCACCCAATACCTCCTGGCTAGGGGGTATGACAATTTTGCACCAGGTACCCGGCATGTGCGGCACAGGAAGCGGGCAATAATGGAGGGCCTGCAGCACCGGCTGGCGCGCCGCTTCAACTTCCAGACCACTGTCTCTACCCTCCAGAGACAGTGGTCTGATCTTATGAGGCAAAGGCCTCATTATGTGGAAGCCATACGGCAATTTATGGAAGCCTTCCACATAATGTTATGTTATACTTTTTATTATATTACTGTATAGTAAAATATTTTAATTCACTTCTGAAAAAAACATATTTATATATATATTTTTAAAAACATCAATAATCCTTAAATTTGGCTTGAGAGAGAGAGAGATCCAAGTTCTTTGTATTTCTCATTCACTGGTTATTATTACATTATTATTATTCTGATATTATTCAATATCAGCCCTATTTAAAGGGTAAGTAAAGTCAAAAAATAAATCACTGAAAAGTGACTTTATTTAACATAACACCTATAAATTCAAAATGATACCCACATATAGACACAGGTAAACACAATTGGTGGCCCGCCCATGGCAGCCTTATTTAAAGGCTAAGTAAAGTTAAAAATAAAATCGATCATTAAAAAAAATTTTTTTTTACCTTATAAATGCACACTGATACTCACACATTATTACATTAAATGTATTACATTTCAAGTCCAGTTGATCTAATTGAATACAACAGATATACCATGACCTGGATGAATGAGAACCTTCACAAGCATATTTCTAATCATTTTGGGGAGAAAACCCTCAAACTTGTACGGCAATATGAAAAGACAGCAAGGAAATTGGCAGACTACAGAAACCACCTGCGATTTAACCTCCGATGCAGACAACAAAGGCTAGTACCATGCAGTATACGTCTGGATTCCACGGTTAAAGGCATCAGAGCCAAACAGATACTGCAAAAGGCTCAAACACAGCTCCTAAGTGAACGGGTACGACAGACACATTTTACAGTCGATGCTTTAATGCACAACATTAGTCAACTAGAACAGAACCTGGCCTCACAGCTACCTGTGTCCATCTGGGAAAGAGTGATGGAGTTCACCAAACAAGCACAGCTTTCTCAGCACTGTAAGGGCAAACAAAGGCAACAGAACAAGTTCTCTGTTCTGTCATCCCAGAACAGCCCCAAAGGAGAACAACTACCTTGGATACAAAAGGAGGGAAGTGTCACTTCATCAAACAAGGAGGAATGGGTGAGAAACTTGTCTAACAGGACCCTGACCCAGCCAGAAATGGAAGTCCTTGGTAAGGGCTTGAATTTTGCCATCACCCCTAAAGCCATCCCTGTGGTGGATATTATAGCAGCCACAGAAGCCTCTATCCACAGTAATAAGGTATCACAGAGTGAGGCAGAACAACTTCGCCTTAAGGTATCTGCAGCCTTAGCCAGTGCTAAAACTCCTTCATCTAACCTGACTACACAGGAAAGAAGAGCCTTAACATCCCTCAAGAAAGATTCCAGTATCACCATTCTACCGGCAGATAAGGGAAGATGCACAGTGGTACTCAACACCTCAGACTACCATGATAAGGTGACCATGCTCCTGGCCGATAACAACACATATGAGGCTTTAACAAGGGATCCCACCAGCCGTTACAAGAAAAGAGTCATAGACTTACTACAACAGCTTCAAAAGGATAAAGCCATTGACCGAGCAATGTATCATCGCCTCTACCCTGGTGAGGCACATCCATGCATATATGGACTCCCAAAGATACATAAGGAAGGGGCCCCACTAAGACCTATAGTCAGCAGCATCAACTCGGTAACATACAAGGTGGCAAAATATCTAGCTAACATCTTAGGACCTTTGGTGGGAAGTTCTAAGCATCACATCCAGAACTCTCAGGATTTCACCAACAAGATTGAAGATATAGTACTCGGTGTAGAAGAAACTATGGTGTCCTATGATGTGACATCTCTCTTCACTTGTATACCCACCAAGGAGGCTGTTGACATGGTGAGAAAACGGCTGGGCCAAGACAGCACTCTTACCAGCAGAACTGATCTCAACCCAGAACAGGTGTGTTCCTTGTTGGACTTGTGCCTGAATACCACCTATTTCAAATACAGGGATAAGTTCTATAAGCAAAAACATGGATGTGCTATGGGATCTCCAGTTTCACCTATTGTGGCCAACCTTTACATGGAGGAGGTAGAAACACAGGCGCTTAATACCTTTAAGGGCATAGCACCCAGCCACTGGTTCAGATATGTTGATGACACCTGGGTTAAAATCCACCAGAAGGAAGTACAAGCTTTCACAGAACACATTAATGCGGTGGACCAAAACATTAAATTCACAAGGGAAGAGGTACAAAACAACAAACTGGCTTTCTTGGACTGCTTGGTAGAAGTTAAGGAAAATGGTAAACTGGAAGTAGAGGTTTACAGAAAACCAACACACACAGATCAGTATTTGATGTTTGACTCCCACCACCCTTTAGATCAGAAGCTGGGGGTCATCAGAACCCTGCAACACAGAGCCGAGAACATCCCCACTAGCACAGAGGCGAAGGCTAAAGAAATGAAACATCTCAGAGGAGCCCTTAAAACTTGTGGATATCCAGACTGGGCCTTTGTCAAAAGAAGTAGAAGGAAAGAAAAGAACACAAATACCAACAGTGAAGGGGAAAAGCAAGACAGGAGGAAGAACATGGTCATCCCATATGTAGCAGGGGTCTCTGAGAAATTAAGAAGAATTTTCAAAAAACATCGTATCCCTGTCTGCTTTAAACCGAACAACACACTGAGGCAGCAATTGGTACATCCGAAAGACCCAATACCAAAACACAAGAAAAGCGACATCATATATGCAGTGCAGTGCAGTGAAGAATGCTCTGATTTGTATGTGGGGGAGACCAAACAGCAACTGCATCAACGTATGGCCCAGCACAGAAGAGCCAATTCCTCGGGTCAGGACTCAGCCGTGTATCTGCATCTTAAGGATAAAGGACATACCTTTGAAGATTGTAATGTTAACATACTGGCGAAGGAAGCTGACGGGTTCAAAGAGAGGTGTTAGAGGTGTTAAGGAGGCCATTTATGTGAAAATAAAGAAACCAAGCCTAAATAGAGGTGGGGGGGTTCGACACCAACTGTCTGCCATGTACAATGCTGTTTTAACACCTTACTTGGGCGTTCCTATAAACCCTCTAGCCACTATTAATCAAACCCTTAACACCGGCTGGTGTGATATGCTAATGGGATTTTCCAGGGTACATAATGCCAAGATCTTGTACAAGTCATTCTGAATTGAGAAAGCCAGTCGGATGACTAGCGAAACGTCTTCAAGAACTAACATTTCAAGTCCAGTTGATTCTACTTGATACAACAGATATACCATGACCTGGATGAATGAGAACCTTCACAAGCATATACAAATACAAGTACACACAGCTACTGATGCTCCCCTACACCCAACCAACTTTTCCCTTTCCATGGCTACAATACACACAATAAAAATATAAGTACTTAGCAAGAATATGGTATGAAATCATTGCCATAGAAATATGATTGACTTTTAAAGCAACTGTATTTTCAAGCAGAATTCAAAGTATATAATTAAATATACCCTTTAGATATATCATTCATTATGTATTTTTTTATTTTAATTTGCAGCGGAATCATCCTCTGATACGCCACCACCACCACCGTCCCCGCCAGAGGAAGCACCAGGGGAGGCTCCTGGTGCCAGTGAAGAATGTAAGTGCAGCCTATTGAAAAAAAAAAAAAATTCTAAATTTTTCATTTGACCAAGGCCACATTACAGCGCACACTCCAGAAACAAGCGTGTGTTTCCGGTGCGCTCATGTGGATTGCCGTGCGAGTGCAGTACGATTGCGCAATTGTGCAAAATTGAGGATCACATTAATTGTGCCACACTATTGTGTGCTTTTTAACACGTTGATGTGGCCAAGCCCTTTATCCAAATGTTAGCATATTTTTTGACAACTTCTCCAAGAAATGTTTTAGTAAATTTATTCGAATATTTAATAACAGTGAGAGTTAAGATAAATTTCCTTTTTTTTAGCACTACCACCAACTACCCCTCCGGGAAGTCCATTGCCCCCTCCGTGCAGTCCATTGCCCCTGGAGGCATCTGGCATCAGCCAGACACGTAAGTGCATCCTATGCAATTTTTTATCTTTTTATTGACCTTGATTGTCAGCAAATAATTAGTGAAATTATCAGACATAATTAAGTGAATTTTATTATTTCACTGATAAAAATTTTGTAAAAAAAAATGCAGCAAATCTATTAATTTGGCATGAGAGACAAATCACAGTTCTTCTCATTTCTTATTCCCATTTATTGTCCCCTTTTATCTTGTCCCTCAGTTTTTGAGCTTAAGTCACGAAATTCATTCCAAATGTCCAAAATTATCCAAGAAATTTTCACTACGTAGCCTTTTAGGAAATATTATTATACATGTAATATTACTAATGGATTGGACAGTGATTGTTGAAATAAAAAAAAATGTTTCTAGAAGCAGGACCAGCCTCTCCAGGCCCTCCACCCTCTCCAGACCCTCCACCCTCTCCAGGCCCTCCACCCTCTCCAGGCCCTCCACCCTCTCCAGCCCCTCCAACCTCTCCAGCCCCTCCAGGCCCTCCACCCTCTCCAGCCCCTACAGCCCCTCCAGCACCTCCAGCCTCTCCAGTCTCTCTGGTGGCCATGATTGAAAATAAGTAAATCATATGCAACGTTAATGAAATGTTATATACAAGACTATTAATATCTGTATTTTCCCAGTGTAAAATCCACGCTACATGATGCAACATTGAGTACTGTGGGTTTGACAATGCTTTTATGGGGGCAGCACCACTTCCAAAAATTTTTGTATGTAGCACAGTCCTAGTGATACAAAACCAAGAATGTTCTGATACAATTTAGCAATAAACGTAATGTTTTATGCCAGCATTACCTCCTGCTGTTTATCAGTGATCCCCCATGATGCAATAATATCACTTTAAGTGGAAGTTCAGTGATAATATATATACTTTTAAGATTTTATGCATCCCTATGACCTTAATCTGCCCATTCAGCATTGTGTCTGTGTATAAATAAATGCAACGGAAATACTGACTTCCTGTTTGCAGGACCCCTAATAGAGATCGTTATGGTCTTGCCCTTGACCCAGTCCCTGGGTTGATTCTGTTGCTCAGTAGAGATCTGAGCATGTGTAACCCCTCCAACAGCCAATCAGTAGAAATCACTGTTACCATAACTAGGTATGCATAATATAAACTAAGAATTTTAGAAATAATGATATTTTATACTGAGCTTTCCTTTATATGACAACATTATTGCATTGCAGTACGATGTATGTGTAAGTAGCTGTCAGGTGCAAAATTGCATCACCCGCATGGTGCTTTAGGAAATGTGCTCGAACATCTTCAACACAATTCTCTCAATATATTCCTCCACAGATTACCAGAGCATACAGCGGGATATCCGCCACATGGGGCGGCGCCTGGACGGCCGCCTGACCAGACTGGAGAGGAGGGTATCCAGGCTGGAACCCCAGTGATTTTTGTAATATTTTTTTTTATGTATATAGTTTAAAAAAAAAAAAAAAATTATTATATTATTATATATAAAAACTGTTATTTAAAAAAAAAGTTTTGGGGCTTTATTTTTCGATTTATCAAATTATTCAGATAGATTCATAATCAATTTTTATTTGAAAAATTACAATACACATATCTATTTAGCTAGCTATATGTCTGGTACTTATAATTGTATATACCTTACCATTAATGCCATTAAACACACCACATTGGCCACATTCCCCTATATAGTAGTTTGCAAACAACAAGGGAAAGAAGGCGATGGGGGTACTGGGTTACATAATGTCCACTGCAGTTTGCCACCATTGTTGAAGAGCCAGGCAGGCTTGGCCCCACTGGACATACCCCTCACACCATTGGCTTCTCTCCCTCAGAGTATGCTTCGTGCAAGGGAAAGCGGGTGAAAGGGTAAGGCTTCGTAGGAACCGCACCATTGAGTTACAGCAGGCCCACACTTTGTAATATGGAGTACTGCTCTCGGGCCAGGCAGGATTGACCCAGAGCTGAAAACATTAGCCACAAAGTAGCTGTTGTGGCTGTATGTGATGGTCAGAGTAGGTGACACCACAAAGGTGCCTCGTGGAGAGGGAAGGAAGAACAAATATGGAGAACTGCTCTCGGGCCAGGCAGGATTGACCCAGAGCTGAAAACATTAGCCACAGAGTAGCTGTTGCGACTGTATAAGATGGTCAGAGTAGGTGACACCACAAAGGTGCCTCGTGGAGAGAGAAGAAAGAACAAATATGGAGTATTGCTCTCAGGCCAAGTAGGATCGACCCAATCTTAGAAAAATTAGCCACAGAGTAGCTGTTGTCGCAGAGCATTTTTTATTTCACAACTTGAATGCAGTAGAGCAAGGTAGGACCATATATGGCCCTGCCAATAAGAAAAATTTGCCATTTTCCAGCTAAGCTGGCATCAGCTAAGCCTCTAGGTGGAAAATGAGGTGGAAGGAGCAGTACGGGTGGCCAGGGGCAGGAGGCCTTCAGTCACGGGCATCAGCAATCGGGGTGTCTGTATAAGAGTGATCCATGCCTCATAATCTGATGAATGTAAGGCGGTCCACATTCTCAGTGGAGAGACGGGTCCTCCTCTCCGTTACAACATCCCCTGCCACACTGAAGGTCCTCTCCAAAAGAACACTGGATGACGGGCATGAAAGGACCTCGATGGCATAATGTGCCAACTCGGGCCAGATGTCAAGCCTCGCCACCCAGGAGTCCAGTGGATCCTCAGTCTCTGATGTGGCTACACCGGCCCTGGATCCAATGTAGTCGGTAACCTGGCGACTGAGGTGTTGCCTGGTGGAGTTGCCAGTAGATGGGCCTGGCAACTGTGGCTGGAAGAACAGCCTGAAGTTGGCCGTGAGGCCACCTCCAGTACTGCTGCTCCTCCTGTCAGGCACAGGGGGATGTGATCCCTGTTGATCCCCAACATCAGGTGCTGTAGGCCTGCCAGCACCTGGGAAAGCAGAACAGAGGCAACGTAGCAGTGTTGCCTCATAGTGCTGCATTCTACCTTCCCTCTGAGATGCGGGGATAAACTCCGACACTTTACCATTATAGCGGGGATCTATAAGGGTGGCCACCCAGTACTGCTCCTTCTCTTTTATGGCCTTAATCCTGGGGTCCTTGCGCAGGCATTGCAGCATGAACGAATCCATGCGACACAAACTGCCTGCTGCAGAGGACCCCATGTCCTCGATGTCACTGTGGACAATAGTGTCGGGCTCAACCTCTCCCCAACCACTAATGACATGTGGTACTTGGGAGGGTTGAGATGTCCCCCTAGAGGAATCCCCCATTTCCCCTTGGTCCAGGTCACCTAAATCCCCCTCCTCATCATCGGACGGCTGCTCTGCACCGTGATGTTTGTGCTCGGAAAGCATCACAGTGTCGGAGTCCTCCTCTTCCAGTAGCTGCTGCTCCAGTATGCCGCGCAGAGTGTGCTCAAGGAGGAACACCAGTGGGATGGTATCCGCGATGGTGTCATCATTGCAGCTTACCATCCTGGTGGCCTCCTCAAATGGCGCAGGGCAGGCATCGCTAATCAGCAGCCACTGCCTGGGTAACAGCAAACCCAGGTCCCCAGAGCTTGATCTTGCCTCATACTCGTACAAGTAGTCTATGATGGCTCAATAGGTGCTCGCAATAGGTAACATTCGTTTAAGGTTTTTTTTGGTTACCAACGGCAGGTGTCGTGCTGTGCAACACAGGGGTCCTGGCCCCCGGGCTGGGTGTATGTAATTAGATTTTAGTTTCACTGCATTTGGGGTTGTATTCAGTGTCTCTTTACAATAAATAGTCTGGTTATTACTTAGCTGGTGTCAGTGTCACTTTCCTTGTTCGTAGCTTCGCTGTATTCTGGAGAATCCACCCAGTAGACGGCTTAAGAATTTGGCGTAGTCGGCAGGATACAGCGACCGTTATGGCAGTGGCACCGGAACAGTACCCAGCTCAGGATGCACCAGTGCAGGGTCAGCTTGCACCCAAACCCATGTCCGCTCCAGTAGGTTATATCCCAGTTGGGGCGCTGTTACGTCATCTCCCAGAATTTGACGGTAAAAACATGACACTGCAGGACTGGACTGAAAGGGTAAGAAGTGCATGTGAAGGTTCTCATTCATCCAGGTCATGGTATATCTGTTGTATTCAATTAGATCAACTGGACTTGAAATGTAGTTCTTGAAGGCGTTTCGCTAGTCATCCGACTGGCTTTCTCAATTCAGAATGACTTGTACAAGAATCTGTGGCAATTATGTACCCTGGAAAATCCCAATAAGCATATCACAGCCAGGTGTTAAGGGTGTGATTAGATAGTGGCTAAGAGGTGTTATAGGAACGCCCAGAGTAAGGTGTCAAAACAGCATTGTACATGGCAGACAGTTGGTGTCGAACCCCCCCACCTCTATTTAGGCTTGGTTTCTTTATTTTCACATAAATGGCCTCCTTAACACCTCTCTTGAACCAGTCACGTTCCTTCGCCAGTATGTTAACATTACAATCTTCAAAGGTATGTCCTTTATCCTTAAGATGCAGATACACGGCTGAGTCCTGACCCGAGGAATTGGCTCTTCTGTGCTGGGCCATACGTTGATGCAGTTGCTGTTTGGTCTCCCCCACATACAAATCAGAGCATTCTTCACTGCACTGCACTGCATATATGATGTCGCTTTTCTTGTGTTTTGGTATTGGGTCTTTCGGATGTACCAATTGCTGCCTCAGTGTGTTGTTCGGTTTAAAGCAGACAGGGATACGATGTTTTTTGAAAATTCTTCTTAATTTCTCGGAGACCCCTGCTACATATGGGATGACCATGTTCTTCCTCCTGTCTTGCTTTTCCCCTTCACTGTTGGTATTCGTGTTCTTTTCTTTCCTTCTACTTCTTTTGACAAAGGCCCAGTCTGGATATCCACAAGTTTTAAGGGCTCCTCTGAGATGTTTCATTTCTTTAGCCTTCGCCTCTGTGCTAGTGGGGATGTTCTCGGCTCTGTGTTGCAGGGTTCTGATGACGAACTACATTTCAAGTCCAGTTGATCTAATTGAATACAACAGATATGTAAGAAGTGCAGTTAGGTTGTGTAATTTGACCCCCGAGCTAAGGGCAGAGGTTGCGTTAGGAGCTCTAGAGGGTGAAGTTAGACGCACTGTGATGGTAGGGCCCGAAGTCGAGAGGAACACCCTAGAGAAAATATTCTCCCTGCTAGAGAGACCACAGGGAGGGCATGCTAAAGTAGTACAGTTACGGAGCCAATTCTTCAACCGACCACAATGTGAGGGTGAAACTCTGATGCAGTACTCTAATGCTCTGCAAGAGACATTAAATGAAATACAACGGCGGGATCCTGGGGCCATGGGTGCCTTCAGAGAGGTGGACCGGCTATTACGAGACCAGTTTATAATGGGGCTCTCCAACAAGTTCTTACAGGATAAGATACGAGAGATAACCCGGACAACATATGACATAACATTCTACAACGTCTATCTAGCTGCAGTGGAGAGGGAAGAAGAACACATACTGGTGGCAACAAGAGGAGTGAATAGCACACAGGCTACGTGGGGTTGGTCGGGGGCCGAAGAATCGGAGTCCTTAAAGGATGTGGTCCAGGCCCTGCGGACAAAAGTGAGAGAGCTTCGGCTGGAAGTATCCCAAATGAAAATAGGATCATCCAGGCCACCAGAATTGAGCCCAGTACCCCATGCCACTCCACCCAGGACAAATCAGATGCAGAGGAACATCAAAAGAGGGCCCCTCTGTTGGGCTTGTCGACAGTAAGGTCATATGGCCAGAGAGTGCCCAAATCAGATGGAATCTGAAGCGGCGTTAAACTTCCAACCGCCGCAGTAGCTGGGCATCCTGCGGTGGTATACCGGAAGCTAAGCCCCATACGTGAGGAACATGACCTTTATGCCAGCAGCCCCAGTATTGAAGCCGAGTAAGAAGGCCAGAAAGTACGTTGCCTAGTTGATACAAGGCCTGAGTGCACCCTTATGCCTCTGGGCTTCTTTGAAAAACACTATAGGCATATGATGGAGCCAGAAGACGGGAGCATCATCAGGCTGACTGCCGCCAATAATGGAGAGATGGATGTTCGAGGGATAGTCTGGATGAGGGTCCGGCTGTTTGGGCAAGACATCGGCAAGAAGGGAGTCGTGCTGGTGGATCATCCTTCAGGTAAGGGAATGGACGTGACCCTAGGCATGAATGTGCTGAGAGATTTGGACCACCAACTCTATACTAAGGAAGGGCCGAAGTACTGGCAACGGGCCACCTCACACCAGCCAACTCAGAAGGTTCTTTAGCAGATGGTGAGGAGCTGTAGTATGCGAAATAGTAACTTGTCCGGTCAGCCCCTTGGAAATGTAAAGGTGCCGCGGAGGACCCCGGTGAAGATCCCACCTCGACAAGAACAAATATTGACGTTGCCCGTGGGGACAACGTCAAAAGGAATGCCAGACAGCGGAGTGGAACGGGCGAGAGATCATGGCTCGGATGGGGGTGGACTACAAGATCCTGAACCCAGGACAACAGAAGTTGTTGGAAGACACCTTGTGGGAATTTCGGGAGGCATTCTCGAAACATGATGAGGACTTTGGATGTGCTTATGCCATCAAGCACGAAATTCCTACTAGCGATGCTGCCCTGATCAGGGAACGTTAACGGCAAATTCCACCTAAAATGTACGAAGAGGTGAAGGAGATGGTGGCCAGCATGTTGAAAACCGGGTGATCCAGGAAAGTCAAAGTCCGTGGGCTGCTCCAGTAGTCTTGGTGTGGAAGAAAGATGGGAGTCTCCGGTTCTGCGTGGATTATAGGAAGCTAAATGCACAGACTGTCCAGGATGCCTATCCTCTTCCGCGGATTGAGGAGTCGTTGTCAGCCCTGATTCATGCAAAATTTTTCTCCACTCTTGACCTGGCCAGTGGATATTGGCAGGTACCAATGGCCGAGAAGGACAAAGCTAAGACGGCTTTCATTCTGCCTATGGGACATTAGGAGTTCAACCGGATGCCTCTCCAATGCCCCAGGAACATTCCAGCGGTTGATGGAGCACTGTTTGGGGGATCTCAACTTTGAGTCAGTATTGATATACCTGGACGACATAGTAGTGTTTGGAGCCTCCTTTGAAGATCACCTCCAGAAACTGCGACAGGTCTTAAGACGGCTACGAGACAATAGGCTCAAGATCAAGCCCAAGAAGTGTCAACTGTTTTGACAGCAGATAGAATATTTGGGACATGTAGTTACCCAGGATGGGGTAAAGCCAGCACCCAGCAAGGTGGAGGCCGTCCAGAAGTGGCCCCAACTGAGTACACTACGAAAGGTACGGGCGTTTGTGGGACTGGCCGGCTACTAGGTTTATACCAAAGTTTGCTCATCTGGTGGGCCCATTAAACAATTTGCTAAGAGGTACTGCAGGAGGCCCGAAGACACACCCCATTTATTGGGGACCCAGGCAACAAGAAGCCTTTGAAAAGGTGAAGGAGGCGCTGACCAGTGCCCCGATTTTGGCTTACGCACGGTTCGACACTCCATTCCTGTTGTACACTGATGGAAGTTTACATGGTCTGGGGGCTGTGTTGTCCCAAGTCCAGGATGGATGTGAGAGAGTCATTGCCTACGGCAGCCGGTCTCTGAGGGAATCAGAGCGTAACCCTGACAACTATAGCTCCTTTAAATTAGAGTTACTGGCGCTGGTGTGGGCCATGACCGAAAGGTTCGCTGAGTACTTGACAGGGGCAGAGGTGATCGTGATGACGGACAACAATCCATTGGCACATCTGGAGAATGCCAAGCTCAGTGCACTTGAGCAGAGATGGCTTGCCCGCCTTTCTAAATACCAGTACCATATCAAGTTCCGTTCAGGAAAGGAGAATGGCAATGCTGATGCGCTCTCCCGAGTCCCTGTAGGTCTATTGACTCAGAGAACTGACGAGGAATTAGAAGATACTGAAACTCCTGATTTTGGTTGCTTACCCATGTTCCAGGACATGGCACATTCAAGTGGGGTGGCGTCCAGAATGTCCTTAGTGCTGGGAAAGACATTAGCTGATTCGGAGAGAGCTCATTATTGAGGCAGTGGGATAAGCTGACCATTAAACAGGGTCTCCTATGCCGGACCATATGCTTAGAGTCGGAACTGCAATACCGGCAACAGATTGTCATCCCCATGTCATTGGGACGGGAAGCAGCCCGGGAAGCACATGAGCGGGGAGCTCATTTTGGAAGTGACAAAAGGTTTTAATGGCTTCAACGGCTGGTGTACTGCCCAGATTTGGTAGGCATGGTAGCCGAGGCATGTCTTAAGTGTCGACCCTGCGGGCTGAATAAGAGTACTGAACAGTGGGCTCCTATCCAGGCCATCTGGACTTCCACACCACTAGAGCTTCTTATGATTGATTATGTACAGATTGGTTATTCTACCTCAGGACACTCATACTGTCTAGTCATGACAGACCATTTCACAAAGTATGCAATAGCTGTACCCACCAAAGACCAGACAGCAGAGTTGGCTGCCGGAGCGGTCTGCAAACACTTTATACAGGTGTTCGGGTGTCCACAGAGAATACATTCAGACCAGGGGGCATGTTTCAGGGGGCTCTCATGAATGAGTTATATCAGCTGTATGGGATTGAACGCTCTCGCACCACCCCGTATCACCCCCAAGGGAATGGGGTGTGCGAACGCTTCAACCGTGCTTTGCTCCAGATGTTGCGGACTCTGGAGGATAACCAAAAGGCTCAGTGGCCCGAATACCTACCTGAATTAATGTGGGCCTATAACAATAGGGTACATAGTACTACTGGATACTCCCCACATATGCTCATGTTTGGGAGAGCCGGACGAGAGATTGAAGATTTCCACATGTCCCCTCTAATGGAACCACCACCGAAAAGTACCACCGTCTGGGTGCAGGAGCATCGCTGCAGGTTGAGAGCGGTCCACAAAGTGGTGGGGGAGTGCCTGGGACGAGTGGTACACCCTAATCCAAAGTCAGTACTAAGGGATGGGTTTGCCCCGGGTGAAAGGGTCATGGTCAAAGCCAAACGGCCATCTGGAAAGTTGGATGGGCGGTGGGAAGCAGTTCCATACATGGTAAAAAGGAGGGTAGAGCCCACCATCCTGGTCTATGAGGTAGAGCCAATAGGGACTGGGGGACAATCACAGAATTTACATCGTAACATGTTGAGACGTTGTAATTTTGATGAGCAAGTATGCGTGGGAGAGATGCCTCCTCCTGGTCCAAGACCAGGGGAAAGCCCCTTTGAGGAGGAAGAGGAGGAGGAGGAGTGGTAGGTTGTCCCTGCCCCTGTACTTGCAGAGGCCCCAGCTATGGCAAGTTTATTACCCCGAGAGAGCACTGAACAGCCAGCTGTGCCTCCCCCATCAGATGTGCCCAGTGTCTCCAGTGCTTATGAGCCTTTCATTCAGCGAAGGTCAACCAGGGCCAATGCTTGTATGCCCCCACAGAGATATGCACAGGGTGATTTTGTATGGGGAGGGTTGCCTAGGACGACATCCTCTAGTGGGGTGGCATGTGAGATTTAGAAACAGTTTATATAAAAACTGTTATTTTGCTGTTCGGCCACAAGATGCCGCTGTTTCAAAGAGACAACACTCAAACTGCACAGATAATAAAGTATATAAAAAAGAAGGTGGGACTATCAAGGAGGAGGAAGTAAAGATCTGGTTGTTCTTGAAAGGAGAGGAAAAGGAACGGGGTAGATTTGTCCAAGTTCATGGGTTCAAGTGCCTCTTCGCAACTAGAACTGTGACCCAGGAGTCCGGAGGAGAGTTGATCGTTCCAGAGACCCAGATGCTCACCAGGGGATAGAGTACATCTGCCAGGAGTGTTGAGGAGGACTGAGGAGTAAATTACTTCTTCTGTGGTACCGCATGTCTGTTGGAAAGACTTCCTTTTCGATTCAGGCCATCAGTGGAGAGCTGGAGACAAAACGACCTGGGTCGGTAAGAGACAATATCGTGCACGCATCTTAGAATTGTGTTGGCGCCTAAAATACTAGAGACTACGTCTAGGCCTGCTGTTAGATAGTTAGTGTTGCAAGCTGCAGAGATTGGTGTTCACTTGCCACAAAGACTTAACAGATAAAGTTGTGATTCACTCCGGAGAGGAAACAAAGACTTCACCATAATCTCCAATCATCCCAGCATATTGCTCAGGAGTAATATATCAAGCACGTGCCAAATTATAAGTTTCAGGAAGGGGAAGGGGAAAATAACTGCATAGTCTGGTAAGATTGTAAGCTGCTGTGTTGCACCGCAGGCCAGCCAGTGTCCACCACCACACACAATTGTTCCCCTTTTGATTAGGGTAATAACAGGTATAGCGAAGCAGTGGTAATTCTGCTCGCAATAGGTAAAAATTTTTAAGGTTTTTTTTGGTTACCAACGGCAGGTGTCTGTGCAACACAGGGGTCCTGGCCCCCAGGCTAGGTTTATGTAATTAGATTTTAGTTTCACTGCATTTGGGGTTGTGTTCAGTGTCTCATTACAATAAATAGTCTGGTTATTACTTAGCTGGTGTCAGTGTCACTTTCCTTGTTCGTAGCTTCGCTGTATTCTGGAGAATCCACCCATTTGACAGCTTACACATCAGTGCACGGCTCCTCCTCAAGCACACTAGCCCCACACATATTATGCGAAAACAGATCCTGAGACTCCTCCTCCGGATCCCCGAAGGTATGGGCCATGTGGGCAATGAACTCCTGATAGAGAGGATCAGGGTCCATGCCCACAGTAGGAGCCTCAAGTGAGGAAGGAGCAGGCACAGTATCTACAGTGGCAGCTCGGCTGCTCTGTGCCTGTGAGGAGGTGGATGAGGAAGGCTGGGTAATCCAGTCTACTACCCGCCTTCCTTGATCAAAAGGGATAGCCCTAGCACGGCTACCCCTACACATATCGGATACGGTTACCTGGCTGCCCTGTGAAGGGCCAGGTAGCCTTCAGTAGGCTCGCCTCTCCCTATCCCTCCACATGCAGAAGCACCCCTGCTCCTGGCTCTCCCTCTTGCCCTGCCAGGCATTTCCCTCTCCCAAATTTTAACAAAAAAAAATAATATATATATATATATATATATATATATATATATATATATACACACACACAAACACAAAAGACAAAGCAACAAAACAACACAGAAGCAAACAAATAAACACAAAGCTTTTTTTTTTTTTTTACACTAAAAGCACAAATAGGACACAGACACAACTGACAGCAAACAGCAGATCAGACAGCAAAAGCTGCTGATTGCTGTTAAAGGCAGCACTGTCTGCTACACAAAACACACAGACACTGACACACAGATACAGAAAGACAAACAAAAAAACAGGACACCTAGACCTCTAAAAGGTCTAACACAAAATTTGTCCAAAGGACTTATAGGGGGGTTAGTCCTTAAAAGGACTTTTGGGTCTCACAAGGAAGGTTAGTCCTTAAAAGGACTGTTGGGTCTCAAGATGTGTGAATACAGGGGTGGTTAACAACAAGTGCTAAACCACCACACTGAATTCACACACAGAAATCACAAAAAAAGCTCAAAAAGCACAAAAAACTCTCTCCAACTCCTACACTGTTAGGTCTCCACTAAACACACTCCAACACACTGACAAAATGGCGCCTGTGAAGCAGCCTTTTATACCCAGGGGGCTGGCAATAATCATGTTAGCTGCCATTGGATAATTTGGGACATGTGGCTTGCTCCGTCTTGAAAATAATCCCCAAAATGCAGAAATTCTGCAAATTTACAAGAATTTCTCGTATTTTCCTGTATTTTCGAAAATACCAGAAATTCTCATAATTTCGAGAATTTCCCGTATTTTCCCGTATTTCGAAAATACGGAGATCCTCGTAATTTTGAAAATTTTCGAAAATACGAGAAATCCGCGGTTCGGAAGTTCAGAAGACGGAAAATCCGGAAAAATCCGCCGTTCGCGGACGTCATAAATCTGCGGCGGATCCAGGTTCAGATCCACGAACCGGCCATCCCTACTCAGCAATACCCACATTTCCTGCCTAACACTTCATCCAGAGGAAGGCAAAAACAGTATGAAGGGGGAAAAAATCCTACCTGACTCACATTTATACTTTTTTGTATGGATGTTCAGTGATTCAGTGAAATCGTTAGCACTGATGCCTTGAAGTGCTGTTGTCCTGGGTTTGTCCTTGGCACATTTGCAAGGAGTGTGTGTTCTACCTGTGCTTGCGTAGGTTTTCCTTGGACAGCTTTTTGGGGAAGGGCCTATTGTAAATGAATGCATGTAATTGTAAAGAGCTACGGAAGATATTGGCACTTTATAAATCCATAATATTAATAATAAACAAGTCCATGCCATTTTGTAGGACATTTAGAGTTTTTATTTCCACTGTATCCACACATAGCCAAACATACATACAAATAATATTTCCACTGTACACCAACAGGGACCATCTAAAAGTTTATTACTCACTTATATTAGCTATAAGACAAAAATTATAAATTTAAACTGAAAGGAAGTGTAAGGAAGTTCCAGTATTACACCCAATAATGTGCTGTTTGTAAAACATATAACATATAGCCAATCTGTATGCCAGAGTTATATGAATGAGACACACACTGCAACTGAACTCGCACCACTTCCCTCTCCATAGGCAAAAGGAAGACTTCCTGGGCGAGTCCATGTGCTGTTTGCTAGACAGGAAGTCATGTCTATGTATGATAAGAGGACATAAAGGAGACACTTTGCATGTCTCTGCCCATTTTTCTGGGAATGCTGGGAGTGAGAAATGTTTCCTTCTTTCTTGAATTATTTAAGCAATGCCTTCCTCTGCACATGTTCAAGCTTATAAAAAGCTCTGTGAGCCAATGGTGGAGGCAGATACCTTTTCCTTAATGGAAAAAAACTTATGATTAAATATCTGGTTACAAATGCACTGGTAACTGGTAAAAATAGCAGTTGGGGTTGCAGGCAGATAACTGACAGGTCACCCATTCTTTGTTTTAAAGGACAACTCCACCCTCATAAGAACATCTTTTAGAAAGAACGGCTTCTTTAAAATATGTTGATATATCATAGTTTGTCCTATGAATTCATTACTGTATGTCTGCTATGCTACTGGATGCCTTGTGGAAACTGAGCAATTTAGAAACCTGTACTGAGCCTGTACTGAGCCTGGGCATGCTCAGAAGAGGCAGACAGGGGATTAACATTCAGTTATTGGCTGTCAAATCCATAACTGACAGTTGCTAACTGGAAGAACCAGGAAGCAGAAACAGGGGAAACAGGACATTGTGCAGGATTTCAGGTCAGACTTATATGTTTCAGATTTCAAACTATTACTGTTTAGGGTTTTTGGGAGGGTCATTTACCTGTATGTAAGTTTTCATTTTGGGGCTAGACTTGCCCTTTAAGGGTGGACATGCCCTTTAAAGACAAAGATTGACATTTCCAGTACAGTCCAAAAGGTGACACTTGTGTATAGAGATTTTTTTTTAAATTTTCAATACCTCTGCATAGCCCCAAATATATATGGTGAAAATATTGCGAGATAACAAGTGATGTCATGTGTAATCACATATCAGCGTCATGTGTGTCTTGGCATTCAGGCTCTAAATAGAAGCAAGGCAAGACAGGAAGCTTTAGAGAGACACAGGGACAGAGCAAAATGCACCCCATCGATCCTTGACATCTTTAAATTAGCCTGCCTCCCTAACAGATGCTGAAGTTAATGGAGACCCCATTCAATGTTTTAGGATATACTGAGGCTATAACTTTTTAAATGTACCATATTGACTATGTTTGTTACCTTGTGACCAGAACATTAGATACAGACTACATATTGACTAAATACTTCATATGTGATGAAGTTAAAATTATAAGCCTTTTTAATGTGCTATACTTTAATGGTATGAAGCAAATAGGCTGAATATATTTTTGAATTGATATGCCTATATAGGGACAAATAAAGGATTTTTAAATAGCATTGTATAGAGTATTACAGTTTAGTCCTTTCCTTCTTTAAAAAGATATTGTTTTTTTAAACTAGCACCTCCTCTACTTAAGAGCGTTACTATATATCTGTAGGGTTATTCAATAAAAGTTCTTATCGTTTAAAATTGTGCTAATTTTGCCCTAACCAATCAGATGTTAGCTTTCAAATGTTAAACAAGATCTGATTGGTTGGGGCAAAATGAGCACCCATTTTAAACGATAAGAACTTTTATTGAATCTCCCTGCTAGTGCCCTGCCCTACCTATAATATTGATTCACTGTGTTGTTTGGGCACACAATAAAAAATAAAGGGTGATATTATTCTATACCTTTAGGCTGTATTGCTTATTACAGTATTATGCCAGTTGTTCTGGACTTTGCATGTCTCTGCCTATTTTCCCTAGGAATGCTGGGAGGGAGAAATCATAATTTATTTCTTGGATTATGTAAGCAATGCTGTTTTTATAGCATAAGGCTGTGAAGTAACTTCTGAAATGGCACAGAGGAAGAGACCTCTAAGAAAGCATCTCCTAATTAGAACTTGCAGCATAATGCAGACTCATATAAGAAAGTATCACCCTATATATACAAGATAATACAAGATACAAGGTTATACACAGTTGATTTCAGCCAATTATAATAACATAACTTACACCAAGCAGCATGAGAACAACAAAATGTATTACATGATATATATAACATATTCTAAAAATTCTAAATGTATGTGCCCATCACACAGAAATATCCCATGATAGGTATAATAACCTTAAAGGGCATGTCCACCCTTAAAAATAACTTTTGATATGCTGCTCCCCCATGTCTGGTAGCCCCAACCGCATGATTAGTATTTTGCAAAAGCCCCCCAAACTCTTACTTACCTCCCCTCGTTCCTCCGCTGCACTGCCGGCCCTCTGCTTGCGAGAATGCAAGCAGAGGGGCGGGACCGGCAGTCGCGTCTGTGATTGGCTGAGCGGCAGCCAATCACGGACGCGGCTGCCGGTCATTCAGTGCAGCGGAGGAAAGAGGAGAGGTAAGTAAGAGTTTGGGGAGCTTTTGCAAAATACTAATCATGCGGTTGGGGCTACCAGACATGGGGGAGCAGCATATTAAAAGTTATTTTTAAGGGTGGACATGCCCTTTAAAATTTTATATATAAATGTGATACTTGCCTCGGACAATGGTCTGGATGTCCTGGACGTAGTTACGCTGCTGTCAATTCAAGTCCGACCACCTCTTTTGGAGTTGTGAGGTGGTCAGCTGAATTTGAAACTGCGTTAGCAGTTTCCTCTGCAAGTGGCGCATAATGCGCCTCTTGCGCTCCTTTCTATTGCGGGTGCCAATTGTCATCCAGTCATACCCCTGCCTGGTAAGGTATTCCACTGCTACACGCTGCCATTCCATGCTGGGCATGGTGACTCTAGGCAAACGTATAGTGGAATAACACACACTCATTTTCGAGGCTCGATTTTAGAGCCTGGATTGCATATAGAAAGTCAATGGGAAGAGGGTATTATAATCGAATGCAGAAAAATCAAAGATGCAAGTAAAATGTCTATAAAACAATATGCAAGGAAATATCAAATAAACTAATATGCCAGTGATATATACGAAGGTTCATTCCATGATGCTGTCGATGGAGAGTTTGATAGCCCTTGAATAGTTCGGTAAACCTCGAAACTTTCGGTAACCCTCGACTCTGTGAATTGTCTGTGGGATAATCATCGAATCTGCGAGTCGTTTATGGGATAATTATGGAATGTTCAACGCGGAGCTCGAAAGTAGCGAAGTAGAGCTTCGAACATGTTCCCCAGACCATTTCCCAGGTCCCACAGCCATTTACATTAAGTTACCATTGATATTTTAATTGTATTTCATTCGAACTTTTCAAACTATTTGACTCCCATTGACTTTAATGGGTCCGTTTTCGAACTTTCCATATAGTTCGAACGTTCGAAAACAGACCGAACTTTCGAAAGTTCTGCCATCTCTAACACACATGTATAGGATATTTATTTGCCCTCCACCTATTTTATCATACTGCAGGGGTAGGAATATAGATGAATTGGTAACTGAATTAAAGCGACATTAATTTGGGACAATTAGACTTTGTACATTTGCAGTCAGGTACTTTTCCATGCACAAATGTTGGCAATTGCAATAGTAATATTAGAGGTGAGGTGGTAACCCAGCCCAGAAAGCTACTAATGTTTGTATCAAAGGATCATTTAATTGTGACACGGTAGGCATTATTTATCCCATAAAAGACCCTTGTGGCCAATTATACATTGGTCACACCAGTTGAAATATGATTGGTTAGATGAACAGAAGTCTAGTATTTTGGTTGATAAAAAAAATGGACACTAAAAAAGGTGGCGGGTCATATGAAACCTCCAAGCACTTTTCTGAGCATGACCAAACAGTAGAGCAGTTACGGTGGCAAATCTTAGGGGGGGAGTTAAAAAATTTGTTGTGATAAATTTAAAAAAAAAAGCTTTTACAGAAAGAAATGATTGGATATGGACAAGTACAAACTATGTAACCCAAGGGATCAATGAAATGTGCAATACATCTTGTTTTTTTATAAACATGCTGTACTGTAGACATGGTTTTTATTGGTTAGTTTTTAGATACAGATGTCAGGAGAAAGGACTATTTATGTATTCATTAAGATGTTACATGGATTAATACAATTTTTTGAGACAATAATCTGATACATGTATCTATATGTATAACATTGTTGTACTTAAATAAAGTCTAAAATAAACAGTGTATATATAATTATGGCTACATCTTGCAGGCAATTAATGGCTTTAGTTGTTTCCTGTTAGCACTATATATGGGATAGGTCTATAGGTCTTAAATAGGTGGTTAAATAAATATCTGATGAAGGGACATGGTGCCCTGAAACATTATATTCTTTTGACACAATGAATGGGTTTGCATCCTTGCAATTTATACGTGTGCAGTTCTTCTTTGTACAGATTCCCACACATGTGCACCAACCAGGGTGCTGCCCGATATCAATATTCATATACAGTCTGTTCTGTCTTTGGGACTTCACCAAACACATTTATTCACATTGTGTATATTTCCATTCTCCATGAAGCTGTTGTCAGAATATGTACATACAAACTATATAATAATAAAAGTTATTTTCTTCTTTTTGCCTTTCTACATTTTTCAGTAGATTTTTCAATTAATAATAGCAGGCATAAGGTATAAAACACATGTGTCAAACTCAAGGCCTGTGGTCCAAATCTGGCCCTTCTGGCTGTTGTTTGTGGCCCTGTACAGCATCCAATCTATTACGCTGCTATCCATTTGTCCAGTCCCAAGCAGCGTTGTAACTATAAATCTGCCTGCTAGATACCGCAATTAGCTCTTTTTTAACAGCTGATCACACGCACCTTTACTAAGATAGTTTAAAAACAGCTGGTCATGATGTCTAGCAGCCAGATCTATAATTACGACACTGCTTGGGATTGCACAAACTGAAAGTCAGCCAATCACCGATGTGGCTGCCAGCTATGGAGAAAGCCGAGGGAACGAAGGTTGGTAAGTCTGTTTCTCTGCACTTTATAAAGATTTAAACCTGATGGTAAGGGTTTGGAAGGGGTTCCCTATACTACAAAAAAAACGCAACTGTCACAGACAGGCTAATCTATGCCTTTAGTGTGGGGCCTATGGACACTATCTCCATAGTTGCCCGATCTGACCAACTGGTAAGGCCCCTTTTTCCAGACTTCTCTTATCACAGACTTTTAATAATAGTCCTAATCATGTCACTTTACATGATACTTTTCAGTTTGCAAACAAGACTCGGGAAGTCCCAGCTATTCTTGATTCCGGTGCAAACCTTCACAAGCTCAAGGGCAATCGTTTAATCTATTTTTGGCCGATGGCTCCTCTATCAAGTTGGGTCCAGTTCTTTTCAAGACTTTGGCAGTACCCATTTTGGTCATTGACAACCATCATGAACTATTGCCCTCACCTTTGTTTCCTATTATTTTGGGACTTACCTGGTTTCAAAGAAATAACCCCAGTGTGGATTGGAATACAAATAAAATGTATTTTTCTTCTGACTTTTGCTCTCGAAATTGCTGTTGTACTTCAGCCTCTGGTGTGTACACTTTTCTAGGTTCCAAGACTGAATCTCTGTTCAATACAACAGGTGCAGATACCCTACCTCCTCACCAACCCTACAACTGCTGGCAACAAGAATTGTTACCAGGAACCCTTTCAGAAAAATAATTTATACGCTATAAACGCTATACGCTATATCAAAGATAACCTCAAAAAATGTTTCATATGTCCTTCTACTTCCCCAGCTTGATCAGGGATATTCTTCATTGAAAAGAAACCCCTCTCATTATGCCCCTGTATTGACTCTTTGTTTTCAACAACCTCTTTATTCCATCATTTCATTCCTCCATAGACTGTATCGGTACCTGCTCTTTTCTCCTCCATTCCTGGACTTTTTCTCCATTTTCGCCACCTTTCTCTGTTTGGCACTCTTGCCCCACTGGGTCCTGGACCATCTGTCCTCACAGGGTGCGTTCCAGGCCAACATGACAATGTGTAAGCAGAGCAGTGTCCATGGTGAGGCTGTGCAGAACTTATAAGTGTCACAGACACTACAAGAAAGCATTGATTAAGGAAGGGTGGGGGCAATAAGGAGCACTCACTAAATATTAGAAATTTAATAGTAGTGCATGGAGACACAGGCAAAACCAGTTTGCAATCCAACGTATTTTATTGCTGCTATCACAACATGTTTCGAACGTGTATGTGTTCTTTCTCAAGTGTATACATGAAACACACAGTGAATGAATAAATCACCACCCCTAACTTCCCATAGGTGCTTTAATTACTGACATCACAATATAGTCCAATATCCAGGTAAGTCTTCTTATTAACCCTTTATCATATAGTGGTTCATACCTGTCAATTAAAGTGCCATATTAAAGTGCTATAGTTAAAGTGCTATAATATCACATAACGTGCTAACAATAAAAGTGCTATGATAACAAAGTGCTTAATATAGTATCAAAAAATCCTAAAACAATTAAAATACATATATAGCGAATATCTCCTCCACTGAACAGATATATAACTAATGTCATCCTCCTTATCCCACAAACTCTTCACTTCTTCTAGTACAACCTTCTCAAATGCATCAATAGAGGTATTGGATACCATGGGAATAAATTTGCTACGCTTTTTAAATTTAGAATACATTTTGTCCACATTAGACACATTGTCTCCAAAACACATTTTGAGTTTTATTTTACGAAAAAACTTAATCTTACTGAATCTTTAAATAAACTGAATCATTACTGAATCTCAGGAAACGTGATCTGAGCCTGACACTGCATCGGAATACTTTGGTCCAGTATATCAAAGAAGATTCAGTAAGATTTGTAAAGTAAGTTTTTTCATAAAATGAAACTCAAAATGTGTTTTGGGGACAATCAGGGTTATTCAATAAAAGTTCTTATCGTTTAAAATGGTGCTAATTTTGCCCCAGCCAATCAGATATAAGCTTACAAATGTTAAATAAGATCTGATTGGTTGGGGCAAAATTAGCACCATTTTAAACAATAAGAACTTATATTGAATCTCCCTGAATATGTCTAATGTGGACAAAATGTATTCTAAATTTAATAAGGGTAGCAAATTTATTCCCATGGTATCCAATACGTCTATTGATGCATTTGAGAAGGTTGTACTAGAAGAAGTGAAGAGTTTGTGGTATAAGGAGGATGACGTTAGTTTCAAGGGGAACCTGATTAAAAAGGAACGAGCAGCACTTAAACATTTAATGGATAATAATGACATCACTATTAAAAAGGCTGACAAAGGCGGTGCCATTATTGTAATGGATACTAAGGATTATTTGGCTGAAGCAACTAGACCACTGGCAATGACAGGTCACTATGAGAAAATATCAAAAGATCCTACTTTGGATGTGAAGAAAGAAAAAGACTCTCTAGTGTCAGTAAAGAGGTCAGCGATTATTTACAAGTAGAATACCCAAAGGTTCCTGTCCTATATCTCCTTCCAAAAGTTCAGAAGACCCTCCTTAGACCAGCGGGACGCCCTATTGTAGCAGGGGTGGTGTCATTACTCCAGCCCCTCTCACTTTTTGTGGATAGTTTCCTACAGGAAATAGTAAAAAGAATTCCAGTATGTTTGAGGGATACAACAGGCCTATTGAATAGGCTGTCAGAAGTGGGTACCCTTAAACCTGGGACGATTATGTGTGGCCTTGACATTACTAGCTTATATACATCTATACCAAATGATGAGGGATTATTAACTATTGAAAAAGTATTGTTAGATACATCATTAGGCCAAGAACAGGTATATTTTCTATTGGACTGTTTGAATTTAGTTCTACATAGGAACTTTTTCCGGTTCAATGGCTAATATTATTGGCAGAGACAGGGCAACTCCATAGGTGCGGCAGTGGCCCCTTTGTACGCCAATATATTCGTCAACGAGCTACAAAATAAATTATTTTTCAATAATTCCAAATATAAATGTTTTTTGGGAGGGTACTTTCGTTTCATAGATGACACTTTGTTTTTTTGGGAAGGAGATGAGTCACTGCTACATGGGATGATCAGAGAGGCAAATGATGTTCATAAGACAATAAACTTTACCTATGAGGTGTATAAAGAGTGTATTAACTTTCTAGATATAATGATTAAAATTAAAGAAGGATTAATAACTACTGAGTTATATCGCAAACAAGTTGAAAAAAACAATGTACTTCTAGCTTCATGTTT
The DNA here is from genome assembly GCA_019447015.1 of Hymenochirus boettgeri. Classification (NCBI taxonomy): domain Eukaryota; kingdom Metazoa; phylum Chordata; class Amphibia; order Anura; family Pipidae; genus Hymenochirus; species Hymenochirus boettgeri. The sequence continues at coordinate 169,724,524 of CM033474.1, forward strand.
CCATAACAAGAATATCATTAATGCTATGCCTAAGGGACAGTTCATTAGAGCCAAAAGAATTTTGAGCTCTGAACGGTCCTTTGAGGTAGCTACTGATACATTAAAAAAGAGGTTCCTTGCAAGAGGGTATAATAGGAAGAATATTGAATCCCAATTACAGGAGGTGAGAAGAATGGATAGAGGAGAATTACTGAAGCCGAAAAAGAAAATAAGAAACAGTGATAGAAGTCTACTTATGATTTCTCAGTATAGTCACCTAAGTCAAAAAATGCAATGGATTGTTCAGAGATATTGGCCGATATTACATTCCGATATACAGGGGAGGACTGGGACCTTTTAGGCTGGGGGGCAAACACAACTAAGTGACCCTTTCACGTTAGATTGCAACATTTTTGACCAGGCCCACTTTGCTAAGGTCACACACTTTGTTTAATTTACGTCCATTTTTAAAACCATTATTCCCACTTTACATTTTCAATGTATGATGTGGTTAAACAACAATTATAGTCCTAAAATCTTTTCCCTCCCCCTTGCAAGTACCAGGGATGAGGACCTGAATCGCCTGAAGTCCTCACCCCTGGGTACACTTTCTAAGTCAAGTTATACCGAAAGTTTCCTTTGTTCCTAATGAACTGGAGGGCTGACTAACACCAGATAATAAACCGGAAGGCTGGTAAACACTGAATAATAAACTTACACTGAATAATAAGACTTACACTGGCTAATGAACTAGAGAACTGACAACACTGCTAATGAGGGCTGACTAGCGATCTGAAGGGCTGACAACACTGGTTAATGAAATTGAGGACTGACAATACTGGATAATCAACTGAAGGGCTTATTAACACTTCTAATGAACTGGAGGGCTGACAACACTGTCTAATGGACTGAAGGGCTGACTGATACTGGCTAATGAGCTGGAGAGCTGACTAACACTGCTAATGAACTGAAGGGCTGACTAATACTGGTTAAAGAACTGGAGGGCTGACTAACACTGCTAATGAACTGAAGGGCTGACTGGTAAATGACCTAAAGGAGAAGAAGTTTTCTGTTCCTTGCCCATGTTAGAGCTATAGGTGTGCGCTGTGCCTTTCAAGCATGTAACTTACTAATAGCTTCTGGGGCAGCCCAAATTTTTCATAGGAGACCAGCCCTGGGGGGCATTTGCCCCTCAGCCTACTGGGCCAGTCTTCTCCTGCCGATAAAGCATTGTATAAATGGTGTAAAGAGAAACCTAGTTTTTAAAGGATAATTAATGTCCATCTGAAAAGAAAGAGGTTAAACAAAATATATTTCTTGGACCACCTAAGTGTAGGACACATCGCATTATTAGAGGACCTTCATTTAACCACCCAACGATAGAGATGGACTAGAACTCAAACTCGAACCTGAGTTCAAGCCGAAGTATTCAAATTCGGACTTCTCGAACTATCCCAGACCCGGATTTTCGATATTTTCGGACTTTTGATAAATATCGAATGTTCGACCGTTCGAATGTGCGAGTAAAATGCCTATTATACCTATACACGAGCATCGAATCCGCGAGTAAAGTGTCCATTAAAACCTATATGCAAGCATCGAAACCGCAAGTAAAATGTCCATGGTATCTAGGCGCGAACGCGAGCATCAAATCCGCGAGTAAAGTGCCCATTAAAACTTATACGCGAGCATCGAATCTGCGAGTAAAATGTCCATGGTATCTAGGTGCGAACATCGAATCTACGAGTAAAGTGTCCATTAAAGCCTATACGCGAGCATCGAATCCGCGAGTAAAATGTACATGGTACCTAGGCACGAACGAGCTCGAAAATATCGCGAGTGAGAGTAAAATTGATTTTTCGAATGTCCTGGATATTCAAACATGGTCCCCAGACCATTTCCCAGGTCCCACAGCCATTTATATTAAGTTACCATTGATATTTTAATTGTATTTCATTAGAACTTTTCGAACTATTTGACTACCATTGACTTTAATGGGTCCATTTTCGAACTTTCGAAAGTTTAAAAACAGACCGAACTTTCGAAAGTTCGTCCATCTCTACCCGACGAGAGGATATGAAATCACCCCACACATTTATACTACATGTAATACAGATTTTGTTGTATATTTGATTAAATGTCCATGTGGGCTGCCATATCTTGGACAAACGTCAAGGCAAGTGAAAATGCGTATTCAAGAGCATAAACTTAGTATTACAAACTATAAAGAGGGCACACAGTATGATACCCCTGTATCAAGACATTTTTTTGAGAAAAAACATAATAGTGCCCAACTCAAATAGAGGGTGTTAGAGGTTATTGGCCCTATAAATAGAGGTGTTAATCAAAAAGAGAAGCTCCTTCCTTGAAGGAATTTGGATTAAAAGGCTAAATGCCTTGAGTCCATCAGGCCTGAATAATTTTTGGAGCTTGAAACCTTACCTCTAATATGTATTGACCTCTCCTTGTCTTATATTTATCTTTAGATTTGTATATTGAATAGCTGAGTTAAAATATGTTCAGTGGAGGAGATATTCACTATATATGTATTTTAATGGTTTTAGGATTTTTTGATACCATATTAAGCACTTTGTTATCATAGCACTTTTATTGCTAGTACTAATGTGATATTATAGCACTTTAACTATAGCACTTTAATTGACAGGTATGAACCACTATATAATAAAGGGTTAATAAGAAGACTTACCTGGATATTGGACTATATTGTGATGTCAGTAATTAAAGCACCTATGGGAAGTGAGGGGTGGTGATTTATTCATTCACTGTGTGTTTCATGTATACACTTGAGAAAGAACGCATGCACATTTGAAACATGTTGTGATAGCAGCAATAAAATAAGTTGGATTGCAAACTGGTTTTGCCTGTGTCTCCCTGCACTACTATTGTTGTTCCTGTTGGATGGTGATAGTGTGGAGTGGATGCACTGCAGGGATAGGCACACCTAAATTATATGACCGCACTGAGCAAGTTCCTACAATTAAAAATTGAATGGCAAAGCAAGCACATTTAAATACGTGAGTACCACCATTTTACGTTGCTCAAATTGTAGTTTCAGATAAAGTTGTTTGAGTGAAAGTAAAAAGAACAAAAGAACATAATTGCAATAACCAGATACACAGAACATGTTAATATATCTTTATAAAAGCCTGGAAAACAATGGGAAAAATTCAATTATACAAAGGCATTGGTTCAGTTGGAAAATTTAATGTTTTTCGTACATCATTCTTTTTAGGAATATTGTAGCACATATATGCTAGTAAACTAATCCTGAAGTTTTGCTGGATTCTAGTCAACTAAAAATCCATTTTCTCTATTCCGTCCATTGATGCATGTTGAATTGAAGTTGGGATTCCCTCTCAGTGCAGATTAGCTGTCCACAAGAGTGGGTAATTCATTAATGATCTGCTTGGTACTCTTAAAAGCCAAGCCAATGGGTAATGAAAATGCCATACATTTGTTTGGTATCAAAAACTGATTTAAAGAATTTTCTGAAAAATGTACATTAAGAAAGTTACAGGTATTGATAATTGATTGATGTTTTTTTCCTGCAAAATTATCTCAATTTCTAACTATGTATAGTCACATTAGCGCAAGCAATACTGTAATAGTCTTCATTAAGCAGCTTCAGCAAAAATTTGAAATCACCCTGGAAAACAAAATAGTGGGGTAAATGCTTTGTATCTAACCATCCTTCTAAAAGCTAATTTCACAATTGAAAAGTTTTACATGTTGGCCACTGAATTTAAATTCTTTGCCATTTAAAGGGCATGTTCACCCTCACCCATTACATGCCCCAAACCCCAATGATGATGTATTTAGAACATTATTTACCATATATTTAAGGATAATTATAGCCCCATTCTAGCAGAGTAAGGGGAAACTGACTGTGTACTTCACTTTGGAGTATTACTAGTCCTTGTGGAATGGAGACCATTTGTTTGTTTAGTTTCTCACACCGCATGAAGAGGCCATGTGTGGTGTTTTATACTATTTTGGGGATGATCAATGTTTTCATACATATATGTATTTCAATAGATTTCCATTGTTTTGCACTTTACATGGGATCGCTTTTTTATTGTTTTAGATTGTTAGGGGTCTGGGGATCTGAATTGGGTTTATCTTTGGCCTCAAGGGCTTGAGTGCTTTTCAGGAGTCTATGGGGGCCTGTCCCCTGTTTTGTAGGTTTGTTGTATATGAATATTATTCCTAGCAACAACTATTCTAGGTTGCCCAGGCTGGAACCTGGAACAGGTGATTATGATTAAATATCTGATTGAAAATGCATGTAATAGACTGGGGGAAAATAGCAGTTGAGGTTGCGTGCAGATAACCGGCAAGTCACCAGTTTTTTGTTTTAAGTTTTTTGTTTTAAGGGTGGACATACCCTTTAAGATTTTAGATTAGATATTGACTAAATACTAATGTGATGAAGTTAAAGTGATAAGACTTTTTATGCATTTTACTTAAATGGGATGAGGCAAATAAACAGGCTAAATATACTATTAATTAATTTACCTATATAGAGATAAATAATAGCATTATATAGAGTGTTACAGTTCGGTTCTTTCTTTTCCTTCATAAAAAAAACAGTTAAAGGAGAACTAAACCCAAAAAATCTAAGTTTAAGTTAGAAAGTACTTGCCTTAACATCCACCTCAGCATTGAAGGTTCCACTCAGGGGCCTTTTCTTTACCTCTATGAGCTCATTTTACGTTCTGCTTGTTTCCCAACTCTGAAGCTGACATTTTCCCTTGTCTGCCAGTACTTTTACCTTGATTACATTTTCAGCACCTGTGGGATTTCCACTCCCACCTCTTAACCCCGATTATGTATGAATATATTAAATAATCAATATTCAAATTGGTGGTGCAGCTGATTAACACTTTCCTAGTAGCAGTGTTGTAGTGTGATGTATATAGGTCTGGGTATCTAGTGTGTCCGGATCTGAAATAATGTATGTCTCACCTACGGCTTTCACTCCACCAAATCCGATATATAAACAATAAATTGCAGGTGAAACATACAAAGACACAGGTCTGTAGCTGTAAATATTGCACGTTTATTACAAAACATGCATGCTACATGTTTTAGACCCACTCAAGCACTTTAGGAAGGACAAGTGGGTCAGAAACATGTAGCACGCATGTTTTGCAATAAACCTGCACTATTCAGTTACAGACCTGTGTCTTTGTATGTTTCCCCTGCAATGTATTGTTTAAGTGTTGGAGGGCCATATTCAAAAACTTGCGATACTGCTGGTTTAGTAGTATAACATGCTATATGTTATATACGCAATAAACTACCGTAATGATATTCTAAGGGCGTACATTTACAAGATTTCCGATAGCGAATATAAATTGATGATCACCATAAGGATTGCTAAAGAAGGCGATAACAATTCTGGATTATTGGAGTCGCACACCTTCGTGAATTCAAAGTGTTTTATTGAAAACCACGCATCAAAGTACCCTTGGAAGTGGGGAGCTTTCAGGAGATCAGCACCCATCTAGGTTTGTGTGCATAAGGAACTTGTATAACATTGTCCTAAAGAAGGCGATACCACACCTTTATAAATATGGCCCGTAGTGTGAAGCTCTCTCTGTCAGCTGTGGCAATATTAGTGAAAGTGTAGCTTCTTAAAGGGGAATGTTGAAGGGTAGGAAGAGTGTGTTTTTATAGGAACCACATGGTGCAGAACTGTAGGGGAGGATAGAAAAGTGAACCTGAACTTAGCACCAGCTCTGTGCAGTGCATTTCTCATCAGTGTACCTTATTAAAGGGAATGTTGGAGGGAAGGAAGAGTGTGTTTTATAGAAACCACATGGTGCAGAACTGTAGGGGGAGGATAGTGAAGTGAACCTGATCTTAGCACAGCTCTGTGCAATGCATTTCTCATCAGTGTACCTTATTAAAGGGAATGTTGGTGGGTAGGAAGAGTGTGTTTTTGATTCAGCTGTCTGTATAAAACAAGCTAAGAAATGCATTACACAGAGCTGTGTTAAGATCAGGGTCATTATATTATCTTCCACCTGCAGCACTGCACCATGCTCTATAAGGGCACGGCAACACCGCAATGCAATCGCATGCGATTTCATGCGCGATTTCGTTGCGTTTGCGCATGCAGTTAACTATTGAAAACCGCATGCGATCGCGTTTTTCGGTGCGTTGCTGCGTTTTCAATGATATGAAAATTTACATAATATTGTGTAAATATTATCAGGCCTATGTAATGAAAGTTCTTAAAATCTGATTGGTTGGGGGAAAATTTGCACCATTTTTAACGATAAGAACTTTTAATACATAGGCCTGTATATGTGTTCGGGTCTTAAAGGTAAAGGTGGGAACCCTAGTTGGAAGAGGGTTTTTGTTTATGCAAAACTTCCCACAGGCAGCCCACCTGCTGCATTAATTTTATAAAAAACATGTTTGCATCCCTCTAACAGTACCCCTTTAGTTGGCATTCCCTCCAATAATTCCTATTAATATGTACATTTATAGAAACAACATGGTGATGAGCTGCAAGTGGCATACCCTCCAACATTCCCCTTTAATACGTACACTTATAGAACATTGTGCAGTGCTGCAGGTGGAGGATAATATAATGACCTTGATCTTAGCACAGCTCTGTGCAATGCATTTCTCTGTGTAATACATTTCTTAGCTTAGCTCTGTACTACTGGTTGTTGCTTTTATACAGAGAGCTGAATTAAAAACACAATCTTCCTACCTTTCAACATTCCCTTTAATGAGGTACACTGATGAGAAATGCATTGCACAGAGCTGTGCTAAAATCAGGTTCACTTCACTATCGTCCCTCTACAGTTCTGCACCAAGTGGTTTCTATAAAAACACACTCCTGCTACCGTACCAACATTCACCTTTAAGAATTTACACTGATGAGAAATGAATTGCACAGAGCTGTGCTAAGATCAGGTTCACTTCACTATCCTCCCCCTACAGTTTTGCACCATGTGGTTTCTATAAAAACACACTCTTAAAAACCTGTGGTATCGCAAGTTTTTTAATATGGCCCTCCAACACTTAAACAGTACATTGCAGGTGAAACATACAATGACACAGGTCTGTAACTGTAAATAGTGCAGGTTTAATGCAAAACATGTGTGCTACATGTTTCTGACCCACTTGTCCTTCCTCAAGTGCTTGAGTGGGTCTGAAACATGTAGCACACATGTTTTGCAATAAACTTGCAATATTCACAGCTGTGCCTTTGTATGATTCACCTGCAATTTATTGTTTATATATCGGATTTGGTGGAGTGAAAGCCGTAGGTGAGACATACATTATTTCAGATCCGGACACACTAGATACCCAGACCTATATACATCACACTACAACACTGCTACTAGGAAAGTGTTAATCAGCTGCACCACCAATTTGAATATTGATGATTTAATATATTCCTACATCATAGGGGTTAAGGTAGGAGTGGAAATCACTGAAAATGTAATCAAGGCAAAAGTATTGGCAGGTTAAGGGAAAATGTCAGCTACAGATTTGGGGAACAAACAGAACCTAAAATGAGCTCATAGAGGTAAAGAAAAGGCCCCTGAGTGGAATCTTCCATGCTGAGAAGGATGATGAGGCAAGTACTTTCTAAATTAAACTTTGTTTTTATTGGGTTTAGTTCTCCTTTAAGGCATCTCCTATAAACGTCTAAATAATCTTATACCATAGGAAGGATACAGTATATGTATGAAATGTAAGAAATGTATTTTTAAATACTTGTATTTACTTACTTTGGGAATTGTGTCCAAGCCAAGCTTTATAGGGTGATCAATCTGAAAGAATTCTAAAAAAATTGATATATGTCACTTTTACTGAAACTGCGTTTTTTGCACTGCATGATTGTTTATCTGTCAATCAAGGGGCAGGTCTGTCGGTAGGCCTGCCTAGTTTCTTCAACATACTAGAAGGACTAGAGTTAAGAAAATGAGGCTTCTGAGGTTTAATTACCCATAAATCACCAAATAAGTAATATGGGTAGAATGGTGTCAGGTTTGAGCCCTATCGATATTTACCGCCCAGTTTGCTAGGTACTGGGTAAGGGGAAGGTGGGTCCTGTGTTAAACATCTTTGGACCCCTTGTTGACACAATTGATTACTCTTACCCTCTACAGGTTAAATGATTGGGAGGAAAGATCGAAGGCATGACTCTAGGTTTGGAAGGAGCCTTCATTTACAGTGGTTTTCTGGGAGGAGGCTGTGTCTGTTATAGGGAAAATAAGAAAATTGTGGCCCCTCTGGGGTTGCAGGGTCTGCTCCCTTGGTAGTTACACCCCTGCTGGGGGAACAATAATGTTGCATTTTGCATTTCAAACAGTACTACATGACCCCTGTGTAATACACTGTTCCAGCATTGGTGTGTTTTTAATGTGAATTTTTTTAAAGGTGAAGTTCAGTGGAAATACATGTACTTTTCAGAAAAAAGAGCAGTATTTTTTAATCCTAATGACCTTAACCTGCCCATTCAGCATTTTGTCTGTGTATAAATAAATGCAACTGAAATACTGACTTGCTGTTTGCAGGACCCCTTACAGAGACCGTTATGGTCTTGCCCTTGACCCAGCACCTGGGTTGATTCAGTTGCTCAGTAGAGATCTGAGCATCTTTGACCCATCCAACAGCCAATCAGTAGAAGTTACTGTTAGGAACATTCCAAGGATGTGGTGCATCCTGGGAAGAAGGACCGTTAGAACCTGAAATATCAGCTCACTAATGTCAACAGCAGGGAACAGCAAAGGGTATGAAATCAACTGATTTTTCAAAATGGGAGAGAATATGTAGAATAACTAAGTATGCATTACACAAACTAACAATTTAACAAATATTGACAATTTCCATTGAACTGTCCCTTTAAGATGATTTTTTTAAATTGTCTGCTGATCAGAGGCTGAAATTTGATAAAGTGTTTTTCCCAGGTTTCTCTCCTATCCTAAAAGTCAAATGTCCTTTACTTGTCCATTTATTATTGCTTCATTAAAAAAAGTCTTCAGCTTCATTATACTGTCTTGAGTAAACCCTTCAGGTTTTAATTGAATCAACATTTTTAGACATCACACATTTAATTATTTTCTCACACTTTGTCCCCCTTGTACATAGATAACTTTAATTAACATACTCACAGTTTAGCACTATAAAAAGCCTATGTCATGTTCTCTGTAATCTGCTTTCAAAGAGGCCAATTTAAAAAAAATCTCAGTTTGGCTTTGGTTCTTAGTTTTTACTTTGGTTGAGATGTCTAATTGCAATGAACAAAATCTTAAAACTGTAGCTCTTGTTGTGAATTACATTTAAAAAGCAAAAAGATTAAAGATTAAAAGCAAAATCAAGGTGTACATGTAATAGCCCAACCATCTGGACATAAACTGCTTTATTTGGAAATGTTAGAATGCTTCGATTTAGCTATACTTTTTCTGCAGAAATAATGCAATCTCTACACAGATGTCTGCGGTAGGACAAGCAGTCCCAGCCATGGCATACTATGGTAAAAGCATAAAAACAGTAGCAGTACAGTGTTTTCAATTCATATACACAGCAGTTGCACCTAACTTTTAAGGGAGACTTAAAGGGTATGTCCATCCATTTTACAAGTTTCTTTTTAACTGATTTACTGAAGAACATGAGGTAAATGCACTATCTCTTACCTCCCGTTCTTCAGTAAATCTGGCAGGAGAACTTACCCGCGTATCATTCTAGCGCTGCAGAGAGACTGAAAATCGCGTCTGAAATCCACTGACGCATCCCCAGTCCTTTACACTGTGCACGCATGCGCACACAGTGCAAAGGAGTGTGGACGCATTGGAGACTGTCAGAGAAGCCGGCACTGGAGCGATCCGCAGGTAAATTTCACCTCCTCTCCTGCAAGATTTACTGAAGAACGGGAGGTAAGAGATTTACCTCTTGTTCTTCAGTAAAACAGTAGTGTGGCACCTTTCAGAAACGGAATTAGCATTTTAGGTTGATAGCCGTACGGAAGAACAGAACTGGCATAACAGTTTTTGTTTTTACATAATTATAAATTTTCATTTTGGTTTGAGGTTGAAATTTGGATTTATGTGTTAAATAGATTAAATAATGGTAAAGAAGCTTTTAATATCAGTAAATGAATGTTAGAAAAATGTCAATCTGTTTGGCAAGAGTGAGCTAATCTAAAAATAAGAACGAGTAGTGATGGACACAAATCCGAACTGGAACCCGGGTTCGAACTAGTTAGTTTTTCTGGACTTGCAGCCTTTTTTTCGATAATTATCGAATTCACAAGCTAACCCTAGAATGTATCTTTCGGTGACCCTTGAAAGTATAATTCGTTTTCGGTAACCCTCGAATGTAGTGGGTCCTTTTTCGAACTTTCAAAGTTTTACTGAACTTTATGAAGTCCGGCCATCTCTAAGAAACAGTCCGTCTACAGAGCTCTAAATGGGAATATGAATAACCCCTTTCCTTCAGTAACTACCGGTTAATGGACTAAATTTATCTTTGAGTCAGTTTAATTCTAACAGTTAATATGGCCATTATTATGGGTTACCGGTAGCTGTTGTATTCAATTAGGTCAACTGGACTTGAAGTTTAGTTCTTGAAGACTTCAAGTCCAGCTGATCTAACTGAATTCCACAGATATACCATGACTTGGATGAATGAGAACCTTCACAAGCATTATTATGGGTTGTCCTTTTCCATGCAATTAAGAACTGTTGCATTTTGTAAATAAAGGTTCTTAATTACAAAACGTAACACCTTTTCCTTTTCTTGTGTCCGATTTCTTTGTCATATTGAAATAAAAAGCTGGTATTGAATTATTACCTCCTTTTTTTCTCCCACAGAATAAAAACCTTGGTGCTGGTCTTTCACAAAAAGTATAGTCATATGTCAAAAACTCTTCTTCATTCAAATATGCTACTATTTTGAGATAAAGTTCATTGATATCTCGTCCTAAGGGAAAATAGAAAACATTGTTCATTAGTAACATTCAGTATGTTTTGCAGAAACAAATGCATTGTGGTTGATAACAATACATGGTCCATGAAGTAATAAAGCTCCTAAACAGGAGAAAACATTCACATTTTTATCTCCTAACAATCCTTTTTGCCTGTAAATGTGTCTTTGGATTTGAAAATAACTGATGTAATTTAAAAAAAGGTATATGGTCTAACCTGGTAATAAGGAATCAGTTACACAGAAAACAGATCAGCGTATTTCACCTGTTGCTTAAACATTTCCCAAGGGTTTAAGTGATGCAGAAGAGACAACTCAAACATCCCACGTCCCAACAGTCCCACGGACTGTTATAGAGTTTTCTGTGTCCAGCTCCATAAAATTAACATTTTTGATGAATAGGGAGCTATAATTAGTCTTTCTAATGGTTTATCTGAGTTGATGTCAATGTTACTAACAACAGAAACCTGCAAAAATTATATTGTAATGTTTTTTTTATTTTTTTTCTTAATAATTTGTGTGAATAATAAAAATTATGATTTGGGGCAGGAAGGCGCTCATATTAGCTTTTTCCAAAGTTTTTTTTAGCTGTTCTGGTTTCTGTAGTCAATCTAGTGTCCCATGATGGTGAAATATTTTGTAAGTGTTAATTGTGATAGTATATCTTACCACTGAGAAAAGTGCCTGTGTAAGAATCTCTACTTCCTGCCAACATGAAAATTGTAATAATATTAATCATTAAAAGGTAATGTTGATTCTTGTGTTGAAAAGACTAATAGACGGATTCTGTCTTCTCTTGGAATAGTTGTTTTTGTAACTTATTTTAATTAAGCCTTGATATCTATACATAGGCTTGCTCAATATAACAAAACATATTTAAAAACTTTTTTTTAAAGGGCATCTTCACCCTCATTTTAAAGTTTGGTATATTGTAGGGCATGACACCCACCCACCACCCAAACGTTATATTCTGACTATTCGTCAATTCCCATCTCTACTTACAGCTCCTCTATCCAGCGCCATTCTGGTCCAGCTCCCCTGCCCGTCAGAAATACAGGTAGGGGACCAGACCAGCAGGCGTGGCTGTGATTGGCTGAGAGGCAGCCAATCACAGCCCCGGCTGCCATCAATGTAGAACGGCGCTGGAACAATAAGCTATAAGTAGAGATTGGAATTGATAAAAGTCAGAACATAGCGTTTGAGGGTAGGAGGGCATGGTCTGCAATATACCAAATGGAATTTATGCTACATGAGTAGCAGCCAGGGAGGGATCGGGAGGGGGGGGGAGCTCCACTGCGCATGCCAGCAGCAACTGAGAGGACACAACAGAGGCAGACACCTTTTGGACAGGAAGAAAGCTCCTACCCTTCAGTTTCCTGGACTTTGAAGAGGCACTACAGGAGAACCAGGGATTTAAGGTAAGGGACAGTAGTTGGTCCCCACTTTAATATCCATTATTTGGTGCAGTCAGGTCTTGATGACTCCACACAATTCCTGAAGTATACAAATATGGTGTATTAACAATTAACTTGAGGTATTAACAAGCCAAACTGCAACTTGCTAATAAACAAGTTTTCATTGTCATCACATTATTTATGTGATAAACTCTCTATAGTCATTATAATGCAAAATACTTTTTCATTACCATGAAGCAAACTTTGCTCTCCATGTCTGTACTGGGAAGGTTCTCTCGTGGTATATCTGTTGAATTCAGTTAGATCAGTGGTTTTCAACACAGACTGTGGCAATGTTTTATATATACTGTAATCAATTTTAATTAGTATAAGTAAAGTTACACAAACATGGACTGCATTGAAATGTGCAACATAACAAAAATGCAAGCTTTACTGGAGAAAATATTTTCACTACCAACATTTCGAGGCTTATAAACCGTGAGTTAGATTAACTGGACTTGAAGTTTAATTCTTGAAGATGTTTGGCTAGTCATCCGATTTCTTTCAGTTGAGAAAGACAGACAGTCATTTGCTCTTCAATCCTGGCAAAGCTATCTGCTCCTCAATGAGCTTTTTATAAGCTTGAACATGTGAAGAGGAGGCAGCAGGGATAATAGCAGTCAATCATTGGTTGTTATGTCCGCAGTCACAACCTTGATTAACCACATTGAGGGAGAAGCCAGTTTATTATCCTTAAATATCTTTAGTAATACATGTGCTGAACATATGAGTTGGGGTTGGGGTAAGTAACTGAAAATGACCAATTGTTTTTTTAAGTGTGGGCATGCAAGCATGTATGCATTTTCTTACAGTCAAACATTATGACGCATTGCAAAGACATTGATATTGAAAGGAAAAAAGCAAACATAGTAACATAGTAATTGAGGTTGAATAAAGACATACGTCCATCAAGTCCAACCAGATCTTTACAGTATGTATTAATACCAGTAATTCTCAATATTTTTTAGTTTTAGAAACTTATCCAGGTTATTTTTAAAGCTATTTAATGAACTTGCCATTACCACATCTGCTGGAAGATAGTTCCACAGTTTCACCGTTCTCACTGTAAAGAAACCTTTCCTAACCTGAAGATGAAACTTCTTTTCTTCCAACCTTAAAGGATGTCCACGTGTCCTCTGATATGACCTATTAGTGAACAATGTACCAGAGAGTTCATAGTATGGGCCATTAATATATTTGTACAAGGTTATCATGTCCCCACGCAAATGTCGCTTCTCCAATGTAGACAGCCCTAACTTGTCTAATCTGCCTGCATATTCAAGCCCCTCCATTCCCCTTATTAATTTAGTTTCCCTTCTCTGAATTGCTTCAATTTCCAAGATGTCCCTTTTGTATATGGGATTCCAAAACTGCACCACATATTCCAAACGAGGCCTTACCAGTGCCTTGTAAAGAGGGAGAATAATATCTTTCTCTCTTGAATCTATTCCCCTCTTTATACAAGACAATATCTTGCTAGCTCTAGCCATTGCTACCAGGCATTGTTTGCTACAGCTAAGTCTGTTATCTACCGGAACCCCCAAATCTTTTTCCATTACAGATGCACTTAACACAGAGTTATTTATGGTGTAGGTGGCACAGGGATTATTAAATCCCAAATGCATCACCTTACATTTATCAACATTGAATCTCATCTGCCATTTTGCTGCCCATTTTGATAATCTATCTAGGTCTGCTTGCAACACTTGCACATCATTTGAAGTTTCCAAAGCTCTGCATAGTTTAGTGTCATCAGCAAACACTGAAACCTTGCTCTCAATGCCCCCCTTCTCATTTATAAACAGATTAAACAGAAGCGGCCCCAGTAGAGAACCCTTTGCTTAGAACTTTAGCCCACATATATGTAGTTCCATTTACCACCACTCTCTGTGTGCGATCCAATAACCAATTCTCTATCCATACACAAATATTTTCTTCAAGGCCAACCAGTCCTCAGTTTATCAGTTTATACATTAGTCACCTATGTGGCACAGTATCAAAAGCTTTCGCAAATTCCAAGTATACCACATCTGTGCCTGAATCTAAATTCTTACTCTCTTCTTCATAAAAAAACAATTAAATTTGTCTGGCATGATCTATTTCTCATAAATCCATGCTGACTACTATTAATAAGATGAGCTCTGGAGACAAAGTCAAGGATATGATCCTGTAACAAAGTTTCCAGCACCTTCCCTACCACTGATGTTAGGCTTACAGGTCTATAGTTACCAGGCTGTAAACGACTACCTTTTTTGAATATTGGTATTACATTGGCTATTTTCCATTCCAGTGGCACATCCCCAGACCAAAGTGAATCTGAAAAGATGAGAAACAGTGGTCTGGATAGAACTGAACTAAGCTCTTTTAAAACTCGAGGATGCAATCCATCTGGTCCTGGGGCTTTATTGATATTAACTTTGTCTAATTGTTTCCATACTATATCCTTCGTCAGCCAATGTGAATAATCCTCATTTCTTCCCTGCATATTATTACAATCCCTGCTGTAAGGACTAGGATGTAAAAAAACGGTTTAGCAGATTAGCCTTTTTAGCAGCCATCTCAGCCCCATTATTTAATGGTCCCACATTCTCAGTCCCCATCTTTTTACCATTTATATACTTAAAAAACATTTTGGGGTTGGACTTGCTTTGTTCGGCTATCCGTATTTCATTTTCTATTTTAGCTAATTTAATTGCTTTCTTGCATTCTTTATTACAGCTTTTATACTCCCTGTGAGCCTGTTCTGTTCCTGCTGATTTCAAAATTTTAAAAGCCTTTTTCTTTTTTTCCATTTCCCTTTTTACCTGAGCATTAAGCCATGCAGGAGTGGACCTACTTTTTTTTACACTTGTTCCCTAAAGGTACAAATTTAAAAATGTAATAGTTTAATATCGCTTTAAAAGTGGTCCACATCTTCTCAGTATCTTTACCTAGAAAAACCAGATCTGGAATTTTTACATTTGGAACAAAGCTATAAGAGACAAGCAAGATTTCTCAAGAGGTTCTTGTTGGTTTTGTGCTTCTAAAGATGATTTCTGGAACCACAGGGATAGGCAGCATAGACAGATATTTTGCAGAAAAAGCTAGGAAAACAACGAGATAAACACAAATAAATAACATAACTCACCTCAAAGTTTCATTCACCAGTAAAAAAGAAATACATTTTTACTTCCAAACAACCTTTTATGATGGAGCCATTGTTAATGTAAATTAAGTTTTGTAAGCCTGGGCACACCACAGGATGTATTTGTTTTGACCGACTGTACACCACTAGATCGCAATCGTCCAGAACGAAGCTCTGTTAACCGTGGTAAAAGCAGCCGAGGCCGAAGTTCCCACAGCTGAGGGTGCAGTCCATAGAGGACCGCATGAACGGCTGTGGTTTTCCGATGCGCCCGATATTTTGGAGCAATAGACTGATACAATAAAAATGTAGGTTGGTCGTCCCGAAATATTGTATATATCAAAATACACCCAGCTTAAGGTGTATTTTGAAAATCTGATAATTGGCCTTTGGCACATGTAGCCTGTGCACAAGGAACTTAAAAAGGGAATGGTGCATGCTAGAGACATTTTAAGGGTATTTTTACTGAATATTCGAAAAAACTGTCGATTCTGAGAAATCATCATTTGAAAGCACAGCATTTACAGGGAAAGACCTGTCACTCCAGAAGCAGAAATTATAATATGTGTCCCATCCCTAACCTCTAGGATTTTTACTGCCTGCCAGCACACTTTCTGCAAGAATCAGCAGAGAAAAGAAAGAAGGGAGCGGGAGATGTGTAAGCAGAGCAGTGTCCATGGTGAGGCTGTGCAGAACTTATAAGTGTTGCAGTCTCAGACACTACATGAAGGCAATGTGAGGATCTGTGAGATTTCTTTCTCCCATTGATTTTAATGTTTTTTTCCGCAAATTTCCAATTTTTTTTTGATTTAAGCAGTTTTACCTATCATTAATAGTGACCCTTTAAAATTTACAAAAAGTCATAAGAGCTTCCTTTAAATTTTATCCTTCCAAATTTGTGATCAGTTTCACATAACTTGCTGAAACTTGTGTTTAGGGCTATTACAACTTAATAATGGGTACCAGATTGTCCCAGCAGAGACTGTACCTGTGTTAGGCTGTTAAGTGTCTCTTTTCCCCTAAATTTCCCTAAGTTTACATTGGAACCTCCATGAACTGTATGAAAGAATTGGTCCTATCTCATGTTTTCTTGAAACTCCTTGTAGATTTTTAATATATTTGCATATTTTTACAATATTGCGTACATTAGTCTAAAAATTACTATAACTCAACAGTAAATTAAAGTACCATGGAAACAAGAGAATTAAACAGGAGTCTCTTCCATCATGAGGGCCATTTGTATTTTAAGCAGGGGACCTGATGATCAATAATATTTCCTCATTGCATTTAAACTGCTTTTGATAATATTAAAGTGCAAATTATACTTACGCAAAAGAAGCCCCATCTTCATTTCAATTACTTCAGGTACAAATCTTGAGCAAAGTTCAAAAGTGACTCCAAAATCCTGCAAAGCATCTGTAACAATGAAAGGGTTATTTAGAATAGTACACATTCAACAGCATTGAAGTGGAGGGCGAATAAGTTATTTTAAACTATATTTATACATTCCCTGTATTTTTCTACAGTAGTTTGTATTACCTAGTGCCATGATATGCAACAAGGAGAGATTAGTTTATCTGCATATTTACGTGACTAAGTAGCCATACATACGAACTATAATGGGTAAATCCTATCGGAGAAAGAAGAGTTTTACCTATTATTGTTCGTGTGTAGGGGCTGTTGATGGAAATTTTCCATTGGTCGGTTTCGGCTCCCTTTACTTTAAGTAGAGGGAGCCAATCCAAATGTGCGGTGTATGGCCGCACGGCTGACCAATCACCATACTGCGTACCAATACCAATGTGACCTGTCACCACAGCTGTGGGATTGCATGCGTATGGCCAGCTTGACAGCTGTAAAACTGTTTGATTTAACAAGAAATATTTAAGTTTGAGTTCATCTGTGAGTTTCTTCAAATTGATATTGAGTATATTTAGGATCCATTTTGTTGCATCTTGTTCACAGCACAATGCTGTGAAGTTAAAATGATTGAAAAGGTAAACATGCAGGGGAATAAAAAGGTGGCATGGAATTGTCTGTTACCTTCCAGAGGCTTTAATGAGGGGATAACACCATCAGATCAGATTCGTTTGTACCCTAATACTGCCCACAGACTGGTAGACTTACCAATTAATGTTTGTGACATTCTGACAACTAGCAGGGCTGATCATTTTACGAGCCCCGCTGGCGTAGCGGATGGGGCAACTGACCATGGGGGGGGAAGTGTTTCCCCCATTCTGCAGGCAGCGGTGGCCCCATTCTCCTCCCTTTTCCAGAGAGCTGTGATCTCCCGAGACGCGGCTCCATGCGATCACCGGCACCATTTTAATTTAGACGGTGACCAGGGAGCTTCTCTCCCCTCCCTCCCACCCTGTTATTAAGTTGATTGTAAATATATATATATATATATATATTACTGTGTTGTTTGTTAAATGAAAAATTAATATTTTTCTATTGTTTGTTGGAGTCACGGCTGGCGGGTACACCCTTGCTGGATATGTTTATGGAGCCGTTACATGCCCTCTAGCAAGACAGAGGTTGGCATTCAAGATGAGATCTATGGCTAGGTTGGTTAACAACAAGTATGGTTATAGTATGCAAGGGTGTACAGTGGTGTAAATATGCAAATTATAAAAAGGCGTATTTTATCTTAATTTAAACAAAATGTAACTGCATGGGGTTATCTCAAAAGGTAATGGTTAGATGGTATGGCTGACTGGGTCTTATTAGCTTGGTTTTTCCCACCATGGACTGCAATAAATATTCAAATGAATAATGTATAGTCCAGGCTGGGGAAAATTGCACAAAGTCAGTAAGTGAGTCAGATACTGTATACTGCTCAATATTATATTGGTTAAATGACTGAATATTGAGCATAACTTGCCCTGGCTGCATATGCAGTGCAGGTGACATTGGGCCAGAATTATAGACCTGCTCATTCCATTAGGGTAGGCATATGTGTCGGGCACTCTATTAAGGAGAAGTGAATCACAACAGTAGGAACATTTTCTGGCAACTCTATTACAGGGTGATGCACCAACGGGCGCATCGCTCCTGATTTGGAGTTTAAGTCACGCTAACCGATGTTATATCGGTTAGCGTGACTTTAACTCCTTCCTTGCGGCGGCTGCGTGGCTAACGCGAAAGTTAACAGCGCAGCTGCCGCAAGCGATGTTATATGCCGAAATCGGCATTTTATTGCGGCACTTTCAACACCAGCTAATAGCTGGCGTTAAAAATGCCGGAATAGAAAATCGCCAGGTAGCGATGTTCCGAGCGCCATATAACATCGCCGTGCTGTTTGCACCAGGTTGCCGATAGCGGCGCTCGGTGCATCTCCGTTAGTGTCTGCATTATCTTGGGCAGGTTTCAAGCTAAAATCTGGGCAAGATATATAGTGCATGATCGAAAATTACAATAGGAACTTCCCAATCGAGTAACATGAAGCCATCTACCAGCTATGGCACATTAAAGGAGAACTAAACAATTTTTAAAAAAAATATAAATAACCCCCCCCCCCCCAAAAAAAAACACACCAATGAAAAGTAGACAAAATACTACTCGGTCACATGATCTCTTGCTGTACTATAAGGGCTCGTTTACACTAGAAACTGACAGAAGCGCACAGCATGTGTTTGTCAGTTTTTATCCATTTTTTTCATCCATTTTTTAACAATGTGTATTCCATATTCCGGACAGAAATGCTGCATGCAGTGTGTTTTTTAAACGGACTGGAACGGAACAGATTATAACGCAGCAGGTGTGAACGATATTAGGAAATCCTATGGGGTTTGACTGTCTGTCCATTTTTTTAAACGCACCTGCGTTTGAAAAACAGATACAAACTGATGTAGTGTGAACGAACGCGAAGGGTAATGACTAGAACTACTAGTGTGAGTGACCTGCTATAACAAGTTGCTGCAATAGAGTAGAACTGGGCACAGAACAGAAACCAATACTGGAAAATAAGCACAACCCATGTGAGTAACTTTCCATGCAGTCACATCAAAATAAAAGATAAAACGTAGGTTTTATTTCAAGGTGCACTGTTTTCGGGTTCAGTGTTTTTTCAGGCTTTAGAAACTTTTAACTTTTGTGCTATTGCTCTGTACTGCTTGTTGCATAAAAAAGTAAAATTCACATGTTATTCTTTACTGTGTGGACAAAAACAGTTTTGTCCTATTGCAGAAAAATGTTTTTGTAAAAAATATTTGGGATTACGAGGAAATTTACGAGGCAACTTTATTTTTATTTTTTGTAATCTATATCAGTGGGAATGTTAATTGCATGGTAAGTATAGCTATAAAAAAAATAGCAGCTATAAACAGAAAACATGCTTTTATTGAATTTGCACTATTTAGAATGAAGTTAAAGGAGCATGCTGAAACCCACTGACAGGGATTCCTCTAATCTACCCTGCCTCACTATCTATCTTAGACATCTATGTCAGAGGTTCGGGGAGAAATGTTAGTTATCAGCCTGGGGAGAAACTGTGCAGCACAAGGCCTGTCAGCTGCAGCACCAGTGGCATTTTTGACATCTCATCACTGCAAAATGAGAGGTAGGAGTTGTGTCTTCTACCTCCCAGAATGCTATAGTTTTAAAATGGGAAAGGTAGCTTTGGGAGCTATAATATCTCCTTAATCTCTTTATTGTACTGTAGCTTAAGGCTGGGTACACACGGGCAGATTTCTCGGACCAATCGACCGATACTTCTGTGTATCAGTCGATTGAGCCGAGAAATCTGCCCGTGTGGTACGCTGCCTTAAAAGGTCTGTGCTGTTTTGGGTCCCACCGTGGCCAATGTCAGCCACCCGTTTGTCTGGATCGGACAGATCAACGATTGGATGTGTCTGTAAATCACACCCCCGATCATGCAATTCCCTATGGGAGCACACGATCGGTCGCACGAACTGTCGACCACGGCCACAGACAGACATTTTTCCCGGCCGAGTGCTCACTCGTAGCGAATGCTTGGTCAGGGTCTCCTTGTGTGTACCCAGCCTTAGAATTAGTTCCATGCCTTTTTTGGAATCTTAGCAAAAAAAAAAAATCACACAGAATTTAATTTGCTGCCTAATGGTTTTAACTTTCTTCATTTGTATTCTGTGAAAAGGGGGTGTTCAAATGCCAATTTTTCAAACTGTAGCAAACGAAATGCTTATTATAAGCACAGTGAAGACTATTTTCTGATGTTGAAAGTGCGCAATTATTCACAGGGAGAAAAAGGAAAAACTAACGAGAGTCCGAAAATAACAACAACATTTTCAATAAAAATTGCAAAAAAAAAGGATTAATTTAAGAACATATTAAAAAGTTTATTTTCTTGATGATTACAATCGTTTTATTGATTTTTTTGCCTTTGAATATTCCTCCCTTTAAACACATTTCTAATAATGGGCTCAATTACCAAGAACTGCAATTGCACTTCTCACTGAAACTAAATCCCATCTCTGTGTAAAGTACATGGGGTAGGGATGTAGGATTAATTATTCCTACCTCCCGATATCATTTTGTTGAGGAACGACAGCATGTACCATTTTCATCTGCCAGGTTAATGTCCTGGGCCTTCCTGTAAAAAAGACAGACATCCCACCCTGCCAAATGTAGCTTCGGGACAGGGTGGGGAAAAGGGGGTGGAGCGATGTGACATATACAATGTCATCAAAAAGGCAGGAGGAGGCAGAGTTAGGAGTGGGGCAGGGGCATTCTGGGGCATGGCGGCTGAAAAGGTGGCATTCCGGAGGTGGAGATTTTAGGTTAGTGTGGGTTGCTGGAGTTTGGGTTGGTCCCAAAATCCGTGAGACTCCCCTAACTGCCAAGAGGGTTGGGAGCAAGCCTGGCAAAATGAGTTTTCTTTTCTGGCACCCCTAACAGAAATTATATTGTGAGGTAGGATTAACCAATTACTGATATAGCCACTGCAAATCCCTGTTTTAAAGACTGTTTTCATTCAAAGGGGAACTGTGGTCTCCAAACATGTTTATATTAAATGAAAGGCCAGGTTCCTACCTTTAAAACGAGCCATCAACTACCTCTCTGTGAATTGCACAAAATATGAAGAAATCACTGATCAGAAAGTTAGGGGGTGGGAGTTTCTGAATCTGCGGTCAGAAATACTACTTCCTCCTCTAATCTGCGGTTGGCACATGCTCAGTGCCTGACTGGAGGGTAGGAGGGTGTGGGGAGAACAGCACAGCCCACAGCACTGCTTTTTTTAATGCCTTCCACTTGCTGGCCCTTCCCCAGGGGTGTCTCTCGGGATTTTGCCACCTGAGCCAAACCCTGTTTGCCGCCTATTTGCGGCCCGCGCAGCGCGCCGTCGGCGGAGCAAAGTGGGCATGGCTTGTGTGTGGGCGTGTCTTTGTCGGTGGGAGTGCGGCTAGCCATTTTGTAATTTTGAACTTGCCACCATTTATTTGTACATTTTCTTTAAATAGACAATAATCAACACCATAATAACAGAAGAATAAACAATTTTGCCAAAAATAACCTGCCACCACGTCAAGGTTCCTTTTAATAGGGCCCTAACTTACCTAACTAGTCTAACCTAGCCTAACCTAACAAACTATCTAAAGCTAATCTAACCATATGAAATGCCTTTTAACAACAAACAGACGGTAAAGCTCCCAGTGAGAACAGACGGTAAAGGTCCCATACAGTGAGAACAGACAGCAAAGGTCCCATACAGTGAGAACAGACGGTAAAAGTCCCATACAGTGAGAACAGACGGTAAAGGTCCCATACAGTGGTTGGCACCAAATCTGGTAAAATCACAAACTTTGATAAATGGTTGGCACCCAGATACTGGTAAAATCAGTGGCGCAAACTCTGATAAAGGGTTGGCACTCAGACTCTAACAAATGGTTGGCACACAGATACTGGTAAAAAATGACCAAGGGGGCTGCAAGGGAAGGAGCCAGGATGGGTCTGCAAGGGGATGGGCCAAAGGGCCCAAAAGTGGGAGGGACCAAGGGGCCCATGAGTGGGAGGGGCCACAGGCCCGTGAGTGGGAGGGGCCATGGGGTCCATGAGTGGGAGGGGCCACGGAGCCCACAAGTGGGAGAGGCCACAGAAGGCTGCAAGGGAAAGGCTCAAGGGGGCTGCAAGGGAAGGGACCACTTGGCCTACAAGTGGGAGGGACCACATGACCCATGAGTGGGTGGGGCCACAGAGCACATGCATGGGAGGGGCTACAGGAGGCTGCAAGGGAAAGGCCCAAGGGGGCAGCAAGGGAAGGTTTTGCAAGCGGAGGGGCCATGGGGGCCCACAAGGAGGAGGAGACACAGGGAAGAGGGACAGTCACATGGTTTCAGAGCAGGAAAAAGGAGGTGCAGGGGATCTGGTGATGCTGCTCCCATATCAAACATATAAATGTAAATATCTTCAAAACTATGTAAAATAAATAATGAAAGTAAATAGCAAAAATCCTCAGGAAAGCAATTCCTGTTTATTTACCTAAAGTCATTTTTGGACCACAGTTCCCCATTAATATAAATGACATTTTGAGGTTTACTCAAATACTACAAATCAAATGTAAAATTAATTAATCAGACACTAATGATTTACTGATATGGGGTAAATTATAAAATCCCATCAATAGTAATCCTAAAAAAATGCTATCATTTAAAACATATTTACAAAATGGCACATTTAGAGATTATGGTACTAAGATAAAGTATGGATGGCCAAAAAACATTTAATTGCACCCACAGAGAGATAGTGTTGATATTATTTGCACAGAAATATGAGTTCTGCAGCTTTAATTTCCATCTGACAGACTCTCAATTGGTTTATTGATCAGTAGTCTGTCTAAAGGGAATATCGGGCTCCAGTTGAAATAAGCTTAGTTGTTCCTTTATTCCAGCCCACCAATAAAAAGAAACAGTTTTATTATTCATGACTGGGTGAAACCATTATAGTAAATAATTTGCTTTGTTATTCTTCCTAAACCTTATTATCTTATGGCATTCTCCAATCAACAATTCATAACATTTTACTTTTTAAAAATTAAAATTACCTGGGACAGGGAGGTAAGATTTATTATTCCTACCTTCCAATATCATTTTGTTAAGGAGCTACAGCACATACAGTTTTTTTTTATCTGTCAGGTTAGTCCTGGACTATTCCTATATTAAAGATAGTGCTGAAGCCAGGAGGAATCCTGGCAGAAGCAGGGTTTTTTTTGTGCTGTTGGTGCAGAAACAACATTGGAAGGTAAGAATTACCAATCCTACCTCCCAGCCCCAGGTACTTTTCATTTTATTTTTTCAAACTTTATATGCACTATAGTTTTAACTAGGGGCTTAAAATAACATATTTGTTGATAAAATGCTTAAAGGATAACTGTATTGCCTCATGGCATTTTTTTTTTAAAATTGCTTTAAAAAGAGTAATGGTATGCAGCCCTTCCCATACATTTTTTTCCTGGTTTCGAGCCTCTCTCTGCCTTCAATTAGCCATGCTGTGAAGGGGGAGTAACAATTTTGTCTGACACTAACTGTCACTCAGAGCTAGCATGCAAGAAAACACTCCTCCACCCACCCTTGATCAGCTTGATTATGTAGCCTGTATCCTAGCAACAGGACATGTCAAGTTTGTTTAACCGGCAGAAGAGGAGGAGAGAGGTTGTAACAGACATTCCCACCAGCCAATGACAAGTGCTATGTTAATCATGGCCCTGGGCTGTCTAGGAGGTGGGCTTTTAGCACTCATCCTTGCTGTGTGATGTCTAAGGGAGGGCAGCACGGCTGTAAATGTGAGTAAGTGATTTCAGCTGCTGGAACTGTGGACATGTAATGGGGGTGATGTGTTTTTTTTTAAATTGTTGTCCTTTAATAACAGGTTTGCTGTTTTTGATAGAAAGACACAAAAATAACCTGCAGTGTGGTTTTTGTCGGAGTTTTGACTCAAACCTTGTTTCGGAGTGGAACTATCAGTTCTACTCTCAGAATTCCAACTGTAATTATAAGGGCCTAGAAAATGAGATCTTTAGCCAAGTTTGTTTCCTGTAGTTATCAGGAACTTTCCAGGTAAACCCTAGCATGTGTTGTGCTGGAAAGATAATGAAGTCCAGAGTGCACAAAATGTTCAATAAACAGACTAGTAAAACTTCACCCTCAGATGCCATTGCAAATAAACATTTAAGCCTTCAATTACTTTAGATTTGTGCTCAGGATCCTTGTCACTTTGATGAGAAATTAAGGGATTTATAACTGTATGTCCCTGTATAACTCATAAAGTCGTGCACTGAGAAACTTCTCTAACTTTGGCTATTGTAAGGGCAAGTACTGAAATGACAAAAGTAAAATACTAAAAACATTTTAAAATATTGAATGACATTGATAAAGGAAATGAGGACACAGCTAGACTAATTTACCCAGAGGCAGTGCTCAAAAATCACTTCTTAAAAGTCATGTTAACCTATTAAAGGGCATGTCCACCCCCAAAACTAAAATTTAACCCACTATTGACCCCACTGTGTAGTGTATAAAAATCCTTACCTTAGATCCCATGGTTCTCCTGTAATGTCCCCCCAAAGTTAAAAAAAACTGACCACCAGGAGTATTGTTTCTGCCTCTGAGCTGTCCTCTCAGTGGTTTTTGGATTGCTCAGAGCAGCCCTTCACTCCCTCCCCCCCCTCCCTCTCCCTCCCCCTAGTGTAAAACCCTTTCCCACATATTAGGGATAGTTCCTCCAGCCCCAACCGCTATAAAATATTTGTAAGAAACTCCCCCGATCTTTACTTACCTTCCCTCTCTCCTCCGGCATTCTGAACTGCCAGCAGCCGCGTCTGTGATTGGCTGCCTCTCAGCCAATCACAGACGAGGATGCCGGTCAGGCCCCCTGCTTGCAGTTTTGTGCAAGCAGAAGGCCTGCGGCAGAAGACAGAGGGAAGGTAAGTAACAACTGGGGAACTTTCTTGAAAATCTAATATAGCGGTTGGGACTGGGGCTACTATCCCTACAACATATTAAAAATTATCAAAAGGGGTGGACATGCCCTTTAAATCTATGTATTACGTATGTAACATATTTAATATATGGCGCAGCCACTGCAAGCCAATTTCATATCGAAATTGTGGGGGTTTTTTGCAAAATTTTAGCAACAAATATAAGGCTGGTGTTATACTTTTTTCAAATGAGGCCAATTTACAGGCTGATGCAATTGCCATATTACTGCAGTTGCGGCTCTATGCAACTATTACTGAAACATATTCCATTGCTAATTCCAAAATTATCATTTCTCAGTTCCCACAGTTGCCAGTTATGTCCAGGGGTGCCTGTCCATGAGGTAAGTTGAAAAAATTGATCAGAGCACTGCTACCCCCGCAATGGACTTCTATGTATGTGCTGCCCCTTACTCCCATAAAGAGCGATTTTATTTTAATTTAAATATATTTTGCCAGACTGGGAGAGCTTTTGACTATACAGAAGTGCCCTCTACCATGGTGTCCACATAACATGCCTAAAGCTTTGTATACTAAAACCCCTTTGTTTATAAAGTATGCCAGTGTGCAGATATGATATTGTATGGGGCCTAGGAATGTGCATTGATTATCTTTTCTATGTTTGTATAAATGTTTGACCAGATCAGTTGCACTTCTGCTAAATGTAGTTGTAAATTAGCCTAATTGGAGTGCTTCCACAATTCTTGTATTGTATGTATTTATTGGGAGGCTTGGTCAAGCCTCCATGTGGTAATAGCACCCCAACACGCCCCTTTAATGGGAGTTCCTATGCCTTTAATATAAAGCACTGGATGGCCTCTTCCCTCATTTTAAAAAGCCAAAGGGCTGAGGGGGAAGGGAGAGAGCCTGTTATATGGATCCAGTGTGTAAGAATGAGAAATGCAAAAGTTTGCTAATCGTAATTGAAGTAAAAGAAATTAAAAAGGTTAGACGTTAGGACCTTCCAGACTGGGGTTACCTTGATGTGGTTGGAAGGCTTTTCATTCATGTGTCACGTAATGTATACTAAACCCCTTTGTTTGTAAAGTATGCCAGTGTGGCAGATAATTGATATTGTATGGGGCCTAGGAATGTGCATTGATTATCTTTTCTATGTTTGTATAAATGTTTGACCAGATCAGTAGCACTTCCGCTAAATGTAGTTGTAAATAAGCCTAATTGGAGTGCTTCCACAATCCTTGTATTGTATTTAAAGCTTTGTACACCTGTTAGATAATTATTGCACGATATAGCCAACAAACAAAATACCCCAGGATTATTGTGCAAAAAAAGTACAATTAGTACAATCAACGATCCACGACTATTTATTCTCTGTGTTTTTGAAAGACTGACCTGGCGAATTCTTTTTGCCGATAATCGTATGTGTGTATCTACTGACTATCATTTATGTACAAATGTAGTATGTACAGGCTTCATTGGTGGGACTACATTACATGGACCTGTTCACAGAATGTTCATTGGTCACATCTTTTATACATTTTACTGATTTATAACCCAGAAATATATAATTTAAGCAGGAGCGTCACTAGAGGGAGCAGCAACAGCAGGCGCAGATTGCCTGCAGAAGCCAATGGCGGTGCGTTCCTGTGATTGGGAATGTGCCGCCATTTATTATATTAGACGGCAGGATTTTCAGGCTGTCTCATGGGCATGGCAGCCCATTTTACATAAATACCACATGAGATGTATCATGATTATCAGCTCAAACAAAACAATTGAAACAAAACAGTATATATATATATATATATATATATATATATATATATATATATACATATACGTGTACTAATGGACTTACCACAGCTTTGGTAATAGCTTCAAAGTCCTCTGTTTTGCAAAGTGTATGTGCAGGCCATTGTGTTACTTCTCCCGAACAGAACAGAAACAGACTAACCACAAGTGTAATATGGGTTTTCATAGCTACCCAGGTTTTTCTGATCTTTCCAATGCAGAATAATTTCCAGCTTTGTTGCCCTTGTTGAACAGTTATCCTCAGTTGAAGCTTCTTTCAGCTAAACAGCTGATTACCAAGGATGAACCTGAAATTTGAACGGCCAAAGAACAATTACAAGACAGGTGAAAAATCTGTGTTCCTGTAACTAGTTTAAGTTAGTTTCACTTCCTAATTTTTCTATAAACTTCCACTGTGGTTTTTTTCTTTCTGTCACACAAAAGACTGTGCAGTTCCCCTGTGCAGTTCCCCTTTATTTATACAGTCAAGGTGGCCACTGAAAGAGATTAGATCAGACAGGGAGGAGCTTTTGTTTGCAAAGAATTAGATTAACAATTGCTTTTGCAATTTTTTTCTTATATGTGAACTACAATTAACCCTAATGCGAATTCTTGGCAAATATCTGACCATGCACCTTCAGATTTTCCCACAATGTTCTGACAACCATCATGCTCTTAATGTCACAAAATATCACAAAATGATTGTGACAGTATGTGTTTCAGGAATGTTGGTAGGTGACACCCCTGCTTTGCTCAGCATTCTGATCAATTTATTGTTTATGTTGAATTTAACATCAAAGTAATACTAAACCAGTCCAGATTAGACTGGCTAGAAATTGCTAGCAATGACGTTTTGTAGACCCTACATTTAATCCACCCTATGTCTGCCTGGAGTTTGTATGTTTGCCTTGTGCTTGATTGTCACGGTTTCCTCCAACAATCATAAAAATATACTGGATTGTTGTATGTGATAGATAGGGTACTTTGATTGCAGGACTTCAGACTTGGGACTGACGTGAGTGTGTGATATATTTAGTGCTATATAGTCTTCATGGTTCTGCCTATGCATAAAAAGGTGCACACTAGTGCACGGCCAATTTGTCTGGTCACAATGTGCTGTGATGTAATCTGCATTTCAGAGCGCATGTGCTAATAATTTTTTGCACAATCAAATGTGCTTCACAAGTGCGTTATAGTGTGGTCTTATACTTATACTGGGCTACTGCAGTTAGAAAATTTCTGATTGGAAGCTGCTGATTAATAGAATGGGCAAAGTTTTTAACCCTTAAAGGGTATGTCCACCCTTAAATCAAACTTTTAATATAGGCTTCCCCCTGGTCCCCCAGCCCCAACCGCATAGTTTTTATTTTAAGAAAGCCCCCCAAACTCTTACTTACCTCCCCTCTTTCCTCCGCCGTGCTCCCGGCCCTCTGCTTGCGAGAAATGCAAGCAGAGGGGCGGGACCGGCAGCTGCGTCTGTGATTGGCTGAGCTGCAGCCAATCACGGACGCGGCTGCCGGCAGCTCACTTCAGCGGAGGAAAGAGGAGAGGTAAGTAAGAGTTTGGGGAGCTTTCTTAAAATAAAAATTATGCGGTTGGGGCTGGGGGACCAGTTTGCCATTTAGTTGTTTTGTGGTATTCAGTCATTGTATGTTTGGTCAGACAAGTGCCACCTGCCCATATGTATTGTAATTTCCTATGCATCCTCTATATATAGTACTTTAAACCACTAGTTAAGAAAACACCCAGCTACATTCAGTACACCACAGACCTGCTGAATAAACTCAATGCATGGCCCCATTCCTGTCAATGCAATTTTGGCCACAATGGATGTGGAGGCCCTATATACAAATATCCCTCATCAAGATGGATTGCAGCATGTAAAACCTTTTATAGAAGGAGGGCATACACACAGATGGGGGCTGCCATGGGTTGTAGCTTCGCACCACAGTACGCTAACCTGTTCATGGCCAAATTGGAGGAGGATTTTCTATCATCCTATAACACTAAACCAATGACTTACCTTCGTTACATTGATTATATCCTCATTATCTGGACTGAAAGCAAGGAACAACTGCTCTCCTTCCATAGGAATTACAACTCCTTCCACCCCACCATTAAACTAAAACTTGACTACTCCAAAAGTCAAATCAACTTTCTGGACACCACAATTAAAATACAGGGAACACCCTATTGACCTTGCTATACCGCAAACCTACAGACAGACGCACATACCTTAGGAATGACAGCTTCCACCCCAAATACTCAGAAAATCGATCATTTTCAGCCAATCGATACGTTACCATATATCTGTTCAGACCCAACAGAAGGAATGAACACCTACAGAACTCCGCAGTGAGTTTATTAAACAGGGATACAATCCAAAACAAACAGACAAGGAAATCCAAAGGCCATATCTATTCCCAGACACAAGCTACTGAAATACAAACAGAAAGAAAGTGCACAACAGGGTTCCCCTTGTAGTTCAGTGTATCGGTCGATCGGACCGAAATTATCACATACGAATGCGGCCATGTCTGACCGATCATTCGTCCGACAGTCCGTCCTCCTGGCCTACACGGTCGAAAGTATCGAACGGTCGGTCAGGAGGAAAAATCGCTAAGTGTGTACCTAGCTTTACAATCATAAAAGAAACTCCATCCCACACTACAAAGGGATGACGGATTAAAAAAAACACCTGGCATACCGACAGCCCTCTAATTTGAAACGCCTACTGGTACACAGCTTCCTGGGCAAAACAACAATCAATGGCGCTTCCCCCTGCAACAACCTAGATGTGAAACCTGCACACACGTCCACAAAACAGACCAAATATACATACCACATTGTAACCAAATTCATCAAATTAAAGGATCATTCTCCTGTGGTTCCGCCAATGTGATATATCTAATAATGTACATGAAGTGCCCTACTATGGGTTTCTATGGGGAGAAACAGGACAACACTGCACAAACGGATGAACTCACATAGATTCAACATCATGCATGGATTAACGGATGCCCCTGTGGCAGAGCACTTTTGTAAAAGAGCCCACAGTATGAGAGACCTCAAGATCCCTTCTTATGGGCAATTTTCACAAGCGTAAGGAATGGGAATACAAATTCATTCAGAAATTTAATTCCCTGAATGATGGACTAAATAGGGACATGAGTTTTATGGCCAAATATAAACTTATTCTAAATCACCACCCAGGCTAAACCCACTCACCAGGACACTGTCTTGTACTGTTTGATACATTTCAAAAGACACTTTCCATTTCAAAGGACTCTGTTCTCACGTTATTACAGTTATTTACTTGTGCCCATTTCACACCTGCACTACTTATTTTTCCTACATACCCCCCCCTCCCAGTCTGTATCTGTACCTTGTCATCTGTTTAATTTGTTTGATGTTTACTGTCTCCATATATATATAAGTTTGTGATTTCTCAGTTTCTTTTGTAACATCCAGCCCCTGATGAAGAGGGCTTAGGACTCCCGAAAGCTGCTTAATTTTTTAATTAGTTAAACATAAAAGGTATCACAGCTCTACTTCTCTTCTACTACACACTGGAACATACTTGTCTCACTCTTAAACAAATAATATTCTTATTATGTTAATGTTTCTGTTGAATGACAGCCAGTTGAATGGATAATAGATTTTATTTATTGCAGTAAAATCAGTAGTTATTACTGGTTTTAGGCGTCTATTCACCTTATTTGGGATGATCAATTACTAATAAATATTAACTGTGGTACACACTACAGATCTATTCCTGATGACAGAACTTCCTGATACCTGTACTGATATTTTGGTTTGGCCATATTGTGGCCCATTGAATGCCACGGTTCCCCCTGATTTACTGACCGTCTGATCACCTGGACCAATTGGTTTTGCCTAGAAATTATTCCCAATGCACTGTTAATTGTTTTACATAGTAAAGGTAGAATTTATAACATAAACCTTTTTATTTCAACCCTTTTCTGCATGGTTGAATTTGTTTCTAATATGAAAATAGAGTCACATTTTTAACACTTTTACTTATGCACTCTGTTTTATATAAATAATAAATTCTAGCGCTAAAACAGTAAATATTTATTATCCTCTGTCAGGTTGCAGTTTTAACAATTAGTTTTCCTTAATAAACACTAGAGGGCAGCAAAGCATTTTGTGTAGTAGTTTTGCAGGAGCACAAAATGGTTATTAGCTTGGGAGAGCAGAAACCTTTTATAGCAATTTCCATATCCATCTACCAAGATACCAATGAAAGGAGTTTTCTGTTTGTATCCTCGGAGATGGGAAGCACTATCAATAACGGCACAACTAAAATAAAGGATACATTTCAATTGGCTTTAAAGCTTGTTTCTATCTTGGGAGACAAACAAGTAGTGTAAGTAAGGAATGCTTACAGCAAAGGCTGAGAATAAATCACTGAATGAATCAACTGGAACAAATTGAGACGGCAACAAAGTAAAATAAATTAAAAATACAGCTGGTAAATATATTTAAGGGATTTTCAATGAATAAAATGTATGTACCTCTGTCTTTAAAAAGTTCTTGGCAAAGTGCAGTAAGACATCATTCAATTTTTAACAAGTTGCATGACATCAGAGAGTGAATATTTGTAGCATTGCATCAGGGGCTCAGATTTTATGGTTTTTATGTTATCGCTATGTTTGCGTGGGTTTCCTCTGGGTACAATCATCAAGGTATGATTGTAGCACTATTACCTGTAAGTTGCGAGCCCCTGCTTTGTACACACATGCAGCTACAATAGGAAAACTTCCAGTCATGACGGCAGGATTAGATTTTAGCCTGGCACTCTTAACTCCACCTCTTTCTATGTTGGAAGAATCAGACAATAGTTAGGTTGAAAGACAAGGGGCCTCCGATCTCCTCTTAATGTCGTGGTCATATCATTGTGGTTGATCCATGTGCAGGTGCGGCCAAGGAACGCTCACACCCTGTTCCAAAATCTCGATTAATGAGCATAAATCTTAAGGCCAACTTGAAGCCAGGTATTCTATGGGATTACCCTGGTGTATTTTGGGTGTCAAGGCTGAACCTCTAGTAATCTCTAGGACAGCTTGATCTTGTTTTGTAGCAGCACCTGCCTACTTGGTCTCTCCCACAGGTGCAGGCATGTTTTTCATCTTATTTACACATCTACAAGTGGAACAGAGCAGCACTATAAAATCTGGTATCTTCATACATTTTCAGCACATCAACACATCTTCACAGTATTTAGATCATATGCAACGTTTTGGACCCAAGCATTGTCTTTTGTCAAGCCAACACATTTTCTCTACAAGATCAGTAGCACTTCGCTAATGTAGTTGTAAATTAGCCTAATTGGAGTGCTTCCACAATCCTTGTATTGTATGTATTTATTGGGAAGCCTGGTCAAGCTTCCATGTGGTAATAGCACCCCCAACACGCCCTTTTATGGGAGGTCATATGCCTTTAATATAAAGCACTGGATGGATGGCCTCTTCCCTCATTTTAAAAGCCAAAGGGCTGGGGGGAAGTGAGAGAGCCTGTTATAGGATCCAGTGTGTAGAATAAAGTTGGCCATACACCAGCACGATATTACGTACCTGACCGACCGCTCACGCGACGTACGTATCTCACTCGGCGATCCTGCCGGCACCTCTCCCGATCTTATATATGACCAACATGCGATTGCAAAATGAATGGATTTTGCGATCGCATGTCGTCGTATATAAGATCGGGAGAGGGGTTCCGGCAGGTAGCAGGAACGTCGCGTGAGGGTCGGTCAGGTAAGTAATATCATGCTGGTGTATGGCCACCTTAAGAAATGCAAAGTTTGCTAATGGTAATTGAAGTAAAAACTTTAAAAGTTGGACGTTCCAGCCGGGGTTACTGACCTGGTTGGAAAGCTTTAATTCATGTGATCACAGTAATGTATACTAAAACCCCTTTGTTTATAAAGTATGCCAGTGTGCAGATAATATGATATTGTATGGGGCCTAGGAATGTGCATTGATTATCTTTTCTCTGTTTGTTTAATAATTACCAGGTGTAACTGTTCATCTGAAGAAAAACAAGTGACACTTCAATTGATTTTTTAACACTGTAACTAGTTTTAACCCTAACCATTTCTCTAGCACAGTAAAACATTTTCCATAATTTTAACTTTGGAACTAAGTCCTCTAGCAATTTTGAGACATTGGGTAGCAAATATAAACTTTAGGCACTTAAAATGACTCACCAGAGCCTCTGTGACTTATTTATTTTGTTCCACATCATTATTTTGTTTATGGCAAGAATACAATTATTATGTTATGATCTGGAATAAGTGAGAAAATTTCGATTTTTAGATTAATTTATTGTTACATACATTTTAAATTCAGCTATATATGGTATATTTATCTATTGTTCTATTAACTGAGGCAATATGGGTGGAATTAGGCAACAGGAAAGGGGATAATGTCATTGTTGGTGTCTGCTATGAGCCGCTAGCAGGAGGAAGTGAGTCAGCTTCATATGCAGTTGGAAAGGGCTGCAAGTTTGGTGAGTGTGCTCATTATGGGGACTTAATTACCCTGACATTGATTGGTGTAGTGGAACTGCCAACACAGAAAAGGGTGATGAGTTCCTGAATTTGCTGCAGGATAATTTTCTCTCACAGGTGGTTGAAGTTCCAACTAGAAAAGGAGCTCTGTTGGATGGTAATATCGAACATCATGGAGCATATTATAGATATAAAGGAACTGGAGGCTTAGGGAATAGTGGCCATTAAATAGTGGCGTTTGGAGTATGTTATCGAAAGGAAAAGTGCGCTGGGTTAACAAGGACTTTTAATTTCAGGAAAGCAAACTTCCCAGGTTAAAAGTAGCTCTCAAGTATGTCAACGGGGCAGGGCCACTTCTCTAATTAGGCGGGTGAAACATTTGTCTCAGGCTCACATTAAAGTGCCCCCCTTTCCCCCTTGATCCAACATAGATTTGCCTACAAACCAATGTGGGGATCACTGGTAACCCTTTTAGTGCTGGGGGCTGTTCAACTGCAGAGCCACAGCAGTAAGGGAGTCCCCATAATGTTAGAGGACTTCCTCTGATGCCGGGGACCTCCCCATGTCTTCCCCCAACCAGCCCTGGTGGTCTAGTGAAGGAAGTGAACTTGCAATCAGCACTGAACACAAGTTCACTTCTGCTATCAAGAGATCCATTCACAGATAGAACTTCCCTGGTAGTGCAGGTATGGTAAGGTAAACTACTGAACTGCAATATCCAATTTAGTACCTGCTATAGTAAGCTGTCAATTTAACAGCTTACTATAGTATTTGTGAATGGATCAGAGATCCATTCACAAATAGAGATTTTTTTTGCTAGTGAAAGACTTTAATCAGTTCTGATAACCTAAGTATTTACCTTTGCCAATGTAAAAAAAAAATCACTTCCTGGAAAACGCTTTCTAAAGTGATTTTTAGAAAGCAATGATGCCCATATTCTAACTTTGTTTAATCCCAAAGATGATCATCAGATCATCTTTGGGAAATGATACAATTTTTTAAGTGGACACACATTTACAAAAAATCTTAAAGTGATACAGACACTAATTTTACAGTAAAATTTTGAAAACTGCCTCTTCCAAGCTGCACAAAAAATGCCCACACGTGTGCAAAAGTCCCTGGGGAATATCAAAGTAAGCGCAGATTAGACGTCCACTGATTTCAAGGAAAACCGAAAGTGCAGGGGAAAGAATTGGCTCCAAAAATTCTTAGAATTCCAATACCAAAAGGTTTAGCGAAGGATTGTGTGTCTGTGTGAGGATTACATTTTTTTTGCTATGAAGTACCGTATATACTCGAGTATAAGCCGACTCGAGTATAAGCCGAGGCACCCATTTTTGACAAAAAAATTAGAAAAGATGATTGACCGAGTATAAGCCGAGGTTATACAGTAACCCTAATACCTTTCCACTGTAGATGTTTGGAAACTACAACTCCCAGCATGCTTGGTTGCTGGGAGTTGTAGTTTCCAACCACCTTAATAGAAAGGTATTGGGGGTTACTGTATGGCATACTGTCCCCCACCCTAATACCTTTCCACTGTAGATGTTTGGAAACTACAACTCCCAGCATGCTTGGTTGCTGGGAGTTGTAGTTTCCAACCACCTATAGTAAAAAGGTAATGTGGGTGTCTGCATGGCATACTGTCCCCCCAGCCCTCCCCCCAGTACCCCCAGCCCTCCCCCCCAGTCCCCCCCCAGCTCACTTACCCATACCTGGTCTTCAGTCTTCCTCTCTCTGCATCCAGAGGCAGCCGCGAGTCCGGCCGGCAGTTCCCATTACTGCTTCGCGGCTGCGCGATGACGTCATCCCGCCAGCGTGCGCGATGACGTCATGCGCAACCGCAAAGAACTACTGGGAACTGCGGCCGGACTCGCGGCTGCCTCTGGATGCAGGTAAGTTGCTTGTGACTCGAGTATAAGCCGAGTCAAGGTTTTTAGGTTAATTTTTAAACCTAAAAACCTCGGCTTATACTCGAGTATATACGGTATTTGCTTTCTAAATCAATTTGACACAGAGGTAAGTAAATAAACTTTGAATTCTCAGTGTAGGGGCATTTCTATTCCAATTCTCTTCTTCTTTACTTTCCCATTAACCACCAAACACCTTTGACTGCAAACCACCAGCTTCGCAGTTTCCTTTCTTTTCTATATGCTTTCTATCATCATATCATCAATGGGATTATCTATCTATCTATCTATCTATCAGCAGCATAATAGAGAGTGTAAGCGTCTTTTTACAAAGTTTGACTCAAAAACCCAAAAACCCTATAAGTGCCCCTGTGCATCTGCTAAGTATCGTAATAGAAAAAATTAGGCCCCGCCACTTTTGACCCATTATGTGATAATATTATACCTATGGTATAAAAGCTATGAGGTGAGTTATGAATGATGGGTCAGGATTCAAACACAACACATTTATACAATACAAAAATATTGTATATTCACAGTAGTAAGCCCCAAACCCCTAAATAGTGGTGTTTAAAGGAGCACTTAAAGGGACACTATACTGAAAAAATGACTTTGCCTCTCTTAATCTATAACTGAATACATGTAAGTAGCACTTACT
The DNA here is from genome assembly GCA_019447015.1 of Hymenochirus boettgeri. Lineage (NCBI taxonomy): Eukaryota > Metazoa > Chordata > Amphibia > Anura > Pipidae > Hymenochirus > Hymenochirus boettgeri. The sequence continues at coordinate 169,760,859 of CM033474.1, forward strand.
CTGAGGTGTGTGTGTTGCTGCATGCCTTCAATCCAGCACATATTTTGTTTAGGAGCAGTATCCCTCCCTCTTTTATCCACTCCCACTTCCATCTGGACCTGACTTTTTTCCCACAGACCAACTGTCAAACTTGCACACATCATAAGCATTCCAACAGTCAAAACTGTTTCCATTCCAGCTCAGCAAAACCGCTCACAGAAGAATAGTTTTTGAGGAAGGAATTTGATTGACAGCTGAAATGTAACATGTTTTAGATTGGATATCTAAAGAAATAGGGGCGGATCAACAAAAAAATTATACAGTGGTGGTTGAGAAGAATTATAGTATCCAGTAATGGACAATTTAAAATATTTTTTTTCCGGTATAAATGTCCTTTAATTTATTTATCTATTATCCATTAAGGAAAGTTCCACCCTCAAATGAAAAATTGAATATAGAGAAATCACACTCCAAATCCCTATACTCACTCAGATGAGACAGCTAGGGGAATTCAGTCATTGGTTGTGATGTCATCTGTTACATCCAGCTGCTAACTGGAAAACCAGAAAGCAGAGAGAGGTAACAGAACATCAGTCAGAATTCAAGTTAGACTTACATCTTAGAATTCTAACTATTGAAGTTTTGGGGGGTGATTTACCTATATACAATTTTTTATTTAAGGGCATGTCCACCCCAAAATATAATCCCCCCAACTACTGGCCCCACAATGTAGTGTAGTTAATCCTTACCTAACATCCCAGCTCCATAGGGTTCTCCTGTAGTCCCCCCCCAAAGTCCCAAAAACTGCCCACCAGGAGGCTAGCAGAGTCCATATAGGACTCTGCCTCCTACCTGGCCTCAGGTAGATTTTTGCCATGCGTACTGCAGCCCTTCTCCCCTCCCTCCCCCTCCCTCCCCTCCCTCTCCCGATTCCCTCCCCCTAGCATTTAACCCTTTAGTATAGGCTTCCCACTGCTGGACATGCCCTTTAAATAAAAAATTGTATATAGGTAAATCACCCCCCAAAACTTCAATAGTTAGAATTCTAAGAGATGTAAGTCTAACTTGAATTCTGACTGATGTTCTGTTACCTCTCTCTGCTTTCTGGTTTTTCCAGTTAGCAGCTGGATGTAACAGATGACATCACAACCAATGACTGAATTCCCCTAGCTGTCTCATCTGAGTGAGTATAGGGATTTTGGAGTGTGATTTCTCTATATTCAATTTTTCATTTGAGGGTGGAACTTTCCCTTAATGGATAATAGATAAATAAAATTAAAGGACATTTATACCGGAAAAAAAAATATTTTAAATTGTCCATTACTGGATACTATAATTCTTCTCAACCACCACTGTATAATTTTTTTGTTGATCCGCCCCTATTTCTTTAGATATCCAATCTAAAACATGTTACATTTCAGCTGTCAATCAAATTCCTTCCTCAAAAACTATTCTTCTGTGAGCGGTTTTGCTGTAGCTGGAATGGTAACAGAGTTTTGACTGTTGGAATGCTGTATGATGTGTGCAAGTTTGACAGTTGGTCTGTGGGAAAAAAGTCAGGTCCAGATGGAAGTGGGAGTGGATAAAAGAGGGAGGGGGATACTGCTCCTAAACAAAATATGTGCTGGATTGAAGGCATGCAGCAACACACACACCTCAGAGTAAGTGCTACTTACATGTATTCAGTTATAGATTAAGATGAGGCAAAGTCATTTTTTCAGTATAGTGTCCCTTTAAGTGCTCCTTTAACACCACTATTTAGGGGTTTGGGGCTATCTACTGTGAATATACAATAAATTTTGTATTGTATAAATGTGTTGTGTTTGAATCCTGACCCATCATTCATAACTCACCTCATAGCTTTTATACCATAGGTATAATATTATCACATAATGGGTCAAAAGTGGCGGGGCCTAATTTTTTCTATTACGATACTTAGCAGATGCACAGGGGCACTTATAGGGTTTTTGGGTTTTTGAGTCAAACTTTGTAAAAAGACGCTTACACTCTCTATTATGCTGCTGATAGATAGATAGATAGATAGATAATCCCATTGATAGATATGATGATAGAAAGCATATAGAAAAGAAAGGAAACTGCGAAGCTGGTGGTTTGCAGTCAAAGGTGTTTGGTGGTTAATGGGGAAAGTAAAGAAGAAGAGAATTGGAATAGAAATGCCCCTACACTGAGAATTCAAAGTTTATTTACTTACCTCTGTGTCAAATTGATTTAGAAAGCAAATACCGTATATACTCGAGTATAAGCCGAGGTTTTTAGGTTTAAAAATTAACCTAAAAACCTTGACTCGGCTTATACTCGAGTCACAAGCAACTTACCTGCAATCCAGAGGCAGCCGCGAGTCCGGCCGCAGTTCCCAGTAGTTCTTTGCGGTTGCGCGATGACGTCATCGCGCACCTGGCGGGATGACGTCATCGCGCAGCCGCGAAGCAGTAATGGGAACTGCCGGCCGGACTCGCGGCTGCCTCTGGATTGCAGAGAGAGGAAGACTGAAGACCAGGTATGGGTAAGTGAGCTGGGGGGGGACTGGGGGGAGGGCTGGGGGTACTGGGGGGAGGGCTGGGGGGACAGTATGCCATGCAGACACCCACTACCTTTTTACTATAGGTGGTTGGAAACTACAACTCCCAGCAACCAAGCATGCTGGGAGTTGTAGTTTCCAAACATCTACATGAGAAGGTATTAGGGTGGGGGCAGTATCCATACAGTAACCCCCAATACCTTTCTATTATGGTGGTTGGAAACTACAACTCCCAGCAAACCACATGCTGGGAGTTGTAGTTTCCAAACATCTACAGTGGAAAGGTATTAGGGTTACTGTATAACCTCGGCTTATACTCGGGTCAATCATCTTTTCTAATTTTTTTGTCAAAAATGGGTGCCTCGGCTTATACTCGAGTCGGCTTATACTCGAGTATATACGGTACTTCATAGCAAAAAAAATGTAATTCCTCACACAGACACACAATCCTTCGCTAAACCTTTTGGTATTGGAATTCTAAGAATTTTTGGAGCCAATTCTTTCCCCTGCACTTTTCGGTTTTCCTTGAAATCAGTGGACGTCTAATCTGCGCTTACTTTGATTATTCCCCAGGGACTTTTGCACAGCGTGGTGGGCATTTTTTGTGCAGCTTGGAAGAGGGCAGTTTTCAAAATTTTACTGTAAAATTAGTGTCTGTATCACTTTAAGATTTTTTGTAAATGTGTTCCACTTAAAAAAATTGTATCATTTCCCAAAGATGATCTGATGATCATCTTTGGGAATTAAACAAAGTTAGAATATGGGCATCATTGCTTTCTAAAAATCACTTTTAGAAAGCGTTTTCCAGGAAGTGATTTTTTTTTTACATTGGCAAAGGTAAATACTTAGGTTATCAGAACTGATTAAAGTCTTTCACTAGCAAAAAAAATCTCTATTTGTGAATGGATCTCTGATCCATTCACAAATACTATAGTAAGCTGTTAAATTGACAGCTTACTATAGCAGGTACTAAATTGGATATTGCAGTTCAGTAGCTTACCTTACCATACCTGCACTACCAGGGAAGTTCTATCTGTGAATGGATCTCTTTGATAGCAGGAAGTGAACTTGTGTTCAGTGCTGATTGCAAGTTCACTTCCTTCACTAGACCACCAGGGCTGGTTGGGGGAAGACATGGGGAGGTCCCCGGCATCAGAGGAAGTCCTCTAACATTATGGGGACTCCCTTACTGCTGTGGCTCTGCAGTTGAACAGGCTCCCAGCACTAAAAGGGTTACCAGTGATCCCCACATTGGTTTTAGGCAAAATCTATGTTGGATCAAGGGGGAAAGGGGGGCACTTTAATGGTGAGCCTGAGACAAATGTTTCACCCTGCCTAATTAGAGAAGTGGCCCTGCCCCGTTGACATACTTGAGAGCTACTTTTAACCTGGGAAGTTTGCTTTCCTGAAATTAAAAGTCCTTGTTAACCCAGCGCACTTTTCCTTTCGATAACATACTCCAAACGCCACTATTTAATGGCCACTATTCCCTAAGCCTCCAGTTACCTTTATATCTATAATATGCTCCATGATGTTCGATATTACCAGATCCAACAGAGCTCCTTTTCTAGTTGGAACTTCAACCACCTGTGAGAGAAAATTATCCTGCAGCAAATTCAGGAACTCATCACCCTTTTCTGTGTTGGCAGTTCCACTACACCAATCAATGTCAGGGTAATTAAAGTCCCCCATAATGAGCACACTCACCAAACTTGCAGCCCTTTCCAACTGCATATGAAGCTGACTCACTTCCTCCTGCTAGCGGCTCATAGCAGACACCAACAATGACATTATCCCCTTTCCTGTTGCCTAATTCCACCCATATTGCCTCAGTTAATAGAACAATAGATAAATATACCATATATAGCTGAATTTAAAAATGTATGTACACATAAATTAATCTAAAAATCGAAATTTTCTCACTTATGTCCAGATCATAACATAATAATTGTATTCTTGCCATAAACAAAATAATGATGTGGAACAAAAATAAATAAGTCACAGAGGCTCTGGTGAGTCATTTTAAGTGCCTAAAGTTTATATTTGCTACCCAATGTCTCAAAAATTGCTAGAGGACTTTAGTTCCAAAGTTAAAATTAAATGGAAAATGTTTTACTGTGCTAGAGAAATGGTTAGGGTTAAAACTAGTTACAGTGTTAAAAAATCAATGAAGTGTCACTTGTTTTTCTTCAGATGAACAGTTTACACCTGGTAATTATTAAACAAACAGAGAAAAGATATCAAATGCACATTCCTAGGCCCCATACAATATCATATATCTGCACACTGGCATACTTTATAAACAAAGGGGTTTTAGTTACATTACTGTGATCACATGAATTAAAGCTTCCAACCAGGTCAAGGTAACCCCAGGCTGGAACGTCCTAACTTTTAAAGTTTTTACTTCAATTACCATTAGCAAACTTTTGCATTTTAAGGTGGCCATACACCAGCATGATATTAATTACCTGACCGACCGCTCACGCGACGTTCCTGCGATCCTGCCGGAACCACCTCCCGATCTTATATACGACCGACATGCGATCGCAAAATCCCATTCATTTTGCAATCGCATGTTGGTCATATATAAGATCGGGAGAGGTGGTTCCGGCAGGATCGCAGTAACGTCGCGTGAGGGTCGGTCAGGTACGTAATATCGTGCTGGTGTATGGCCAACTTTATCTACACACTGGACCTATAACAGGCTCTCTCACTTCCCCCCAGCCCTTTGGCTTTTTAAAATGAGGGAAGAGGCCATCCATCCAGTGCTTTATATTAAAGGCATATGACCTCCCATAAAAGGGGCGTGTTGGGGGTGCTATTACCACATGGAAGCTTGACCAGGCTTCCCAATAAATACATACAATACAAGGATTGTGGAAGCACTCCAATTAGGCTAATTTACAACTACATTTAGCGGAAGTGCTACTGATCTTGTAGAGAAAATGTGTTGGCTTGACAAAAGACAATGCTTGGGTCCAAAACGTTGCATATGATCTAAATACTGTGAAGATGTGTTGATGTGCTGAAAATGTAATGAAGATACCAGATTTTATAGTGCTGCTCTGTTCCACTTGTAGATGTGTAAATAAGATGAAAACACATGCCTGCACCTGTGGGAGAGACCAAGTAGGCAGGTGCTGCTACAAAACAAGATCAAGCTGTCCTAGAGATTACTAGAGGTTCAGCCTTGACACCCAAAATACACCAGGGTAATCCCATAGAATACCTGGCTTCAAGTTGGCCTTAAGATTTATGCTCATTAATCGAGATTTTGGAACAGGGTGTGAGCGTTCCTTGGCCGCACCTGCACATGGATCAACCACAATGATATGACCACAGACATTAAGAGGAGATCGGAGCCTCCTTGTCTTTCAACCTAACTAATGTCTGATTCTTCCAACATAGAAAGAGGTGGAGTTAAGAGTGCCAGGCTAAAATCTAATCCTGCCGTCATGACTGGAAGTTTTCCTATTGGTAGCTGCATGTGTGTACAAAGCAGGGGCTCGCAACTTACAGGTAATAGTGCGTACAATCATACCTTGATGATTGTACCCAGAGGAAACCCACGCAAACATAGCGATAACATAAAAACCATAAAATCTGAGCCCCTGATGCAATGCTACAATATATTCACTCTCTGATGTCATGCAACTTGTTAAAAATTGAATGATGTCTTACTGCACTTTGCCAAGAACTTTTTTAAAGACAGAGGTACATACATTTTATTCATTGAAAATCCCTTAAATATATTTACCAGCTGTATTTTTACATTTTATTTTACTTTGTTGCCGTCTCAATTTGTTCCAGTTGATTCATTCAGTGATTTATTACTCAGCCTTTGCTGTAAGCATTCCTTACTTTACACTACTTGTTTGTCTCCCAAGATAGAAACAAGCTTTAAAGCCAATTGAAATGTATCCTTTATTGTAGTTTGCCGTTATTGATAGTGCTTCCCATCTCCGAGGATACAAACAGAAAACTCCTTTCATTGGTATGCTTGGTAGATGGATATGGAAATTGCTATAAAAAGGTTTCTGCTCTCCCAAGCTAATAACCATTTTGTGCTCCTGCAAAACTTACACAAAAATGCTTTGCTGCCCTCTAGTGTTTATTAAAGGAAAACTAATTGTTAAAACTGCAACCTGACAGAGGATAATAAATATTTACTGTTTTAGCGCTAGAATTTATTATTTATATAAAACAGAGTGCATAAGTAAAAGTGTTAAAAATGTGACTCTATTTTCATATTAGAAACAAATTCAACCATGCAGAAAAGGGTTGAAATAAAAAGGTTTATGTTATAAATTCTACCTTTACTATGTAAAACAAATTAACAGTGCATTGGGAATAATTTCTAGGCAAAACCAATTGGTCCAGGTGATCAGACGGTCAGTAAATCAGGGGGAATCCTGTGGCATTCAATGGGCCACAATATTGGCCAAACCAAAATATCAGTACAGGTATCAGGAAGTTCTGTCATCAGGAATAGATCTGTAGTGTGTACCACAGTTAATATTTATTAGTAATTGATCATCTTCCAAATAAGGTGAATAGACGCCTAAAACCAGTAATAACTAACTGATTTTACTGCAATAAATAAAATCTATTATCCATTCAACTGGCTGTCATTCAACAGAAACATTAACATAATAAGAATATTAATTTGTTTAAGAGTGAGACAAGTATGTTCCAGTGTGTAGTAGAAGAGAAGTAGAGCTGTGATACCTTTTATTGTTTAACTAAATTAAAAAATTAAGCAAGCTTTCGGGAGTCCTAAGCCCTCTTCATCAGGGGCTGGATGTTACAAAAGAAACTGAGAAATCACAAACTTATATATATATGGAGACAGTAAACATCAAACAAATTAAACAGATGACAAGGTACAGATACAGACTGGGAGGGGGGGGTATGTAGGAAAAATAAGTAGTGCAGGTGTGAAATGGGCACAAGTAAATAACTGTAATAACGTGAGAACAGAGTCCTTTGAAATGGAAAGTGTCTTTTGAAATGTATCAAACAGTACAAGACAGTGTCCTGGTGAGTGGGTTTAGCCTGGGTGGTGATTTAGAATAAGTTTATATTTGGCCATAAAACTCATGTCCCTATTTAGTCCATCATTCAGGGAATTAAATTTCTGAATGAATTTGTATTCCCATTCCTTACGCTTGTGAAAATTGCCCATAAGAATGGTGATCTTGAGGTCTCTCATACTGTGGGCTCTTTTACAAAAGTGCTCTGCCACAGGGGCATCCGTTAATCCATGCATGATGTTGAATCTATGTGAGTTCATCCGTTTGTGCAGTGTTTGTCCTGTTTCTCCCACATAGAAACCCATAGTAGGGCACTTCATGTACATTATTAGATATATCACATTGGCGGAACCACAGGAGAATGATCCTTTAATTTGATGAATTTGGTTACAATGTGGTATGTATATTTGGTCTGTTTTGTGGACGTGTGTGCAGGTTTCACATCTAGGTTGTTGGCAGGGGGAAGCGCCATTGATTGTTGTTTTGCCCAGGAAGCTGTGTACCAGTAGGCGTTTCAAATTAGAGGGCTGTCGGTATGCCAGGTGTTTTTTTTAATCCGTCATCCCTTTGTAGTGTGGGATGGAGTTCTTTTATGATTGTAAAGCTAGGTACACACTTAGCGATTTTTCCTCCTGACCGACCGTTCGATACTTTCGACCGGTAGGCCAGGAGGACGGACTGTCGGACGAATGATCGGTCAGACATGGCCGCATTCGTATGTGATAATTTCGGTCCGATCGACCGATACACTGAACTACAAGGGGAACCCTGTTGCACTTTTCTTTCTGTTTGTATTTCAGTAGCTTGTGTCTGGGAATAGATATGGCCCTTTGGATTTCCTTGTCTGTTGTTTTGGGATTGTATCCCTGTTTAATAAACTCACTGCGGAGTTGCTGTAGGTGTTCATTCCTTTCTGTTGGGTCTGAACAGATATGATGGTAACGTATCGATTGGCTGAAAATGATCGATTTTCTTGAGTATTTGGGGTGGAAGCTGTCATTCCTAAGGTATGTGCGTCTGTCTGTAGGTTTGCGGTATAGCAAGGTCAATAGGGTGTTCCCTTGTATTTTAATTGTGGTGTCCAGAAAGTTGATTTGACTTTTGGAGTAGTCAAGTTTTAGTTTAATGGTGGGGTGGAAGGAGTTGTAATTCCTATGGAAGGAGAGCAGTTGTTCCTTGCTTTCAGTCCAGATAATGAGGATATAATCAATGTAACGAAGGTAAGTCATTGGTTTAGTGTTATAGGATGATAGAAAATCCTCCTCCAATTTGGCCATGAACAGGTTAGCGTACTGTGGTGCGAAGCTACAACCCATGGCAGCCCCCATCTGTGTGTATGCCCTCCTTCTATAAAAAGGTTTTACATGCTGCAATACCATCTTGATGAGGGATATTTGTATATAGGGCCTCCACATCCATTGTGGCCAAAATTGCATTGACAGGAATGGGGCCTAATGCATTGAGTTTATTCAGCAGGTCTGTGGTGTACTGAATGTAGCTGGGTGTTTTCTTAACTAGTGGTTTAAAGTACTATATAATAGAGGATGCATAGGAAAATACAATAACATATGGGGCAGGTGGCACTTGTCTGACCAAACATACAATGACTGAATACCACAAAACAACTAAATGGCAAACGAATAAAACATTTATCAATATGACAGAAGTACCTTAGAATAGTTGGGTAAAAAGTTTATTAGTTAATAAATGTTACAAGTTGATTCTATAGAACTAGAGTTACTTACAACAGAATATAAGACTAATGGTTAAAACAAGCTAAGTTTAATTAATATCTAAGTGGAGTACTACTAAACTGTGTAACCGCCTAAAAATATGATAAAAAAATATGATGATAATCTCCATTTGTAATCCCCCTACTATACTCCTCCCCTTTTTTTCTGTACCCCAATATCTTCTGTTGTAAACTTCAATAAAGTTCCTCCAATAGGAGGGAATTCAACAAAAAAAAGCCTCTCTAAGATGGATCACAGCAACATCATAGGGCTAAACAAGGATCACCCTGACACGTTTCAGACAGCCATAGTGTCCTTAATCATAGGTCTACCTAGGTATTTAATAAAATGATGTGTTAACTTTGACCTACCGTGATGTTGCAGCTTTTTTTTTTTTGATCTTGTTTCTACTGTAGAGGAGGGAGCGCTCCTAGACTTGCACACGGAGGCATCCCAAAGGAATTGCTGGTGTGGGGGATGTCTGAACCGCCAACATTTTCTTTACAAATGGTTGGTGGTCTTGATGGGTTTTTGTGAAGGTAGGGGGGTTAGTATTTTTGAATAGGGAGGGAGTTAGGGGTATTAAGTCATTAGCGGGACAGTTGTGGGGTTACTGTGGCATCTTTGTGGGATGACTGGGGCATCTGTGGGGTTACTGGGGCATCTGTGAGGGACTGGGGCATTTCTGTGGGATGAGTGGGGCATCTGTGGGGTAACTGGGGCATCTGTGGGGGACTGGGGGTATAATAGTTGGCAGCTGATAGGAGGTAAGGGGGAAATGTTTGGTAGGTGGTTGATAGTTACACTTATAAGTGGGGTAGAAATGGATAGACTTATAAGTGGAGAAGGGGTCAGTCAGGTGTTTTCTGTTGCAATAAGAGAGGGGGCTTCTAATATCCTTATAATTTACAGAACTATAAAAATAACGAGAATGTACGCATTATTTGTCTGGCCTGTCTATTTTCAAAGCAAACTAGTCAAACTCTTATATTCCAGCTGGTTCTAAACTCTTAGGCTGGGGCCACACTGCAACGCACAGGAATCGAGTATTATTGCACCCGATTGTGTGTGCGATTCATGTGTGTGTTTCGCGCATGCGATTTTGCTATTTTCCGTTATGGAAACGCATGCATTAAAGCACCAAAAATGGTAAACACGTGCGTTATCAAAACGCGAACGGACATGCAATCACGTGAATTTTCGCGTTCCTGCGATTTTCATTTTAGCAAAAATCGCGGGCACAATCGCGAGCCTAGCCCTTATATTCCAGCTGCCCATTAAGTACAGACATGGATGGTCACTGTTCTTAGCAGGTTTTTAGGATGATGAGATGTGGCCACCATCAGAAGGCTTTTGCATAATAAAAGATATGTTTTTATTTACTCTAGACTATGTCTATTATAGTAGACATAGTCCAGAGTATATAGCACCGCTTTAAAGAAATCTTCATATTAAGAAGCATATTTTTTGACCAAAAAGGCCTGACCATATTGGAAATGATTACAGATTTTTAAAGAAGTTTTAAACCACAGATCCCAGAATTCCTAGAGAAGTTTTTTAACAGCAATGTGGCCATTGAAGAACTGCATAAAAAAATTAAGCTGGACTGCACACATGAGCAGGTGTAGAAAACTAGCCTCAGGGTAGTAACATTAAAAAAGACCTGACATCCATTAGTAAATTGTTAGCTTATTGGGCTTAATGGGCTTTAGGGATCCGACAATGCCAATGTAAGCTACAGCTAACAGGTCAGTGTGTAAAGTATATAAAGAAAGCAAATGGGTTCAAAGTAATAAGTGTCTCACGGAATATACATCTTTATTCAATTCCGAACTGTAACCTTCTTTGTTCTCTATGTTATAGGTGTTGGTTTTTGTCCAAGTCTGTTTCTGTTTCTTTTCCTCTCCACATGTGAATGTGTTTAGCTGTCCCCACTTCGTCATCTTATTTTTAGTAGTGGAAAGGAGCATGTCAGGAAAACTCTGCAAGCATCTTCTATGCATCTGTTTTTGCTAATCCCCAAGTAACTATCGCTTGTGTCTTCCAAGGCCCAGAGGAGGAGATTTTTTCCATGTGTGATGCCATATGGCAAAAATAGCTTCGCAGCACAGAGAGAATCTGTATCAATTTCCTCTGCATCTGTTGGTATTGGAGTCGAATGGAAGACAATCAGTGTTCCCTCTAAGGCGTGCGCGCGCACAATACTCTGCAGGCCTGCGCGCACAAGTTAAAGTGGTGCGCACACAAACATCTGCTGGAAAATAAGTGCTGCGGTAGTGCACACAATTTTATTTTGTATGCGCACAGAAAATATATATTTGAGCACACATACAATTTCCAATTAGAGGGAGCAATGAAGACATTACCTGCCCATTTTATTCATATGACTTGATAAGAAGTGGGTTTTTTTTCCTATCAATACAATAACTGTTTTATAATGGAAGCGGTTTATCAAGCAAGAGCTTTTCAGGTAATGAGGCATGCAAGCTCACTGAGATGTGTTCTTTTTGTTACATATATGGAGATGGTTGTAAAATGACAGGGCTTCCTGATGTAACACTGAAACATTTTTCAAATGCAGTTCGAAAGAGATTGGCTATCTACTAAAGCACATTTTTTCACTGGCTGGGCAAGTGAGCCAATTAAAACAACGTCATCTTTATTTACAGACAAACGCTATATTAAATCGACTGGACTAGTATTATTTGAAAGCTGCATTTTCCCTGGGTCCATATTTTAAAATATTAGTTGCTAGATACCTAAGTATCAATAATAAACCCAAAGTTATAATAGTCCTTTACAGTATGAAGCTTATTCAAAAAAGTTGCAGGTAGATGTAGTAAAAGTTCTTATCTCTAATCAGATGTTAGCTTTCTAATGATAAATAACATCTCATTAACATTTGGTTGGGGCAAATTACAACAATTTTTAACCATAAGAACTTTTATTATATCTCCCTGTTGTTTTCTTACAGGGAGATTCAATTAGCTTTTTTCACCTCTGTAACACAATCAGGGAGATTCAATAAAAGTTCTTATTGTTTAAAATGGTGCTAATTTTGCCCCACCCAATCAGATATTATTTAACATTTGAAAGATAACATCTGATTGTTTGGGGCAAAATTAGCACCATTTTTAACTATAAGAACTTTTATTGCATTTCCCTGATAGTTTCTTATTCACAAGCTGGAGTTGATTTCATATACAGACTAGGTGTGTACCTAGCTTAAAATGGTGCTAATTTTGCCCCAACCAATCAGATGTTAGCTTTCAAATGTTAAATAAGATCTGATTGGTTGGGGCTAAATTAGCACCATTTTAAATGATAAGAACTTTTATTGAATCTCCCTGATAGTGTGTTACAGAGGTGAAAAAAATCTGTCACTACCAACATGGCAAATTAGGAATCCTAAGATAAAGAGGTTTTTCCTTTCATCGCTAATCATTCTAAATTAGTGAAGAAAGCATTAAAGGGCTATTGAAATTGGTGGCCCCACTTGTGTGACATCATTGTTATATTACACAATGAGCCAGCATGCTGTTTAGTCAGTAGGTACCACATAAAGAAGCACTACAGAGGTTACTGAATGGCGTGCCTCCATCTCACAAGAAGAGAGTTTTGCGGTTTGTTTTTCTGACAAAGGAAACATGCATTCATGGTTATTTTGCTGAATTACTCTTTGAAAAAAGATTTAGGTTTTATTATTCTGTCCTCTATAATTAGAGGTTTATTTGCTTTCTAAATACTGTTCTTTTTCTGCCTACAGAGCCTCAAAGAAAGAAAGGAATCTGACCATTAGTGTCAGTGAGCAATGGGTTAGAAAAGTAAAAGCAAATGAATTTAATTTAAAATGGCTGAAACTAAAATATTACAGGATTTGATCCATTATGGGGGAATACTAATGTCAGCCATACGCTATTTCATGTTTTTCTGTTCAATATACAATAGTTTTGACCAATTATTTTGTGACTGATATTATTCTATAATAGTGACCAAAGGCCAGTATAAATAGCAATCATAATATTATAATCAATTTGCTAAAAAAGGTGCATGGCCAGCATTAATTACACATAGTTTTTAACTGAACCTGGTTTCGGGTTGAAACTACCAGTGTCAGCATGAAAATGATGTCAGTTGAAACTAATTGCAAAATATTTTCTGTAGATTTTCTGCCAAAGTTTAGAATTTCTGTGATTTTGCGTGCAATTACTTACCAAAATGACATGAAATTGTCATGTTGGTAATCTTCAGTCGAGCAAAAATATTGGATTCAATATATTGTCAGGAAAAATCAGGTTGTGGTTGTTCAGTGTGTATCAGCTCTTGATGACCTAACCAGGGGGCAGCAGATTATGAAATTTACCAGCAGATTTTGAAGATATTTAGCATCTCACTAATGACAAGTGCCAAGGTGCCAAAGCTGCAGAAACTATGATCCAACAGGAAGAAGGGATTCTAGACATCTGGATATGATCACTTTATTCAAACATATTAATGAGCCATACATTAAACTCTAGTTCATTGTTCACTAACAAGTCATATCAGAAGACTCGTTGACATCCCTTATAATAAAAAGAAAATAAGTTTCATCTTCAGGTTAGGAAAGTTTTCTTACAGTGAGAACGGTGAAACTGAACAGTCTCCCAGCAGATGTGGTAATCGCAAGTTCATTGAATAGCTTTAAAAGTGGCCTGGATAAGTTTCTAAAACTAAAAAATATTGAGAATTACTGGTATTAATGCATATACTGTAGTTCTGGTTGGTACAGGGATACTATATAATATTGAGAATTACTGGTATTAATACATATACTGTAGTTCTGGTTGGTACAGGGATACTATATAATATTGAGAACTACAGTATATGTATTAATACCAGTAATTCTCAATATTATATAGTATCCCTGTACCAACCAGAACTACAGTATATGTATTAATACCAGTAGTCTCAATATTATATAGTATCCCTGTATCAACCAGATCTACAGTATATGTATTAATCCAGTAATTCTCAATATTATATAGTATCCCGTACCAACCAGAACTACAGTATATGTTTAATACCAGTAATTCCCATATTATAATATAACTGAACAAACCAGAACTACAGTATATGTATTAATACCAGTAATTCTGAATATTATTATATCCCTGCACCAACCAGAACTACAGTATATGTATTAATACCAGTAATTCTGAATATTATATAGTATCCCTGCACCACCAGAACTACAGTATATGTATTAATAGAGTAATTCTCAATATTATATAGTATCCCTGTACCAACCAGAACTGCAGTATATGTATTAATCCCCAGTAATCTCAATATTATAAAGTACCCCTTACCAACCAGAACTACAGTATATGTATTAATACCAGTAGTTCTCAATATTATATAGTATCCCCGTATCAACCAGATCTACAGTATATGTATTAATTCCAGTAATTCTCAATATTATATAGTATCCCTGTACCAACCAACGAACTACAGTATATGTATTATATACCAGTAATTCCCAATATTATAAGTATAACTGAAACACCAGAACTACAGTATATGTATTAATACCAGTAATCTCAATATTATATAGTATCCCCTTACCAACCAGAACTCCAGTATATGTTATTAATACAAGTATTCTCAATATTATAAAGTATAACTGAACCAACTAGAACTACAGTATATATATTAATACCGTAATTCTCATATATTAAAGTATAACTGAACCAACAGAACTACAGTATATATATTAATACCAGTAATTCTCAATATTATATAGTATCCCTGTACCAACCAGAACTACAGTATATGTATTAATTCCAGTAATTCTCAATATTATATAGTATCCCCGTACCAACCAGAACTACAGTTAGATTATACCAGTAATTCTCAATATTATAATCGTACCCCTACCAACCAGAACTACAGTATATATATTAATACCATAATTCTCAATATTATATAGTATCCCTGTACCCAACCAGAACTACAGTATATGTATTAATACCAGTAGTTCTCCAATATTATATAGTATCCCCGTACCAACCAGAACTACAGTATATGTATTAATACCAGTAGTTCTCAATATTATATAGTATCCCTGTACCAACCAGAACTACAGTATATGTATTAATACCAGTAATTCTCAATATTATATAGTATCCCCATGCCAACCAGAACTACAGTAATAGTATTAATACCAGTAGTTCTCAATATTATATAGTATCCACGTACCAACCAGAATCTCAGTATAATATTAATACCAGAATTCTCAATATTATATAGTATCCTTGTACCAACCAGAACTGCAGTATATGTATTAATACCAGTAATTCTCAATATATAGTATCCCTGCACCAACCAGAACTACAGATATGTTATTAATACCAGTAATTCCCAATATTATATAGTATCCCTGTACCAACCAGAACTGAAGTATATGTATTAATACCAGTAATTCTGAATATTATATAGTATCCTCGTACCAACCACAACTACAGTATATGTATTAATAGAGTAATTCTCAATATTATATAGTATCCCCGTACCAACCAGATCTACAGTATATGTATTAATACCAGTAATTCTCAATATTATATAGTATCCCTTGTACCAACCAGAACTGCAGTATATGTATTAATACCAGTAATTCTCACTATTATAAGTATAACTAAACTAACCAGACTACAGTATATGTATTAATACGGTAATTCTCAATATTATATAGTATCCCGTACCAATCAGACTGCAGTATATGTATTAATCCCGTAATTCTCAATATTATAAAGTATAACTAACTAACAGACAGAATGTATTAATACCAGTAATTCTCAATATTATAAAGTATCCCCGTACCAACCAGAACTACAAGTAAATGTATTATTCCAGTAGTTCTCAATATTAATAGTATCCCGTACCAACCAGATCTACAGTATATGTATTAATACCAGTAATTCTCAATATTATATAGTATCCCTGTACCAACCAGAACTGCAGTATATGTATTAATTCCAGTAATTCTCAATATTATATAGTATCCCTGCACCAACCAGAACTACAGTATATGTATTTATACCAGTAATTCCCAATATTATAAAGTATAACTGAAACAACCAGAACTACAGTATATGTATTAATACCAGTAATTCTCAATATTATATAGTATCCCCTACCAACCAAACTACAGTATATGTATTAATACCAGTATTTCTCAATATTATATAGTATCCCGTACCAACCAAACTACAGTAATGTATTAATACCAGTAGTTCTCAATATTATATAGTATCCCTGTACCAACCAGAACTACAGTATATGTATTAATACCAGTAATTCTCAATATTATAAAGTATAACAGAACCAACCAGAACTACAGTATATGTATTAATACCAGTAATTCTCAATATTATAAAGTATAACTGAAACAACCAGAACTACAGTATATGTATTAATACCAGTAATTCCATATTATATATATCCCCGTACCAACCAGAACTACAGTATATGTATAATACCAGTAGTTCTCAATATTATATAGTATCCCCGTACCAACCAGAACTACAGTATATGTATTAATACCAGTAATTTTCAATATTATAAAGTATAACTGAACTAACCGGAACTACAGTATATGTATTAATACCAGTAATTCTCAATATTATATAGTATCCCCGTACCAACCAGAACTACAATATATGTATTAATACCAGTAGTTCTCAATATTATATAGTATCCCCGTACCAACCAGATCTACAGTATATGTATTAATACCAGTAATTCTCAATATTATATAGTATCCCTGTACCAACCAGAACTACAGTATATGTATTAATACCAGTAATTCCCAATATTATATAGTATCCCTGTACCAACCAGAACTGAAGTATATGTATTAATACCATAATTCTGAATATTATATATATCCTCGTACCAACCAGAACTACAGTATATGTATTATAGCAGTAATTCTCAATATTATATAGTATCCCGTACACAACCAGAACTACAGTATATGTATAATAGCAGTAATTCTCAATATTATATAGTATCCCTGTACCAACCAGAACTACAGTATATGTATTAATACCAGTAATTCTCAATATTATAAAGTATAACTGAAACAACCAGAACTACAGTATATGTATTAATACCAGTAATTCTCAATATTATATAGTATCCCCGTACCAACCAGAACTACAGTATATGTATTAAAACCAGTAGTTCTCAATATTATATAGTATCCCCGTACCAACTAGAACTACAGTATATATATTAATACCAGTAATTCTCAATTATAAAGTATAACTGAACTAACCGGAACTACAGTATATATTAATACCAGTAATTCTCAATATTATATAGTATCCCCGTACCAACCAGTCTACAGTATGTTATAATACCAGTAATTCTATCAATATTAGATATCCTCGTACCAACCAGAACTACAGTATATGTATTAATACCAGTAATTCCCAATATTATATAGTATCCCTGTACCAACCAGAACTGAAGTATATGTATTAATACCAGTAATTCTGAATATTATATAGTATCCTCGTACCAACCAGAACTACAGTATATGTATTAATAGCAGTAATTCTCAATATTATATAGTATCCCTGTACCAACCAGAACTACAGTATATGTATTAATAGCAGTAATTCTCAATATTATATAGTATCCCTGTACCAACCAGAACTACAGTATATGTATTAATACCAGTAATTCTCATATTATATAGTATCCCTGTACCAACCAGAACTACAGTATATGCATTAATACCAGTATTCTCAATATTTTTTAGTTTTAGAAACTTATCCAGGCCACTTTTAAAGCTATTCAATGAACTTGCGATTACCACACTGCTGGAGACTGTTCAGTTTCACCGTTCTCACTGTAAGAAAACTTTCCTAACCGAAGATGAAACTTATTTCTTTTTATTATAAGGGATGTCAACGAGTCTCTGATATGACTGTTAGTGAACAATGAACTAGAGTTTAATGTATGGCTCATTAATATGTTTGAATAAGTGATCATATCCAGATGTCTAGAATCCCTTCTTCCTGTTGGATCATAGTTTCTGCAGCTTGGCACCTTGGCACTTGTCATTAGTGAGATGCTAAATATCTTCAAATCTGCTGGTAAATTTCATAATCTGCTGCCCCCTGGTTAGGTCATCAAGAGCTGATACACACTGAACAACCACAAACTGATTTTTCCTGACAATATATTGAATCCAAATTTTTTGCTCGACTGAAGATTACCAACATGACAATTTCATGTCATTTTGGTAAGTAATTGCACGCAAAATCACAGAAATCTAAACTTTGGCAGAAAATCTACAGAAAATATTTTGCAATTAGTTTCAACTGACATCATTTTCATGCTACACTGGTGTTTCAACCCGAAACCAGGTTCAGTTAAAAACTATGTGTAATTAATGCTGGCCATGCACCTTTTTTAGCAAATTGATTATAATATTATGATTGCTATTTACTGGCCTTTGGTCACTATTATAGAATAATATCAGTCACAAAATAATTGGTCAAAACTATTGTATATGAACAGAAAAACATGAAATAGCGTATGGCTGACATTAGTATTCCCCCATAATGGATCAATCCTGTAATATTTTAGTTTCAGCCATTTTAAATTAATTCATTTGCTTTTACTTTTCTAACCCATTGCCACTGACACTAATGGTCAGATTCCTTCTTTCTTTGAGGCTCTGTAGGCAGAAAAGAACAGTATTAGAAAGCAAATAAACCTCTAATTATAGAGGACAGAATAATAAACCTAAATCTTTTTTAAAAGAGTAATTCAGCAAAATAACCATGAATGCATGTTTCCTTTGTCAAAAACAAACCGCAAAACTCTCTTCTTGTGAGATGGAGGCACGCCATTCAGTAACCTCTGTAGTGCTTCTTTAGTGGTACCTACTGACTAAACAGCATGCTGGCTCATTGTGTAATATAACAATGATGTCCACAAGTGGGGCCACCAATTTCAATAGCCCTTTAATGCTTTCTTCACTAATTTAGAATGATTAGCGATGAAAGGAAAAACCTCTTTATCTTAGGATTCCTAATTTGCCATGTTGGTAGTGACAGATTTTTTTCACCTCTGTAACACACTATCAGGGAGATTCAATAAAAGTTCTTATCATTTAAAATGGTGCTAATTTAGCCCCAACCAATCAGATCTTATTTAACATTTGAAAGCTAACATCTGATTGGTTGGGGCAAAATTAGCACCATTTTAAGCTAGGTACACACCTAGTCTGTATATGAAATCAACTCCAGCTTGTGAATAAGAAACTATCAGGAAATGCAATAAAAGTTCTTATAGTTAAAATGGTGCTAATTTTGCCCCAAACAATCAGATGTATCTTTCAAATGTTAAATAATATCTGATTGGGTGGGGCAAAATTAGCACCATTTAAACAATAAGAACTTTTATTGAATCTCCCTGATTGTGTTACAGAGGTGAAAAAAGCTAATTTGAGCCCGCGGTTCATTTTCAAAAATTGGGCTTTAGCACAAGTCACTTTAGAATAAACCATTAATGAGGTACAACCC